>AP025040.1:2171643-2350191 GCA_036186865.1 Eustoma russellianum | reverse complement strand
TTTTTGGGTTTGGCATTGTGGTGGCAATTATTTTGTCGGCTTGCAGGCCTGGCCTTTTTATTGGACACTTTTGTATAATTTTCCCCATCATCTAATGAAATTATGATTCGTTTTCCGGAAAAAAAAGAAAAACAGTGCTGCTGCTACTCGTATGATGCTGGCAGTTTAATCACATGTATACCTCCAGAATTTGATTTCCCAGTATCATTGTATCTTGTTGGGCTAGGATATTAAAATAGGAAAGAGATACTGGAACCACCACTTCTTTCATTGTACCTCTTTAATTTATCTATAAGAAGTTGTTGTAAAAGTGATAAAAATACAAAAATAATGCGAACACAAATAACTCAGTTATTCTTAGATTATATTGGGGAAAAATAAATAAAATGACTACCATTCCGATAATAAAATTAAAGTAATATATTAGTTTCTCCGACATAAAAAAGTAGTCAAAGGTACAATAATAGAAAGGAAGAAAAAAATATTAAACATGTTTCATGAAAACTTTCAAATAGAACCTTGAACATTTTAATGATAATGTCATTCTATGTTAATTAATTGTAGCTACTACAGTATTATTTACTTCTCTTCCTCTCCTTTCTTTTTTTTTTTAAAAAAAAAAATTCTTAAAAGATAAGAGTAGATGGACACTAGGGTCAAAATGACAGAAACAAAGATAGCAGCTAGATCCGTTGAAATGCTACGACATCGACTACACTTTTCCAAAAAAAAGTTGAAACTAAAGTCCATGCCAATTCCGGTCCCATAGGATGTGTATTGATGTAAATCAGTTTTCCAAGACGTATTAATAAAGTTTGTCATAGCACGAGACAGCACCAAGGAGCTCATTAGCACCGAAGGAACAACGGACGGGCTGGTCTGTCAGCTTATCAAGTCATTCTACTACGGAACAACAGTGCTTATTCTACGGGACAATAGTGATCTCACACTATGCAGCTAGCTTGAAGGGGTTCAAACATTCTTACATTCGTCTAGATTCAAACCATTGATGTTCTTTTCAAAACCTCTACATGAAACTATTTGGGACATGTACTTGGAACGTATAGATTTTTAACTTATACACTAGTTGTCTAAACCGGTGCCACGCACGATTGAGGCCCGCCATTTCATTTTTCATTTTTTTTTTTCATAATGAGACGTTTGGTGTAATATATTAAAGTTATAGTTTGCTGTGATTAGTATGCTTCTCGGTTTTGAGTTCTTGAATTAATTATCACGAGAAAATAAATTACAGAGACACTATTGTAGCATAAACGACTATATGTAAATGGCCTGATAGATGTACAACTTACCTCATTATTTGATTGATTACCTGCATTGTCTAAAAAAGTTGGTACCATATAATTGCAATAGATCTCAAAAAATTATAGGCACGTTATACGTGCAGTCTATAACATACAATAACAACAACGTTACAGTATTGCCTTAGACGTTCCTGTCTATGGCTGGATATGAGGGGTCGGATGTACGCAATCATACATATATTTTAGAAACATACAGATGTTTTCAGATGACCCATAATGAAAATTGCAGTCTATCACATACAGAAATACATAAATGAGATTACATGAAGAAGATTCTACATGAAATGACAGAGTTAATTACATCTGCTATCCATTCTTTTCCACCAAGTTTTAAGTAGCATCCATTCTTTCATGAAACTCACTTGTCATCCAGACTTATAGGAGAAATAGACACCTGGCATCCGGATGACCTGCTGGTCGACCGTTGACCGCTGAAATCGACCTTTGACCGGACTTAACCATACTTTTAACCCGACTTTAACCAAGATTTACTATTTTACCTTCAAAATAAAAAGAAAAACAAAATCAAAAACTTGAAGGAAACAGAAATAATCGTATACGAGAGGTTTGTGAACTGGGATTACTAGACTGGAAGAGGCAGTCGTATTCTTCCACCATACTCTAGGTCTTCATCGGTGGTGATGGAGATAAGAGAGTCAAGATCCTCTGTTGGAAGTTGATACTTCAAGCAAAAGGGTTGGGCGTTAAGAAGGGATTTAGAAAGTCGAAGTCGAAGGTTGTTCCTTCGGAGGTCGCGGCGAAAAGTGAGCAAGCTAGGGTTTTGTTTGTCAACTTCCACCGCCAGAAAAATGATTTACGACGTCAATTCCCCTTTTTTCCGGTCATTCCTCGGCCATAAGGGCGGCTCCTCCGATAAGAGGAAAATTGAAGAGCAGAGGCCAAAAGAACAGAGGTTTAAGGCAAATGAGAACAAACTTGTTATGACAGAATAAAATACTTGAAGCCAGCTCATGGAGGGTGTCGACTGATATCTCTTTCAGAGATGCATCTGTATAAAACTTGGTGTGTAGTCGCTTTGTAGTCTTAGCTTTTCTTGGGAGCTAAGACAGATATGCCTCTGTAAAACTACTTGATGTAGTCTTGGCTTTTCTAGTTAAGTCTAACGAAGCCTTATTTTGCATGATTTGTAGTTGCTCTTTGGAATTTACCTATTTGGTGGATCTTTACCTTTTGGAAACGACTTATACTGTCTGGAGGATAATAGATTTGGTTTGCCCAAAAAAAAAGTCGAAGTCGAAGGTCTGAAAGAGTGGTATGGCGGTCGACGACGATAATGCGGGTGTCACCGTCTATATAACAGAGGGATTTATCATGGGGACGGGGAACTATACGGCCGCCGTAGCTGCACATCAGCCGGAGCTTGTTGATGGCGGGGGTGTTGGTGGTGGTTGTGGTGGTGGTGGTAAGGCCATACCTGACTCTTCCAATGAATCTCTATTCTGGGAGCAGGGAGAAGAGTCTAATGAATCAGGGTAGTTTAGGTGGGATTGAGGGGCAGTTTGCGGAGATAAATACGGTGGCGCCGCCTGTAGCTTGACCCTGCCGAAGACATTTTACTTTCTATTCTTCTTCAATTGCAGACAGGACGTATGTAGAAAAATTGAGGAAGAAGATTTGGGTTTAGGTCTATTTTGGAGGGAGGATTCAGTTGGTATAAAGGAGGGAATTTGCTTTAACCATGGTTGGAAAATCTTTGCCGCCAAATGAATTAAAGGTTAAAAATAAAAGGAAAATTGCTAAAAACCGCCTATAGTAGGTGATTTCCCGGTTGCCGGATGCCAGGTGTCTATTTCTCCTATAAGTCTGGATGGCAAGTGAGTTTCATAAAAGAATGGATGCTACTTAAAACTTGGTGGAAAAGAATGGATACCAGGTGCAATTAACTCTGAAATGACAAAACAACAGCATCACGACGAGCTTGTATGTCAACAAGATCGAGCATGAAGGTCTAATTGATTATAGAAGAAGAAAACTAAGAAAGGTAACAAAAGGAATATCAAATTAGTAGAATATGTGTCGTCACATAGCAAGCATCTACATAATATGGTATTAAACATGTTTCATGAAAACTTTCAAATAAGTGTGATTAATTAAAAAAATAGTGGAGCAAACAGGAAGGCAGGCACACCCATTCATCGGAGCAAAAGATCATACCCTGATTCTGAAGACCTCCACTGTTTTAGCTCTAAGGACCATTGTAGAGGATGTAAATCAGGAGCTCAGCGACCTACTAGGTTGGTCATACACAAGGAGCTCACACAAGGTGTATACCACAAATTGGGTCTTTGGTCCAAACGGCAGTGAAACACCAACGCTGCGTGTCATGATAATAAAACCATGTATCTTTTAAAGCAATTTTCAACCTGATTACCAACTAAACTATGCTATGAGGGTACACCCATTCATTACTTTGAGCCTAGATGGGTGAAGTGAAGTCACAATGACGCTAACGGTGTGCTCACACAAGGTGTCTACTATAAATTGGGTCTTTGGTCCAAACGACAGTGAAACACCAACGCTGTGTGTGTCGTGATAATCAAACCATGTATCTTTTAAATCAATTTTTAACTTGATTACCAACTAAGCTATGCTATGAGGATACACCCCATTCAGTACTTTGAGCCTAGATGGGTGAAGCGAAGTCACAATGACGCTAACGGTGTCTTTATTTGCAAATTTACACAATTCTATTGGTATTTATATTGAAAAGTATCAGCTTTTAATAGAGTTTGCCAATTTGTTTTGTAATATATATATATATATAATATATATATATATATATTACAAAACAAATTGGCAAAGTAGTATCATTGGAAGTCTACATCAGCCGACTCCTAAGAGGTTCTTTTTAGTTTTGCATAGATAATTGAAGAGCATCAAGATTCGATACTATTTCCAAAAAGATATTGACAATTTAAAAGACAATCTAATGCTTAAAAGTGAAAAAATAACGTAAAAGACAAGAAAACCTTCAAATATAATTGCCTACAGGCTAACATAAGAGCATACATGAAGGAACCTGATAGTTGCGTGTATCTTGTAGGTAGCCTTGAAGAAGACAACACCACTTGGGATCCTCTACAATTGAAACAAGAAAACAGATTGAGGTCAAAACTTTGAAAATAGCATAATTATAACAAACGCAAAAAAAAAAAAAAAAGGGGGGGGGGGGGGGGGGGGGGGGGGGGGGGGGGGGGGGGGGGGGGGGGGGGGGGGGGGGGGGGGGGAGAGAATGGAACTGGAAAGAGAAAGAGACCATGCAGACATCAAAGCAGAGCATGGGAAAAGAGCTTTTCATGACATTCATGGAGATGAGTTGCATGCAATAGGAAAGGGGACAGTAACATAGTATAGAGACAAAAAGAAAGTATAGGGGGCAACATCAGAGAAAAGGGACAAATTGTTATTCAATACTTACGACAATGAAATCAAAACTCTAAGTAGAGCATAAACATAGCATACAGAAAGGGCAAATTTTAAGATAATCATTGAGTAAATCCTAGTAGTTACTTAACTACCAATAAGAAACATAAAATTCGTCACTGTCACATGTCAATTACTATTTATCTTATTGATCCATAAATGTTTAGTAGTTATTTATTATTGTTTACATAAGGAGAGAACAATCAGAGCAAGGAAGCCAGGGAAGAGAATGCACAGAGAGCAAAGAAGAACATGAGAATAGAGTTTTCTTGACACATTAATACATAAACGGGTCAGAGGCTATGAAGGAATCAATATGAACTTGCCATACATAAAGAAAGAACATAACACGAAAACAAGAAATTCAACTTTGACAACAATATTATGGTAGAAATATACGGAAGAATTACGGTTAACGTCATCTGACATTTCCAGTGATGCAAGTTGCCTAAGTTTTATATGAGCTACTTGGGTTCAAATACATGTTCAAGTCAATGCGGCCCAGGGTATACTGGCATCGAAGGCGAATCTTGTACAGAAGCATCGAAGACTAATCACATCAGCCTCAGCTGGACATCTCAGCTATTGTCCTCGGGCGGCAACAGTCACCTAAGCTTGCTATTTAGTATTTTCAGCTATGACACTCTTCCATAGCTCCTGAAACATGCATTGACTGCCCAAAGCATACAAAAAGAAAAAATGATGTCATTTAGTAAGCATGTTCAATCTAATGGAGAAAAATTCCACATGGATGCTACATATCCACGTTTCTCTAAACATTCCAGCTTGTATACTTCAAAACATGGAAATACTCATAACTGACTTGATCGTTGGAAGGTACAACTCCAGAGCCACTAACATTGTTGAATTGCAAGATTTCTACAGCAACGACCATTAGTTTCAACGTTAAAATCTATTGATCTTAGATACAAATTCGACTTCGCCAATCAATATCTTACACCATCTCCATTTGCAATATATTCTCTTTCTTCACAATATTTTTCACGGTAATGTTGATACGGAGCATATCTATTATCCAATTTTACTGTTTAGACTTTAATGGTTCCTCTAATCACAATAAAACATGATAGACTTATACGCAGCGGAAACTGTTTTCAATATGTAGTGAAAGGATTGAGATTCAGTGACGCGGGCTAATAGGGGACGCGTCAGACACACTCAATTAGTGTCTGACATGTGTCCTACTATAAAAAAAAATTAAACCGCCATAGACTCAGCAGCATGTGTCAGACGCTGACATGGGCGGACGCGTCATGTCAGCGTCACCGAAGTTTTACCCGTAGTGAAATTGAACGGTTGCAAAAACCTGAACTAATAAGAGAGTTTATGCACACTAACCAACCTAACTAAGAAATGGTAGTGTACTTTAAAAAAGGTTTTTACGGTTATAATGACGAAAAGATAAGAAGTTATATCTTAATAAAACAATGTTTTCTATCCGAACCAAACAGATAAGAGAATCCGTTGATGGATTATTGGGGAAGTCAAGTGGGCTCGATTTCCCTGGTTCTGTTAGCCATTGTAATGGCTACTCGCCTCTCTTTCACGTTTTCTCGCTCTCTTCATTTTCAACCTTTCTGCTTAAAACCCAACATTTCCGTTTCCCTTCTATATAAGCCCCCAAAAAATCTCATACCCTCACCATTCTGTCCCCTCTGGTCTTCTTCTTCTTCTTCTTTTTCTCTCTGTCTCCACTCTTCCAATAACCCTAACCGTTGCCGTCCTTTCTTCTCTCAGTCAACGTCAGGATCAACAGTTGCCGATTTTCTACGAGAATGTCAACTAACGAGGAACTTGATTCTAATCCTCTTCTCAAGGAATTCGATTTCCCTCCCTTCGATTGTATCGAGGCAAAACACGTCCGCCCTGGCATTCGTGCCTTGTTAAAGCAACTCGTATGTCACTAAGTGAAGTCTTATCTTTATTGTTCTTCTCTCTTTTTCTTTGTTTTTTTGAGTAGTATTCTTGTGGTGTGGGAATGTAGGAAGGAGAACTGGAGGAATTAGAAAGGACGGTGGAGCCGACATGGCCGAAGCTGGTGGAGCCGCTGGAGAAAATTCTTGACAGATTGAATGTTGTTTGGGGGGCTGTGAATCACCTTAAGGCAGTCAAGGATAGTGCGGAGCTTCGTTCTGCTATCGAAGAAGTCCAGGTTCGTACGGAATATCGATTTCTATTTTGATTTGGGATTGAAGATTGTGGAAGTCATTTAAGAAGTATCCATTTGAAGTTTCGGTTTTGTATTTTTTCTTTTTGTGGAGCTTAATTATTTCTGATTCTGCTTGTTTGCAGCCAGAAAAAGTGGCACTTGATCTCAAATTTGGTCAGAGTAAACCTCTTTATAATGCTTTCAAAGCAATTAAAGAATCCAGCAGCTGGAGTTCGCTGAGTGATGCTCGTAAAAGGATTGTCGAATGTATGCGTCTTAATCTCTTTCAAAGATACCATACACTATTTCTACCTTTTACCTTTTCGTTATTCAGTTGTCATTTTTGGGCCACTTTCTGTGACTCCTTTTTTATTTTTTTTGGGCCTTCTTCTAGAATCCAGTGTTAGTACTTTTATCTTGCTTTGATTATTCTCGTCGTAATGTTACATAGGTGCACATAATCTCTTGCACGCGCCACTTATATGAAACTTAACATTTTCTTTTTGTGGGGTGGGAGAGGAGGGGCTAGGTGCTGGGCATGAAAGCACATGTTTGCCTTTCTTGCTTTGTGAAATTATGTAACCTTGAAACCGTACCCCAAATTTGTTGTAGTGTCAGGAGCTTTTTTGAACTGAAGAGAAGTACTCGTAACAAAGGCTAAATATTCGATGCCTGTTTTGTTTCTTTTGAAGGCCTTCATGTGTAATATTGCAAATGTTACAAACTTTTCTATTTGTCATTTTCCCGTTCTCTCTCTCTTTTCTTTTTTATGTAAACATTTGTTGTTTGGATGATTTGACCCCCATCAGTTGATGCTATTTGTCTTGTTTATGTGGATATTTTTGGGAGAAGTTGCTGCCTTTTTATGTATTTTGAGCGATTTTGTTCTAAATGGCTCTGTGATTTATCCAGCACAAATAAAGGAGGCTGTTCTAAGCGGCATTGCTCTTGAAGGGGATAAGAGGGTGCAGTTTAACAAAATTGAGCAGGTATAATGTGCTTCAGTGGATAGCTGTTCAGATTGTTACTAGTTATAAGTTACAACTTACAATCGTCTTGTCATTGTTAGGGTGATTTTTGTACCTTGAATTTGTTTGTAGGAATTGGCTAAACTCTCTCAAAAGTTTGAGGAGAATGTTCTAGATGCCACAAAGAAGTTTGAAAAATTAATTACGGACAAGAAGGACATTGAAGGATTGCCCAGTACAGGTTTGGGACTGGCTGCCCAAACTGCTGTATCAAAGGTCCATTACCTGCTCCTACATGATACCATTTCACGCTTGCTATTTAGTATTTTCAGATAGTTCTCTGTCATATGCGTCTTCCTGGTCTTGCAGGGCCATGTAAATGCCAGTGCTGAAGATGGGCCATGGGTTATTACGTTGGATGCTCCAAGTTATATGTCTGTCATGCAACATGCCAAAAATCGAACTTTACGGGAAGAAGTATACCGCGCTTATGTTACAAGAGCTTCTAGTGTAGATTTGGATAATACTCCGGTAATTGATCAAATTTTGAGGCTTAAATTGGAAAAGGCTAAGCTGCTTGGGTACAAAAACTATGCAGAGGTAACATGATTGATGCACTTGCTATATTTGGTTACTTTTTTTTTTATATGAAGTCTCAGCAGAGTGGATGCTTTAACATGCTTTAGGTTAGTATGGCTACCAAGATGGCTACAGTTGATAAAGCAAGAGAACTTCTTGAAAAGCTCCGCTCAGCTTCCTGGCCTGCTGCTGTTCAAGGTCATATGTTGAATATAAGTGCATTATTAGAGCATTACATTTTTGTAATATGCTATTTCTGATACTGATATGCTGGTCACTTTGCTGTTTTGTAGCATGCTGCTTTTTATGATAAAATGATACATTGATCTGTCTTCCTATTTTCCACCACCACCACCATCCCCCCCCCCCCTCTCTCTTTTTTCTTTTTTTTTTGTGCAAAGGGTGTGTGCGGCATGTCTTTTTCTCTGAATATTATCGAGCAGTTATTGACTCTTTGGTTTTTTGTAGATATGGAAGATCTTGTGAGATTCTCTAAAGATCAAGGTGCTCCAGAAGCAGATAATTTAAACCACTGGGATGTCAGCTTTTGGAGCGAGAGGCTTCGTGAAGCAAAATACGATATAAATGAGGTTCCTACTCTCTGTCTTTTTTTGATGAACTAGTATCCTTTGTAAATGTTGCCTGGGTTACTCTTAATGGGCGATACATTTATTCAGTTCTGCTGATACAGTGGCTAGTTGATTGTGTTTAAGTTCTTGCCTGCTGCAATTTGCCGATTCCACCTGGTGGGATGGAGGCAATAAAGTTATTATTACTTGTATTTTCTGCTTGCCCTAATGCAATTTCATTTTTGTTTACAAGCTCACTCACTTTGCCTTTGCTGGAACTTCTTCAGGAAGAACTACGACCTTACTTTTCATTGCCTAAAGTAATGGATGGTCTCTTCAATCTTGCAACAACTCTTTTTGGAATCCATGTTGAGGCAGCTGATGGTTTAGCTCCAGTTATGTGCTATTTTATCTCCAACCCGCAAAACCAGACCAAAATATAAAAAAGAAGATTTCCCCCGCTGCTTTTCTTGTCCATCTTTTAATTAATTCAGCCTTTAGCAGTGTTCCTTGTTCGTTTGTTTCTGACAGTTTGTCTTTAGGTTTGGAATAATGATGTAAGGTTTTACCGCATAAGCGACTCTAAAGGCAGCCCTATTGCCTACTTCTATTTTGATCCATATTCTCGTCCGTCTGAAAAGAGGGGTGGTGCGTGGATGGACGAAGTGCTTGGGCGAAGCCGTGTTTTGTCACGTGATGGCACCTCTGTCAGATTGCCTGTTGCTCACATGGTGTGCAATCAAATGCCCCCTGTAGGGGACAAGCCTAGCCTAATGACATTTCGTGAGGTGAGGAATTCTATCCTTCTCTTTTCCTTTTTAGCTGCCCCCTCCCCCTGGTTTTGTGGGGTGGGGTAGTTAAAGAAAATATGAGTTGTATTGAGCTTATCTTTCTTTGTTGACTTTTCCTTGTTCATATGGTTGACGCCATATACACATGTATGAATATGAACAAGGTGTTAATTTTTAGTTCTTTTTTTCTGGGGAGGGCGAGGCTTGATCTTTTATTCAGTTGGATGCATTGTTTCTCTTTTCTTTCTCCAGGTTGAAACTGTCTTCCATGAATTTGGTCATGCTCTTCAGCACATGCTGACAAATCAAGATGAGGGTTTGGTTGCTGGTATTCGAGGAGTTGAGTGGGATGCTGTGGAATTACCATCACAGTTTATGGAAAATTGGTGCTACCATAGGTATGATTAGGAATCGGTACCCATGGTCGAGTGTTGATGCTCTTTTTATATCCGAAGTTGTGATGCAAGCAATACCAATCTTCATGTCATTCTAGAAGTAGATTGATATTTGTCATCTGACGGGAGAGAAGTAAAATGCAGAGGACATTAACCTTGTGTGCCTGATGGTTCTTTGCTTTAGTAGATCCTTAAAAGGAAACAAATTTTAGGCCCAAGGAAAGCTTTTCGTTTGGAGGATGGGGATAGGGTGAAGAATCTTCAATAAATCTTCCAAGTAATTTCTTAGGTCTGGAGCGATTGGTTTTGTACCCTAACTGCAGGGCAGTGTAGATCTGGGTCAGTGTTATTTAATGTCATTTTGCCCTGCCTTTTGGCTTATCTTTAACCTTTCTATTTAATTACTCCTCTTTTTATTTCAATTTCAGTCTTTTTTGGGGTTTGGGGTGGGGGGGGGGGCTTACTCAGTCAACTATTTCTACTTCTCATTAATCGTGCATTGGGGACAGGTTTTTCTTTTTTATTCTTTTGTAAGTCATGGGTGATAAGTAACTCTAAATTGATTATATTATTATATATTGTGAATTTGGACGATATTATCAGGTATTATGTACATATAGTATATAGTTTTATTATTATGTACAGGTGCTATTACAAGCCAAGCCTATGTCTTTAAAGCATATTATACTCTGCTGGGTGCTGCATTTTCATGCTTCTGATGTCTTGAAGGCACTGGATTCTGGCATCGGCCAACATTGTTTATATCCTATTGAGAGAATCTATTTCTCATAATCATCTAGCTATTCTTTATGCTTGCCGTTCGTTACTCTGTAGAACAGTCAGGATACTCATAATATTTGTAGTCTCTCTTACATTGAATCTTGTATTATTTTTATACAGGAATACCTTGATGAGTCTTGCAAAACATCACGAAACTGATGAGAGTCTCCCCGAAGACATATATAAGAAGCTACTAGCTGCCAGGACTTTCCGTGCTGGGTCCCTAAGTCTTCGTCAGGTAAGATACGTTATGACATTTGCATGTTCCAAAAAAATTGCTTATAAAGAAAAAGAAAATCAAGAAAATGCTGTATAGAATTGTCGGGTTAAGTTGATGCCTATGAGTCTGTTCCTCCCCCCCCCCCCCCACCCACGCTCTTTTTGGTCTTGTTCCTTCTTGTTTTTCTTTATCTTCCTAGTAGTAATGGTTAGATTTGCGATTTTTATCAGCTACTAGGCGCTTACTATTAGACAAGTGAATTATTTACTAGAATAGGCTAGTTATTTTTTTTACCTTTACTACTATCCTGTTTGTCAGTTTATGTTAGTTCAATATTTGATTGTACTTACCATGAAATACAGTAATTTATAAATGGAATGACCAGATAATATGACATAACTTTCTTCATTCATAAGATTTATAATGCACGTTCTACAGGATTACTACGATTCAGGTTTACTATTTGACTTCTAGCAGATGCTGTGCCCTTTTAATAAAATTCTTGGTTTTGTAGTAAAAATTGTGCAAGACTGTGTACTTTTCTTGTATTGTCTCCGGTTGATTGAAAGCAACTGCATTTTCATCTTCTGAGTTTTTGTTGGATTCAAGGAGGTACATCTTGCAAGTAAATAAAATGTAATGTAGTAGAAACTGGTAGTCAGCTTGCCAAAAAAATTTATTGCATGTGTGGGATTTGGGGAGGTTTATGCCTTTCTGGTCATAATCTGCTTAAATTTTATGAGTATTTCTACTATTTGAATCCATGCATGTCCACACATTTTACCGTTTCTCATTCTTCCCCATGTATACTGCTCAATAGTTACCTATCCTTGGTTGCAGTTAAGATTTGCCACTGTTGATCTTGAGTTGCACACGAATTATATTCCTGGTGGCTCAGAATCAATCTTTGATGTTGATCGAAGGGTCTCTGAAAGAACTCAAGTGCTGCCCCCACTTCCAGACGATAGATTCCTGTGTGGCTTTAGTCATATATTTCTAGTGGATATGCAGCTGGATACTACAGCTATAAGGTGAACAGTCAGTATATTCTTTGCAACAATTGGGGCTAAGAGTTTGAAATTTTTTATGTGATATAGCGGATAAAAGATTGCTAGCATGCTCCTACAGCATGTGCCAATGTCAAATCTTTCTATAGCTTCTTAATTTTGATATGCGAATTTCAACAGTGGGCAGAGGTTTTGTCTGCTGATGCTTTCTCTGCGTTCGAAGATGCTGGACTAGATGATGATAAGGTATACTTTTCACATGGACTCTAGTGCCTGTATTTTACACATTGTTGGGACGTGCCATTTGGGAAAGTTGGTGTCTTGATCACTTCCATGATTATTGCCTACAGGCTGTAAAAGAAACGGGTCACAGATTCCGAGAAACTATACTTGGTCTTGGAGGTGGGAAGGCTCCGCTAGAGGTTTGATGACGAGTTTTTATTTTGAAATATCTTTGTTTTATTTGTGTTAGCCTGTGATTCATGACAATCAAGTTCAGTTCTGTAAACTGGCCTTGTTCTGTTTCCTGATGATCTGTTCGGTGCCTGTTCAGGTTTTCGTAGCATTCAGAGGAAGGGAACCTTCTCCGGAGGCGCTTCTCAGGCACAATGGCCTGTTGGGTGTTGCAGCCTCTGCCTGAGCAACATTTTTTCATCAAAAATAGACTGATGAAAGCAACGACTTCTCCTTTTGACCCCTTCCTGTATTTCATGGGGCTTTATAATAGAAAACTTTTAACTGTTATATCCATCTTGGGAATTTCATGCTCGTATTTCTTGCTCATGATTCAACAATAATACACGTCTTGTCTTCACAACAAAGTCTGCACCTTCCTTAATTGCATGTGGTTTGCTGGATAGCCAAAGGGCGATCAACGAAATGCTTCAAAGTGCCTTATAGAAATGGTAGTTGTAGTCGGCATATGGACAAGTGTATGAAAAGTTACTATCGAGCCTTAGAGAATGGTTACACTAAACGAATGCAAACGGGGTTTATTAACAACTACCGAAAGTTATTTAAATGAAAATTTTAAGTTGCTTCGACTTAAATTACAGTCCATGTAATCGATTTGGTACCGACTATATGCAGCTCCCTACCAGCTGACTAAGAGATATTACGGCCTCCTATCCTAATGTCATCAGGCCACTAACGTCCTTTTGTTTGTTTGAAATATATGTTACTTTCTACTTTTTAGGAAAATATTGCCTTAGTTATTATTTTGATTTATTCTAGACGTATTGTCTATTTTCAAAAATAGATATACAATAAGAATATACTCTTCTTTCAATCAGAATTTATATAATTTTTTTGGTTTACACCGATTGACCAAAACATTTAGCTTACACCGATCATACCGTTAATAGTATAATATATAGTAACTAATTTTTTAAATTATATTCAACTCAAACTAGAACAATATTAGTTTGAACAATAATTTTGAAAGGAAAAGAATAGTATAATTTTCCTACTAAATGCAGTTATGATCTTCCTCAAGAAAAAAAAATTGTATCGCCTTAACTATCACAAAGCTTTATCTGGGTAAATGTTTGTTTATTTCTTTGTTAATGTGATATTGTCATTAATAAGTTATCTATCCATGTTTTATCTATTACGACATACGTGTGTGTGTGTCATAACCGTTATAACTAAATCGTAATTTATCATAGTTGATGATATTTTAGTGATGTTAGGTCAAGAAAGGCAACAGCCCAAAAAAAATGAAAAACTAAAAAAAAAAAAAAAAGAGGAAGGGAAAAAAAGCAACTAGTGGATATGGATCTATGGTCTAGATCCGACAAACTGGGGGAACTCAGCTGCGGTGGAGCTGCATAGCAAAAGCAGAAAGTGAAAGATGGCAAGAGCTGGGGGTATAACAAACGCCGTAAACGTGGGGATCGCAGTCCAAGCTGACTGGGAAAATCGGGAGTTCATTTCTCACATCTCCCTCAACGTCCGCCGCCTTTTCGACTTCCTTGTTCAATTTGGTACCTTTACTTCCTACTTTCAATCAAAAACCAAAACCTCGAGTTCTGTTTTAATTTTGATTTTTGATGATTTTCTTGGTTAACAGAGGCCACCACGAAGAGCAAATTGGCATCACTTAATGAGAAGCTTGATACTCTGGAGCGTCGTCTCGAATTGCTCGAAGTCCAAGTTGGTAGCGCCACTGCTAATCCGGCTCTCTTTTCTCCGGAGATGAGTTGATTATATATAGGTGGATCGTAAAATACTTCTAAATTTCCTTTCAAGTTAATGGTTACATGTATTGTTTCTTTGGTCTTATCTTGTAGATCAATGTAATGACAACTACCACAATTGAAATACATGTTCTTCTGTGCCGTATCTTTATGTATTTTTCTTTACTCAATATACTGCTTTTCTGCTTGATATTTGAGCAAGCCTCTATTTTGGGGAATTTTCTGGAGTGATGTCTAACGATTGCTATGTTGGAACATTCGTCAATTTTTAGCTAGTTCGTAATTGTTTTATTTGGAGAAATTTGTGATCCATTTCCCAAGATAATGCAAAGACGGTCTGTGGCTAAAGATTTAGTACCAGTTGACGATTCTTTCTGGTGCTTTTATATGCCAAAGGTTGTCTCAGAAAATCTCTTCAGAAGTCTTAAAACACAAGGCACGCTCTTTACATAATGTCGTTGGAGGGGCTTGCAAAATGTTTGAGACTTCTTATCCTTACAGGATATTTCTCGTCCAGTTAGATGTTCTTGAAAAGGTAATCATAGTGTGAGGCTGTATTGGTATGAGAAGCAAAAGGAACACGTTAGAATCCAGAGTTGAGTATCATTGGGAAAAGAATGAGGAGGGGTGTACTTGTTTAAAAGAATGGATTCAGAGAGAATCAAACGGCCATTTGAATATAGTTCATGCAATAAGCCTCCTAAGGCCATAATCCCAGCACAAAGAATCCGAGCTTTGAAGGCTGAGGCTAGTAATCTATATGTGGTCTTGTGTAAGTTTAGCTTATTTCACATCCCTACTTAGAGTCAAGAGTAGTTCATACGTCATACTCGCCAATCTGAGTGCAAGTCTCTACTGAGAGAAAAAGTGCATCTTCTTTACACTAGCTTATTTCTCGTCTTGTTCAGTGCACATGAAAAAAAAAATGTATCTGTTTTCTTTTACTTACGTTTCAGGAGTATCCCTTCAAGGCTCTTCTTATTCTGGTTGCCTAGGTGATGATATGGTTCTGAGTTCCTTAGTATTTGGAAAAGAATGATAAATGCATGTTCTAGGTCATTCTCGTTGTACAGCATTTACAGAATGGTTCATTGGGACTGCAGTTGATTTAGCATATGCATGATTTAATGGTTAGGGACATTCAAGTCTACTCCACTATACTATAGTATAATTTCCTAGTCAATGACTCCTTATTTTCTTTTGAATGTAATCAAGTATTTATTTCTGGTTATTTTACAGATTGTCTTGGCTATTATTAACACTCTTGTAACGCTGGTAAAATATGTAGAGTGTATGATGATACAATCTTGTACTTTAGAACGTCATGCATTCTCCTTCCGCGCAGCTGCGTTCTTTCTGGTATACTAGGTGAAATACTTATTCTATTCAACAAAATCTATTCTCCTTAGCATGACTTTGTTGAGTCTGGGGGTACAGAAGTTTGTAAGATACGTCTTTTTTATTTGTAATACTGGGAAGGAATGGTCCAGGAAGCTTACAGGATGAAAGGGATAAAATAAATATGTCAGCTTAAGAAAGTAAACTATAAAATGAAAATTTACTTCGTGGATGGAACATGGAAATATTGCCTTTTTGTTGATGACTGAATACAATACTCCATAGGCTGAATGATCCAGTTCATTAAGCTGGAAAACCCGGTCCGTTGACTATGTTCTTTCAACTCATTTGGAACTCAATGGTCCCAATTCTATGATCTTTCAACTCGTTCTTCATTGCGTCCAGTGGTTATGGTGTTGGGTTCTAGGCAACATCAATAGATTATTAATCTTTTGGACACTTATGTGGCTGATGTCTATGATATAGATACACGTTTATTCAAGTTATTGATATGTATTGTGTACCTTCATCCTGAAAGTATCATGGTTCATCAGAATGAGAAGGAACCGGCAAGCATTAGCAAGTCCAATGCTGACCTTCAACTGACGCAAAAAAAGGCACAATGCTCTGGAGGTGCTGATGTGGATAGATTAGCAACATCTCAACTACGACACTCTGACTATGTCGTTCCTGTGTCAGCAACAATTGTCGGTGTTGTTATGCTAGAAGGTTGCACAGTGATTAACCATGGCTGCTAGCTCTGCCTCGTGCAGATGCTGGGCTTCTGAGGGCGGTGTAGTAGAGTTTAGAGACATTTTAAGCCTGCAGTTATGAAATGAATCAGTACGTGCATCAAATAACATATTGATTTAAAATTTTCACTTATCAAATGCTGAAGCCCAGCTGCAGAACCCATGGAATTGATGAACCATGTTTTTTGGATGGCCGTTACCATTTCAATGTACTCGAGTGATAAGTCAACGGCATATTTGTCGGAGTGCCAGTGACAATGTAACGATGTCTCATCAACACCAATTGATGGATCCCCTCAACCCGTAGACCTAATAGTATGGCGACGTCCCTATAGGGTGACACGGTAGGTGAAATGTGTATGCCTCTTGTTACCAGTGCTCTACCAGCGTTGTGAATGCATGATCAAGGGACACGAAACCGGCAGCCATGACACCTGCTAAACCAGCTTGAATGAAATATGGGTACACCATAGATGGTATCTAATCTAAATGTCCATCGCTAGGTCGACCGTGATCAGGAATCTCATATCTGGAATCATAAAGGTTGAACTCTAACCTTGATGGCTTCTAGTATCCAACCTCACGAGTTTCATGGATGATATAAATCAGGATCACTCAACGGCTTACTAAGTGGGAGGTAAGGATTTAGTGTCCACAAGGGATCAAGAATCTCATATCTGTCACCATCCCCATAAGGTATGGCATCTAGCTATGAAGGGTAAGAAGATCACCTATCTCAGGTGTAAGTTGTTCATTAGACATGTGATTGAAAACGTGGAAACTGCATACAACAGCGTAAATTCTAAAAATGAGGCCACAAAAATAGTACATAATGTGAATATATAATCATAACAAAATTATATCATCCAGATCTAAAGATGAGATGCAGTATCAATTGCGTGGTTTTCTATTAATGTACCAATGTCTTGGAAATTTTGATTGCTGAAACGGTAGGCATTACTTCTCCATGTTATATTGGTACCAGCATCTGTAAATTTTGCATTACAGCTCACCATAATACTCACGAATCCCATCAGAAATACCCACAAGTTCAGCAGTTACCAATGTATTCTAATAAGAACTTATCTCTCTCAGTATGTTCCTTGACAGGCCTTACTAGTGATTGCAACTATCTGGTTCACTCGAGAAGGGAGAGAGGGAGAAATTGTACATTTATTATTATTATTATTATTATTATTATTATTATTATTATTATTATTATTATTATTATTATTATTATTATGGAGAAATTGTGCTTAAAAAATTCCCGAAATATGGAACTCTGTGGTAGGCTATTGAAAAAAGTATTAAACACGTTAGAATTAGATCATAATACTTTCTCAAAGTATTGATTGAATTCATAAAAAGAAGCTTGAATAAACAAGCTATTGGTGTACAAGTTAGTTTTCTAAAATTTTATTGATATAAAATCTTAGCTTACAGAAGTGACGAACACACCTACTTATAGGACTAAGAGATGGCCAAATTGCCCTTATATTCCTAACTTGCTCTCTAAGACAACCGTAATTTCTTTATAGAAGCTTAATGGAAGAAAATAACTTTAATATATCACAACTTACCAAAACTACATATTTTTGACTGAAATTAGAAATATGATTTCCAGTCCTAATTTTGTCTTCATAGTTATTACTTATGACTTCAAATAATAAAATAAAATAATTCTGAAGTTTTTGCAAACATGTTGGACAACTTCATTCATCCCATGCTCTTTCTTAATTCAATTTTTGATTTTTTTGGCTTTGTTTCTTATGATGGATCTTGAAAAGAATGTCTTTGGGTATCACCATCTTGAACCTCATCGGTGCTGAAAATGTCATTGTTCGTGTTACTTAAAAACAAAGGAAATGGTCACATACCCTTGAAATCGACCAACATATATATCTCCCAAGTAAATGATGAAAAGCATAGTCAATGCACTTTGATTGAGAGATTGAGCCACCCAATTTTGTAAGATACGTAAGCTTTGTATTTTGTAATGACTACACATATACAAGTGAACAAAACACGATCAGCTCAACTTTCTTGTGACAAATGAAATCAAAGGCTCACAGCACCGAGTTGCTTCCTGGTACAAATGAAAATTTAAGCATGATAGGATCCGCTCACCCCAAACCTCTCATCCCATACGTCACCGCGCGACACGTGACAGCAGGGATAGGTGGTGAGGCTAGATGCGAGTCACCCTCATCTAGCCTCACTACCCACCCCTGCTGCCACGTGTCGTGCGGTGACGCACGGGGTGAGGAGAAAATGGGTGAAGTGATCTCATCCCAATTTAAGCACACATTTTGCGGCAAGAAGATGCTTCAGCAGTTCTGTCAAGAATCATTCTCACCAGCTTCATTGATTGCCTCATTAAACGAGGCAGCAAGGTACTCTGCAAGGCTTGGCTCAGACTTGTACGTTGTCCCTGTTGGCTCAGACTTGTAAGTTGTCCCTGAAACTCGAGGTTTTTTAGAGGCAATAGATTCCGGGAGCCAAGAATTTGAACCATCATGGCTAACCGAACTTGAAACATATGCTTGCTTCCAAAGAATCGGTGTCAACCTTTTCCAAGGGTCCTCTATCATAGATTTCTTGTAATACATATCAGGTCTAAGCTCTGCTGAAACAGCATGGCGTGAACCACTCTGGACAGAACCTGGACTGCCACTAATTCCGAGCCCACTCCTTCTGCCTCCTCCCAAGTTATGATAAGGGCTGCCCCTAAAACCAGATCCGACCAGGGGACTGTATCCTCTGCCTTGGCCATAATTAAGACTAGGTCTGGTCCCTTGTCCAAAGACAGGGCTTGAACTTGGCAAGTTGGACGGAAATGAGTTGGGGGACGAGCCACCTGATACACCCCAATGGTTAAGATTTCCTTTAGGTGTATTGTAGTATGGATTAGGTGATTGCATTGGACTATGGCCTCTGAATGGGTCAGGGGTAGAGCTGTAGTAGGGACCTTGAGTTTGAAAGGCACTTAAATCTGAAGAACAGTTTGATTGATGAGCTGGAAGCGGGATGAAGTTTGGATTACTTGGTCCTGCTCAAATTGACATGTCAGTGGCATAAAAGAGAGAAAAATGTAGTATTAGAGAGAGAGAGAGAGAGAGAGAGAGAGAGAGAGAGAGAGAGAGAGAGAGAGAGAGAGAGAGGAGGGGGGGGGGGGCATGAGTAAACTTGGAATAAGAAAAGGACTAGTGCCCTTTAGAATAAGCACTTTTCTGCATAAGGTATAGAACATGGGATGAGATCATCTCACCCACTTTCGCCTCACCCCACGCGTCAACAGGGATGAGTGGTGAGGCTAGATGAGGGTCAATAATTTGAACCACCCTAAACCATCCACTTCCAACCACCCTCAGCCACCGTCAATAATTTGAATATGATTTGAAGCAAAGGCCCAAGTGTACTGATCCAAAAGCATCAGAATAATAGAGGAAAGGGATGTCTCTTTTGGCAGTTCAGGTATACCTGGTCGTTTTAAGGGATGCCAACAAGTATTAGGAGACACCAACATCTAGAGAAGCTATAAGTATAACCAAAATTAGCACCACATTACACATACCACATCTGCTGCAACAGGTACAGAGAACATAATAACACAAAAAATCGCATTACTCAACCGGGTTTCAAGGAAGATTTCATAAACTGTTGTAGTTTTAATAAGAAATTTCACAAATAGGATACGAATTGGGATATTGGGTGGAGGTGGTGGAGGCAGCGGCGGCGGAAGAGGTGGTGATGGAGAAGAGACAATGGAGGAAGAAAAAATAAAAAAAAAATAAAATTGGACGGCACTGTGTGCTCTAGTGGCAGTTGGGTCCGATTGTTTCAGGAACTTTTCCAATTGGTATTATTGGTAAAATTTCTTATTAAAACTACAATATTTCATAAAACCTCCCCGGGTTTCAATTAAAACAGAACCGCACTGCAAAATAACAACCAAATCCAGGACGTAAATCACTTCATGAGGTTTACATTAAGAAGATGCTATTACTTGTTGTATAGTGTGGAGAACTTTGATGGCTGACCTTGCCGCTCCTCTTATTAGCCGAATAGGCAGCCATGGGGTCCGTATAATAATAAAATCCAGAAGCAGCGCTCGGTTCTGCACAGATGGTAGAAGGTAAACTTGCCTCAATTAGCGGATTGGCAAGGCTCTGAGGTACAACCATTTGTTTTCTGCCATCGTCCGATCCTCCAGACTCAGCTGCTTCCAATCGCATGGCTTTCAATCTTTCTTTCCTCTTTGCAGACTCTTCCATTTTGTCTGATAATGTGAAAGATTAGCTATATATCCGCACTGTAAAGAATAAAGCCATAAACCAGGCAGCCATTACCGAATAACCCACTAAACACAAAGTCTTAATAGGAATCAAATATATGACCTACGAACCCAAAATTTCTAGTCTCAAGGTCTTCCTTTGGTCTTTTACTTCTAGTCTCAAGGTCTTCCTTTCGTCTTTTACTAACCATTGAGAGAGAATTCATAAACAATTGGCGCTTACCTGAATCAGAAGCACAAGATTGGCAATGGAAGAGTTGATCGGACAGCTGATGCAATGAAGGTATAAAAGATTCTGTGGAACTGCTTCCTGATACTGATGCAAACGAAATTCTGGTTTCTCTATGAGTATACGTAAAGAAAATTACCAAATTTGTCTAGGGCTTCTTCCGATCAAACTGCGAATTAGGAATCCATTTTGGAGAATGTAATTGTAACTTGGTCTGAACTTTTAAAAGGGTGCCGCTTGGCACTTTAGGAGGACTACTCTAGGTGAAAATCTGCTCCCAACCTTCTCAGGATCCTCTAGTTGTCAAGATTCAAAGTTGGCATAGGGTCTCATCAAACTCATAATCCCCAAGATTCTCCAATGAATAGTTTAATCGTCTTTTATAAGATCATCTGAGGTGAAAAACTTCTTGACCCATTTAGCCCTGACCTCAGTTTGCATCAGACAAAGAATAGCAACGCTTGATGCTTGTAGCAGGAGGAGTAAAGGGTGTCTTGGAAAGAACTAAAGCTCTTTGCAGAAACTGCAGTGGAAATGATCTTGTTTGAGGTCACCCTCTAAGAATTTTCTCTAAGCAGAAGAAAATTCTTAGAGAATGTATACGATTAATATGCGAACTGGCAAGAATCTTTGTAATAAAAAAACCGCAATAATGTGATTGTAAACCCTAAACAGCATCTTGCTTCCACGAATGCAATCAAAACTACCAATCAATTAATAAAATCCCAAGAAAACTAAATCGCATCCCAAGAAACCCCAAAATTAACTTAAGATTTAAGGAATTATAACCAACAAAATAAAGAACGAAGGAGAATACCGAGTACAAGAGTGTCTGTCTGGAGTTAAAGGACACGCGGTTTGGTGCTCAATATCATCTGCAGCTGAGTGTAGATCCCTGTTTCGCAGGTTTGCTTCCGCTTTCGATTGCTTCTTCTGCTTTCGCAATATTTAGACGTTTTTTCTTTTTCCTTCCTTTGAATAAATTTTCTTAAACCTTCTCAATTTTTTGTTGACTGCTGACAAGATAAGCGCCACGTTGGGCCTAAGCAGATAATTAGAGACGGCCCAAAAGAGTGGCCCGTAACAAAAGGGTAAATTACACCCAGCTATGAAGAAATTTCTCCAGACACAAAAGGTAAAATGTAATTTCTCTAGGGTACAAAAATTTTCCGATTTTATTTTCTAAAATGCCCTTCATTTCTGAGGAAGATAAATTTGATAACACTGTGGTTAATGAAATTAATAAGATTTTATAGACTGATTTAGTAGTTTAAGTGTTTTTATTATGGCTTTTTAATTTTAGATACCGTTTATTCTTATAGGGCGTATGCACAAGAAAAACATTTGGAAGCCATTACAGAGTTTGATAATATGGTGGTTGTCTGGTCACCATGAATATGGTATTTTACACACCATCTCACAAGTATGATGAATTAGAAAGTTATTAGAATTTTTCGTCAGGTTATCTATGTCAATCTAGTCGACATGGTGTAATGTACACCATAATTTGGTGTAAGAGTAGAATTGGAAATCTTAAGTTAATGGAATTTTATAACACGTGCCTACGTATACGACATTGTTGGTACAACGTCATAAACAATGTTATCACGGTGTCAATGGGACTCTAGAATTTTATTTATAAGTTTAACATTATATTATGATTATTATGTCTTTTTTTTATTATTATGCCCTTGACATCATATACGTGGGATATGAACCATGTGAGGTAGAAGTCATTGTTGATGTATGAACGATTATGCAAAAAAAAAAGAGTAAAATGCATGAGTTATTACAAAAGTTGCAATACACGTTTTGCTATGTACGGCTATTATTGTATTTCATAAATTTAGTGGTGCACGGAGCGATTTCTGATGGGAAAATATAGTCAGCATTAGCCCAAATATTTTATTATACATCATCTAAAAGGTTCGTTTTCACATATATATGTTGTTTTGTTTTCTTTTTTTTTTTTTGGGTTACACCCAACTACATATTGTTGGGGCATTTTCTAAGGAACCAGGAAGTAATATTAATATCTTAATATCACAATTATCACAGTGTATGAATACACACACCTTCTAATGCTGTATCATACACCCTCTATCACGATCTTGATTTAGGAGGACAATCCTTCTTTTGCAACATGTGGAAAGTGTGTTATCACTGAATTAAATGATAATTTCATCAAGTCGTTATTACGTGTCATTTTAAACAAGCTGTAGCTTTGTTGAGTCTATACTTTTAACACCTATGTCAATGTTACAATACCAACGTGTTGATTAATTAAAATAAACTTAAGAAATTATGTATATGTTAATTGAAACGATAGTATAAATATTTTGACTACTAAATATTATGTTTGGAAAATAGACAATATTTTTAAAACAAACGAAAATAGAAATTATGACAATATTTTTAAAACTAAAAAGTATCTTTAAACTTGTAGCTTTTTCCATTAATGGATTTCGACATGAATAGCGAATTTATATGCTGAAGGTAGAAAGTCATGACCAACTTTTGCTTAATTAATACGAATGAATTAAGTTATATTTTGAAACTTCAATAACTAGCCACAAAGAAATTCCCAAAAGAAGCAAGGCGTAGATATTAATAGAGAGAAAATTTTCTATCTCAATGATACGAAACTAGCAGATCTTATTAATGTAATAGAAGATTTTTAAGATATGATTAAAAATGAGATAGAATATCATTTTTTGTTTTGGAAAAAAACCTAACCAATGAGCTGTGTTTTTGGACTTTTGCATCTGTAATTTAAACCTCCACCAAAAGATAGCAATCAACACCATCACTTAAGTTGAAAATTCAAAGAAAACATATGTAATTACAACTTATCTAAAAATATTTTCTTTGAATTTTCGACTAATGTGAAAAAATATTGTCATGAGAGAGTATTATGTTTTTTTTTTTATCGGAAACATCAGTAACTGAAACCTCCCCTAAATATAGCAATCAACCCCATCACTAAATTGAAAATTCAAACAAAAGAAGGAATCGATAGGGATAAGAAGGAAAAGTTTGCAAAATTCCATCTCACTATCGTGGATGCTTCTTATGGACAAGAAACCAGAGAAAATGGTACCATTCTTTATTTTGAAAATTATCTTCTTAGTCTTTGTATACTATTTCCCCCCCCTTTCCGTTACTTTAATTGTATGTTTCATCCCCTTTTTTGCATTTTGTTTTATTTTAAAATTTTTAGACGGACATAAAACTAATGACACACGACAAGACATACCAATATTAAGAATGCGTATCTTAGATACACAATCTGTCCCAAGAAATAATTCTTAGGAAAAAGGAAAATAAAAATTACACCATAGAGCATGTAAAAAGGGACTATATTTCAGGAAGAATTACATATATGGAAACATCTTAGGCTCAGCTGATGAAGATGATGGATGGATCGCAGCAACACTCGTCGATCAGGCAGCAGCAACATAACGCAGCAAGACTGTCCATTCATGAGCTATATAGTGAATAAATGCTTTATATTTATCTTCAGCCCAATTCTAAAATGATGCGACTTATGTATAAATATTACTATGGCCATGGAGTATGTATGTCATAAAGAAATGACATATCATTAGATCAATAACATAGTAGCTCTCATCTAACTTGATTTAAAAGCTCAAAATCCAAAAACACTACCAGAATTCCGTTATCTTTAAACCATCAATTGACATTTTTGTTTGCTAAAACACGTTGATTCATGTACACGTGTCACCTGTTTCCGTTTTTTGCTGATAAATTTGTAAATATTTATCACACAATTATCAAGTAGTTATATTTTTTTGATATGATCAATTTCTAAACATAGCAACTATTATAACATGTATATCTATTTCATTGTAATCAAACTCTATATCCCTTGGAATGAAGTTATTTTTGTGTATGTTTCTCACCGTTTTTAGACCTATCGATGGCTTTTGCTGTCGTTTAGACATATTGGATATGGTTGTTGTTGTTTTCTGTCCAACAAAGCTCGTACTACATTCTTGTCGAGATAAATACAAACATATTTTCAGAGTCATAACCGAATAATGGATTAATACCACCTTATGGAAACTATAAAAAAAAAATGATGAACGAAAAATCAGAAAGAAAGAATATTACCATCCTTCCAGGAAACCGGGTTCTCTTCTGGGTGGAGGAGCGGCATACTGCGGTGGCGCCATCACCGGAGGCCCTTGGTAATATCCTTTTCGCACATCAAACGAAATCGTCAAATTTCACAAGAAATCACAGATAAAACCACCGGCACATACAAATTTCACCAGAACCTGTTACTTTCTTAAAATGATTTAAGATTACTGCTACTTTTTAATACGCGCAGATCGAGCAATAGAAAATCATCAGGTTATATTTAATATATATAAAAAAACGAAAATCACGGCATTATTCTAAGCAAATACTAACAATTGAAAAATCATATAAGGGAATTACGATCACATCAAAAAAAGTGAAAAAAAGAAGAGAAGGAACTACCTTGAGCAGGATAAGGATAAGCATATTTTGGTGGTTCGTTCATTCTGGGTAGTGTGCGAAATTTCTAGAAAAAGAAGATAGAGAAAATAAGCGAGATTTTACCAGAATGGAGTAGTTGGTTTTGTATAATAATACTCTTACAAAAGCGAGATTTTAACCAAAAGGTGACTCATGAACCAACAGCAAAGCGTCCATTACTGCATGTGTTCCGCTTGGTGACTCTTTTTACGTGTGGGACGTTTGTCTACTTGGAAAGTATTTTATTCCGATATTTCTTTTTATTTTCATTTACAAATGGACATATGCTTATGATGACGGTTGTATGGTTTATGACAATAGATACAAGTGTTATTGAAAATCAGTTAGATTTATGTAGAAAAGATCAATACTTATGCATAATTTGAACTACAGAGATATATAGAGAAAATAGCAAGACCTACATATAGTTTTTATTTACCTCGAGAGAATGCATATGATAGATTTCTTAGATAATCAATGTTAAAGTAGCATATATTTATCAAATACATGTATGAGCATATGATGACAAGTGTAAGGATTTTATGAATACCAACTCAAAGTTTTACCTTTTGGTCTTAGTTATACATAAACCCACTCATAGTTGTGTTGAATGTGTTATCTCTAGATGATATAATGTTAGTCGATTAGAAAAGTGTGTGAGTCAATGTTAAACACTAATGTCCATATGAGACACTAGAGGAAAAAAGTTTCAGATTAATATAGAAACAGAGTTAATTGCACTTGGTATCCATTGTTTTCCACGAAGTTTTAAGTAGCATCCAATGTTTCATGAAACACACTTGGCATCCAGACTTATAGGGTTAATAGACACCTGGCATCCAGATGACCGGCTGGACGACCGTTGACCGCTGAAATCGACCTTTGACCGGACCTAACCCTACTTTTAACCTGACTTTAACCACAGTTTACAATTAATAAAATAATAAAGTCAAAATAAATTAAAAGTTTAATAAAAAAAATTAAAAAATCAATAAAAAACCTACACCCCCACCTCATCCCCACCCCTTTCATCTTCTTCCCCTTTCATCTTCTTCCTCTCTTTACCAAACTTCTTTCTTCTTCTCCTCTGCTCTTTTCATCCCCACAACTGTGTTTCTTTTGAAGGAGATGTTGGTATAAGACCTGCTTTCAATGGCTCAAGAAGTTTGGTGAGCCCAAGGTACTGATTTAACAACTACCTTCATTACTTCTTATTAAGCTTTTGTAGTGGCACAAATGATGGTTGATGATATCTTGAACTTATCTGCAGCGAAAACGTGAGAACGATAACATCCCTTCCGGTTTCTCCCTCCTCGAGTCCACTACGCCGACACATTTCAGAGACTGTAAGTTGTTTTGTTTCTCCACAACACCCATCTTTTACTTCCTCAGTTCAAAGTGGATTCAGCTCGAACAACCAGTCAATCTTCTCGATGATGCCCAATAGCACGAAAAGTACTCTTGATCCTTTTCTTGAAGCTCCCAATAGCACGAGAAGTACTCTTGATCCTCAAAATCGAATTCAAATTCCTAACAGATTTCCAAGAGCAGGACCAATCTTGTAGCATCCCGCAAGAGCAGGCCCAGAAACAAGTCGGTTGGCAGCAAATATGTAATGCTCCTCCGTGGATGGTGTGGTGGTTGTATGTATTACTTTGTATGGAAGTTTGGGAGCTTGTTCTGCATAAAGGGACACCAAAAGAAGGAACAGATTAGACCAAAATTAGGTGCAATAGATTTGGCATACGTATGGGACACATCTACTAATCCAAGTTAAAAACAGAAAACCCACCAGAATTCATAAGCTATTTTGGTGCTTGAAGGAGAAGACGAAAGAAGAAAACGAAAAAGGAGGAAGAGAAAGATAGTTGAAAGAAAGTGGAATTAACCATGGTTTGAAAATTTTGGGCCCCAAGTGGGAGAAAAGTGAAAAATAAAAGGAAAATTGCTAAAAACCGCCTATAGCAGGTGCTTTCCCGGTTGCAGGATGCCAGGTGTCTATTAACCCTATAAGTCTGGATGACAAGTGTGTTTCATGAAACATTGGATGCTACTTAAAACTTCGTGGAAAACAATGGATACCAGGTGCAATTAACCCTATAGAAACACCTCTTTAAGCATAGCGAGATATAAAATAAGAGGCATGTTAAACGCGTTAGGTAGAATCCAATTTTAACAATTTTTATCTCTCACGTTATGTGGAAAAACATGAGATTATGTGGAAACACCTTTTTAAACATTTTGAGATACAAAATAAAAGACATGTTAAAGCATATGAGGTAAAGATTGCTAAACGCATTACAAGTAGCCAGAGAATAACATGGAAATGGGCAGTTCAAGAGGATGTGACTTAATTATATGGTTCGTTGGAATCGATGAGATATATAACCTAAGATATAATCCACTGAAGAAGAAAGATTTATATAGCCAACTCCACCTAACAAAAATATTAGGTCTAGTTGTAAAAGACAAATACCATTTTTACAATTTCTTTTGATATCTTTTTACCACAGCTCATAGCTATAATTCCTTCTGAAAGAATGATGTGATGAGAATAAACTTACCATCGATCAACAGAAATACATCTTACATAACAACTACACATTATAGTATTCATTTGTGTATATTTATTCGCAAAATTATGAATGTGTTAAGAAAAAACTTCTTAGACTATGAAATAAAATGACCGAAAGAAGTGTTAGAAATGGTGATTTAGCATATAGCACGATAAAAACCAGTATCTTCATAAATATAAATTGTAAGAAATTACTATTTTGACGAAAGAGAATTACACTCACTTATGGTTCAAATAAATAAATAAATGCATAATTCGCGTTTTAAAATGGAAGAAGGCATACCAGTAATGGAGCAGGTGTTTAGAAAACTATCCACGATCGCTATCTAGAGTGGAGATTAGGTAGACTCGTATCAAGGATATTTTACTATAATCAATTTTTTTTTTTTAATTCAAAGAAAATTTTCGTATTTTCCCGAGAAACTGGGATCATGGCTCAAGATAAAGAGAAGTATTTCAACGTCGTGGCAGAATTTCTGGATTATGTTAATGAAGAACATGTTATGCCTATTTTAATATCGAAAGTGTATTTTATGAATTCCCCTACTAATACACTAGCACATTATATCTCTATTATTATGTTATTTATGCAGGTACATATAGAGTCGAGGGTCTCCCTAGAAACAGACTTTCGATCCCTCTGCTTAACACTTATCCTCCCCAGATCCTAACGATAACTTTTGTTGTCGTTAGGATATACTGGGTACGGATGATATGATTAATGAAGACCAAGGCCGTTGTGTGTTTCTTTAGCGCCATTGTGTTATTGATATCACGAAGATATATTTTCATTTTCCCAAAACATGCAGTTTATTATCTTCATGGCAGGCCTTGTGATACTCATCAAGTATTGAAATAGAATAGGCAAAATATAGTCAAACTTGGTTTTATACATATATACCAAGTTTGAAGAAAAATATCAAAATATAGTCTGCATAAATAAAATGGTGAGTGAAATGCAGAGCTGAAATGATAAAATGCAGAATGAAGTGCCGAACCTAAACGACAAGGTGAAAACACTCAGTGAAGAAACGAACACAAGGGTTGAAGAGATGAAATGTTGAGTGAAATGCAGAGATGCTTTGATTCCAATTAATAAGAAGGATCTTGAAATAAGAACTAGACCATAGAAACGAAATAGAAACTATAAATGTGTGTGTGTGTATATATATATGTATGTGTGTGTGTATGTATATATATATATATAATTGTTTAGTTATGGGTATGCAATTGCATAGCATAGTGCCATGTGCGTCCGCCCTTGGCCGCCCAATGCTCAATTCATCCAAACCTTGGGCTGTTTTTTGGTTTAATAACTTGATGATTTTGTTGAAAGACCTATTCCTAATGGAACTGGACTTTGTTTCAAATGGAGTCTGTTTGCATAAATGGGTTGGATTAGATGTGCTGGAGAAATCGGATAAACATTTATTATCTCATCATTTGATACATCTTCTAATCATTTTCTTGCATTATGTCATGTATGACATGAAAATACACATGATATGGTGTCATACTGAAGGATTTTGAAGATACTTTTGAAAAAAAAAAAAAAAGGAGTTCTCTCAAGTGTGGCAACCGGCAAGCATGAACAAGTTTGTTTTCTATGTGGTTTGAGTTTGTCTGCAACATTTTTGCCGAACAAATTGTGTTCGTTGTATCCACTGTGCGATTAAGGGCTTAAGCCCTAGCAGTACAAATTAATCACCCAATACATTTTGAATGGTAATGAAGCATGAGCCACTTAAATACTAAGATCAGTTTTTTTTACGGGGAGATTAACAATTGCCGGCGTCTATAACTATAGTAATTGTGTCCATTCCACATGAATCTATAATTAAATCTTTTTATTCTTTTATGTCACAAGTTCATGCATCCGTAACTATTAATTTTTTTTCCTCTTTTGCTTATGTTTTCAGGCCTAAAATGGTAAATAACATCATTAAAACGGCACAACGGAGTAAAAAAGTTTATAGTTATAAGTGTATATAGAGAATCGCAAACTTATGGTACAAAAGAATAAAAAATTTAATCGTTACATATGTATAGTATAAATTAAAGATTTATAATACAACCACATATTGACCATCGTTATGTGTGTTCGTTTACGCTTATACTTATTTTTAAATATATACGGCAGCCCCTATCTGGTTAGTCATAAATGGTACATTGCTGGTGGGTATGCGAGGTATATTATTATGATTTGTGAAATCTGTTGGAAAAGCAGTGTCGACTTTCGATAGTGTTTGAGACGCGTTTTGTTTATCTACTTGGTCGGTGAGAAGATTCAACAAGTACAAAAGCTAGGTTTAACACTTTCCCTAATATTCTCTCATCCTTTAATGACATAGTCCCCCAACTTTGCAATTTCTTCTTCTTGGTTGACGGTTGCATAAATAACAAATTATGCTTTCAATTTCATCGAGTAAAATCACACGTATTGCATGTAAAATAGAGATGAATTTAATTCATTATTATCCGTAATTGTTCATGACAAACATATCATAAGTTTTAAATTAATTATCATACCAACTCATTAGTTGTACATGGCAGTCATGCGCGACCATTATACGTTGATTAATAAGTATCAAATTAGATGAATGTGATTTGGTATTTATGAGTCAATATATGGAGGTCGTGCATGGCCGCGATAAGAAAATAATGAATATGTATGTTACACGTGTAAGGTAGTTAAGTGAGTATTTCATTTAGAGGCTAGATATCATAATTTTTTCTCAAATGGGAGAGTAGTTATTTACATAAGATAGATAATATCAACAAACTATATTTATCACAAATGGACACTACCAAATAACTTGTGAAAAGCACATACTAATAATGCAGGTTTTCTTCCATGATTACAACCCATCCACCCTCCCCCCCCCCCCTTTCCATTTTTTACCCTCTTTATGTTGTCTAAGTAGGATGTGGAGTAAATTCTCTGCAATGATAAATCGGTGTGGACGAACACAACCAAGTGCATGCACAATGCTAAATAAAGTATTCAACATATCAATAACGTTTGCTTTTTGTAGGATTACTTTAAGATGGAAATTATATCTTCTTCCCACTTGGTGAATGCTGCGTTGCACAAACATATTTCTCCCTTATTATAGAAACTTGCTCTCATGATAATAATGAAACTTATCTGTTGGACCACTTCCCATGGATTTTTTTATTTTGTCTTTAAATTGTATGAAGAATGTAACATCTTTAAGTCAAATTAATTAGACTAATCTACTTCAAAAAGGTACAAATTAATGCTCATCCAAAATTGATAGCAAAAAAAAGGGTTTCCAAAGCTGCAATGTGCCCTTAGTTAAAAAATTATCAGATCATATAGCATATCGTAAGTTCATAATACTCTTACCTTATTAAACTAAAGAAATCATTTCCGAAATAAAATATCATACTTTGAATACACTAAAAAAAATATTAAAAACAAAGGTTATAAACATGACCATTTCAAGCAACAGATTAGTGTTTTGCCTTCTTGCATCAACCCTGCTTTCCTTTGGAATCCACTAATTCAATTTGTAGACAAATAGTGTTATTGTCTTTTTCTCCTTTCTTTTTTCCCTTTCTTTTTGATGCTATATAACTTATAATGACATTCTCAGATGGTTCTTTGTGTAAAACTAGTCCACTTTGCATCTAAGTGTCATCTCTATAGTAACCTAGTCCACTGTCTTTGCACGTGTCTAATAGACCTTGCAATTTTTGAGTCTTGACGAGAAAAGCAATAACCAATGCTTGGAGCAAAAGGCCATTTAATGATACTAAAGGCCTATCTTGCTCTAGCCCTAAGAAACATTGTGGAAGATACAAATCAGGAGTCCAGCAGCTTCCTAAGTTTGATGAAGACTTACGCAGTGACACACAAAGTGTCTTCCCGCAAACTAGGTCTTCGGCCTAGCAGCAGTGGAACATCCACACTGTATGTGTCCCTAGAATTAAATTCTTGACCTCTTGAAACAAATCTCAACCTGAATATCAACTGAGCTATAACCTAATAGCATAAATAGCCAATACTAGAAAACCGGAGGCCCGAAGCAGCACAACATACATAATGCAAAGGAGAGGATTCGACCCTTCCGCTGAGAATCTAACTTTTTACAGCAAAAGGAAAAAAGAAAGAAAAAATCGATCAAACAAAACAAAGAAAATAAGTGACAACGAATACAAGTAGATCTCCAACAAAATGCTATCTTGTATTACCTTGCAATTTCTGAGTTAGTTTTTTAGAACATAATACAAATAGAGACTGTATGAAGTTTGTTTTTACATAGTCAATGTCGTTAAAAACTCTTCTCATACGTTTCTTGAAATGTCTAATTCTGTTAGAATCAAATAAAAACTGTCATACGATATTAATGGATAATGGAAGTCAAATCAAATCCAAAAAAAAAAATCAAATCCTTTTCCCCTTTCATAGTAACAGAAATGATATGCTAATAGAAATCATCCATTATAGGCTCATCCCAAACAGGACTGATTGACTTGTGAAATCAAGTAGGGAAATCGAAGGGAGAAATAAAGTGGATACCTAACTATGTGATGAAATGGGTACCTAACCTTGTGAGGCGATTTCCACTAAACATGTCGCAGGTACGGCATTCTTCTACCAATCATTATCATAGACTCATAGGTTGTCCTCCCCCCCCCCCCCCCACCCCCTCATTTTTTATTGTTATAACATGGAGAAAAACGTTAAGATCATTAAATTGTTAATGTGGAAAAGTTTTGGTCATTAACTATTTTTTAAAATTTTTGTAGATTGAACGCTCGAAACGACATATCTAATTATTTCATCTAAAATTAACAGGTCAATGTCAATAGATAAATTCTCGCTTGTTGTAGCATTGAAGAAAACTCATGACGTCCAAGAACGTCTATATTGGAGTTAAGACAAGGGTTCAATGTTAGGGCTTGACAGTTTTCTTATTATCGTGACATTTGATTCGGTTTTAAATGCTTTATTATTGATTTTGACCGAAATAGTAGATATTGTAATACATTTTTTGGTCATGTATTTAAAATTTGATGTGAGTAAAAAAGACTAATTAAAAGTGTAATTTTTAAGGCTGTAATTCAGTAACAAAATTTTAATTTGAAAATTTAATCTAAATCAATAAAAACCTATGACAAGAAGGAGATTTTTAACTTAAAAAGCTTGTAAGCCTTTATTTTGTTTTTCCTGTGGGTCGAAAACTATGAGTGAGAGGGAATTTAAAACCAATGGTTTGAGGAACAAATGATGTTACAACAATCATTATACCATAAGACTTTCCCTACAATTTTGCAACTTTTTAATTTCAGGGAAAGCGCCTGGGGATAGGATCATGGCGTATGGGATCAATTGTGCCATGTCAGAATTATTTAATAAGTACAACATGGGGTTATGGAGGGTGGGTGACACAATGTTCTTTTATTACTATTATTGCATTTCTGTATACTTTGTGGTGCAAAATATCAATTACTAGGTATCTTAATAGTATGTTATTGATTAACATGTGTATCAAACTAGTAAAAGAGTATTCATATTAGGGGTGACAATTTCAGACACGACACGAAAACACGACCCGAACCTGACACGAATTTTCCTAGGTATGGATATGACCTTGGCGGGTTTTGTATACAAATCGGGTAAGACCTGAAAGATACCCACCAATAGCGGGTCATATCTGGGTATCCCGCGGGTACCCGTTTATACACGAAATTAAAAAAAAATTTAAATAAAATTTATAATTAATAAAAAATAAATTTTTCAAAAAAAAATAGACTACCGCGCTACTAAGTAACCCTATTCGGTTCCTCCTTCCTCCATTTTCAAATCTCATTTCTTTAATCTATTATTGCATAGTCAAGTGATTTAAGTTTAGATCACCTCGCTCATTTTAATCTTTAACCTTTAGTTGTGTACTTATTGCTGTTTCATACATTGTATCAGTAGTCGTTTAAGTACATGAAACCTGAAAAATGTACGAAACCTGAAATTACCTGAAAAATATATGAAATGACATGTACACAACTTGAAATATTTGTACTTGTCAAGTTCGTGGGTATACCCGATACACGACACGAAACATAACATGTACGGGTTTGAGTATCTATATCCATATACGCGAAACAAACAGGTAAGGTATGTGTATGACACTTTGATACACGAAACCCGAAAAACACGAAACACGATACACGATACACGACCTGTTTTACACCACTAATTCATATAGTAGCTAACCATCAACAATTAACATGGTAGTATTAGAGCTTACAGTTCTACCTTGTCTATCCCGTTATTGATTAAATCACGTTTATAAATTGCCTACGTTTTTTCTAAAGTGGTAAATGAACCAAATACATGGATGATAAAGTAATAGATTAAAAATGATTGCATAAATCACGTATTGTATTTTATTAAGGTTCATGAATCATAACGACAAAAAATGGTCTTTTTCAATAGTTCATAGGATGGAGATCAATATTTTGAAACAAACAAAAATGAAATATAAAAGATCGTTTTAGGATAAAAAAATAATTATAAAAAAGGTTGAACACAATCAATAAGGATCTCTGTCATCCCGGTCCCACAGGATGTGCAGAGATGTAAATCAGGTTCTCAAAAGTAGAAGTTTGTCATAGCACATGGACAGCACAAGGAACCCATTAACACCAAATGAACAACCACGGACTGGTATATAACACTGTCAGGGCATCGCTATATTATGGGGATTGGAGCGTGGCAAGTGTAAGTACTAGTTATCGTCCTTTGATTATTTGGAAAATAACTCAATAAGACTTACAGGCAAAAACCCAACCCACTACCTGATGTCTGCTTTTAGTTCATCATGTCATATCTCCTCCATATTTTCCTCCGGAGGGACCCTATCTATATCACCTTTTCTCTCTGCTTATCATACACAACTGTCCCTTTATGCCATCCTTCAATGGCACATGATTCCGCACCCCATGGTCATCATGATATGATGCATGTAACAGTTTGTAACAGAGTAAAACGTTTTAAAGATTTACCCGGGGTCACACCTCTGATTTCTGCTTCCTTGTACAGGATATCTAGGACGTGATTCAAGTTTACAGCTTTAACCAAGTTAACGACGTTTATTTCAGATCATTTTTGATCCTTGATAAAGATCCGGTTGCATCAATCTCTAATCAAATTTGGGTAAACCCAATTTAGTAACATGGCTTAAAAAAATATATTCAATTCGACTCGGATTATTTGCTGTGCACCTAATTTATTCACTCATTTATCAAAAAAAAAAAAAATTTATTCACTCAAATAGCACCTTCAGAAAAATGTATGAAGATAAGAAACAACCTGATGAGATCAGAAGAGTCTTTATATTATCCATACTCTACAGCCAAGACTCGAAACTAAAACATTCTTGTCACAATCTAGCAAGCTATGTCCTGCTACTGTGTCTCATTATTTGAATAAGAATAACATAATTCAAGTAAGATTCGCGTTTTGCCTGTGAACCACTTATGTTTTTCGTCTTGTGATTAAAAGCGGAGAACTTCTTATGGTTAGGTGGTGTAGTTTTTTGTTTTTTTTTTTCCTTTCAAATTCTTTTTATTTTAATTTCTGATACTGGCTACTAGAGTTATCGAATGAAACTGTAGAATTAAATCAAATCAAATGGGAACATACATTAGTCAACAATGTGTTAACATGATTTTTATTTTCAAATGGTAGGTAGCAATTTCAACTTTGCTTATTTTGCTCACATAGCTTTTACCAACTTTGTTTATTTTGTTCATATAGCTTTTACATATAAACATGTGTGTTATTTGCCTATAAATAGGCTAGTTCATAAACATTGTAAACACACCTCCAAACACATCTTCAAGAACAATTCTAAGACTCCAAAACGTGAGCATTGTGTATTGAGCAAGCTTTGTGTTCTTCTATTCTTCCTTCTTTCAATTTCTTAGATATATATCGATTCAAAGATCCTTCAGAAACTAGATATTTTTTTCCATTGTAGAATTGATGATACTTAAAGACAAATAGAAGAGAATTTTGCATATGCTGTATAGGGTGGTACTAAGGGACTGAAAGTCTACTGTGGGCACGATAAAGGAGTATAACAATTGAATTCTTCTCCACTTGCAAGAACTAAAAAAGAGAAAGAAACTAAAAAAAGGACAAACAAACGAAAAAGAATTAAATGGAATCCTAGAGCATATCTACATGCAAGTTGGGATTATATTACATAAGTCAATTAAAAACTGCTATCGGGACCGAAAATCGAATGTCTGGATCTAATTCAAAATAGATATTTGGTTACATACTTGTTTTTCAATGGATTTTTTTTTTCGGTTGACTGATAATATTTTATCAATTAATAAGATTACTACGAAGTTTCATAACATTGAGACACTAAAAATACTCAAAACTATAGATTTGACATTTTTCTCCACTAACTTAACTAAAAGTCGAAATAATATCAACAACTTGCCAATACACCGATGGTAATGTAAGGGGATAAAAATGATGTCATCTTCGGTGGCTAAACTTTTCTTTATGTCAAGTTTCTAACATTTATCTTACAATTGAGACACCCAAGATCATATGTTTGACTTCAAATTTGTACGTATCTTCACAGTACCGACTGTTTAATAATAACTTAAAAGGAAATATTAAACTGATGTCCATCTACCACTTCAATTTGCAAAAAAGCCAAAGCCAAATGTGCTTCTAGACAAACCGAATGCAAAACTAAGATAATAAAGCTATAAAAAAAATGCTGCACGTAGCGTTCCTCAGTATGACTTACGGACGTCTGCCTTGAAAGCTAAATACCATCTTATTAATTTTAAAAAATATAATCTCAATTTAACTTCAAAATAGTTTGAAATAGACTATGTTAAAATCAAATTTAATATAAATTGTTAAGCCAGAAGGGAAATTACATTAACAGTAGCTAAGATGTTGTCGGGACTCGAGACGTAAACCCTCTTTTAAACATTATTAAAGCCGCATCAAGTCCTTAAAAAGAAATTGTTGAACCTTCACTTACATAAGATGAGATCATATCATTCAAAATCTTAAGTCAATGAGTGGTAATACCTCATCCTTATATAACACATGTATTTTATCTTAAATTGTGCGATGTGAAACAATATTGTCAACAGAAATAATGTATACTAGTTAACCATTTTTTGTTTGTGTTTCGGTGACTAATTGTTTCTCTAATAATATTGTCACGCACCGCCTTTACAAGAAAGGAAAAACTAAACAATTCAGCATTAGTTACTAAGTTTTAACAACTTAAGAGAAGTTATAAAACATTAATATTATCCAGTATGTTAAGGTAACTGAACAGTTCGCAAACTATTCGAGTTCGATTCATATTTGGTTCGAGTTCATTCGTTAATTTTACTTAAATGAGCCGAATTCGAATATCTATTTGGATTCGTTTAGTTAAACAAGCCGAACAGTTAGGTTTGTTTAAACAGTTACGGTGTTATCGAGTCGATCTCGAACCAATTTTAAAGCTCGTTTAGCTAAACGAATCGAACTAAATAGTTCATTTAACTAAACAAATCGTTATTCAAAAACTTAATATTTAATTTGGCTCGGTTGGTTAACACCCAATCTTATCTACATCTTAAAGGAAAGATCAAAATATCTATGTAGGGGTCTCCCAAATAGGAAAAACTCCAAATGCAACTTTTGGGAAGCTAGAGATTATTAGGTTGCACGATAGATATTTAAAGGATAGAATCCTCTCACCGCTCCCCCCTCACCGCAAGCGTGACCGTGCGACACGTGGCAAAAATGGAAGGTGGTGAGGCTGAGTTAGGGTAACTCTCATCCAATCTCACCACCCCTTACTGCTGTCACGTGTTGCGTCCAGCGCGGGGTGAGGAGATCTCATCCCGATATTGAGATGGGTGAGGAATAGCTAACCGCACTTGGAAGTTGGAACTTATCATTCACTCTAATCCGTCCACTTTGCTTCACCTAATTTCACTATACGCTAAAGTAAGCTTTGGGGCTCCATTTTTGTCTTGTTAAATGCCATCTCGTACACATTCCGTAACGCTTTTTATTATAATAATATTATTATTAAACAACATCTAAAATATAGGAAAAGCGCATGAAACTTTAAGCAATAAAAAAAATCAGGTACGGACGGTTGAAAATCCCACATAACCTGTATGATGGTATATTTATGCAGCAACATATTCATGACATCTTTTGATTTGTTATCGACAGCGCATTTTTATTTTTTTTGTTTGTTTACATAATTAAATTGAAAGAATCAAATAAATATTATGATTATGCGCCGAAATCAAATCTTATTTAAGGTTTGACAGATAGACACATGATCTGAGGACTTCCTATTCATCTGATTGTTTCTAGTATCAGATATGAGGATGCCTCATATAAAGCAAAATACGAGGTATCCAATTACGCGACGACACATGTACAAAAGGGCCTGCTATTTACTTTTTTCTTTTTTTTTAAAAAAAAACTCTTTTATACACGTAGCGTCGCGTGATTAGAAGCCTATAGGCTATTCTATGAATAAATATGGAAAGTCTCGTCAAGAATTAAAGCATATATATCATGAAATCGTAAGTTACGTAATGTAGAATATGTCCTAGATGCCTAGATGGCACACTTAGTACAAAGGAACGGCTATACGAAGAGGTTTTGACGGCTTTGGGACCTCGACGATGATCTTATCCAATCGCGGTGGCCGACATGGACATGGCATCGCTATGAACTTTGGCATTTGGTCGCCCGGCATCAGCACCGGCAAGCTCTGATTTTCGTTGCTTTCCCGTTGCTACATGTATTTCATCAAACGTCGATTAGAATATGAACTTACATAAAAAAGCCACAAAATTTCGAGACACAAAGTATGATTCTTCCTATGTATGACTAACAAAGAAGGAAATAATTACCAAGTGAGAAAGCTTGGCCTTGACAGCGTCGGGGTCGGGACGAGCCTCAGGAACAAGGGCTGCGCCGCTGGGTAAAGAGCGGCGGAGAGAGCGAAGCTTGTCCCAGTGATAGCAGCAAGAAAAGATTCCACTCAAGCTGAAAATGATGATCAAGAGAAGAGCTGTGCCCAAAGGAAAGCCGAGAGCCGGCCGAGATACGTCGCCATGCGGTGACGCAGGGGGATACGGTGGACTCTTCATAATCAATTGAATAATTACTCAATTTAGACACAACTTCGTTCATCAGATGTAAGCAAAATCAATGGAGAGTATCAGCCAAAATAGCTAAGCTAAATTTGTTGATTTGAGGAGAAGATATTAAGATAATGGGGTAGGGTGTAATAAGCAAGGATGTATGGGTTGGTTTTGTTTGTTTTCTAGTTTGGGTTGAGAATCTTGAGACAACTTAGGAAGAGGTGGTTTATGTATGAATTTATAATACTTGCAAATCAGGAAATGGTGGCCTTACCATCTTCTGCTCCAAATCGGATATTTTTATTCCATTTAGCCAATTCAATGTTTTTCTCAACAGTCAACTTTTGTTGAATTTTAAAATTATAAAAATTTACACAATTCGACCATCTGAAGACTTATTAAATATTTGGTCAGCTGAATGGAAAGAATTAAGGTTGCATGCATATGATTCTTTGACATTAATGATGAAATAACTTCTATCCAAACATTTTTTATAGACTAACCTTTTATATTATCTTACAATTAACCTCCTATTTATGTACGTGATGCGTGATCATTTTTTATCGTAAACATTCTTTTTATCTGAACTCACAATCTCCTACTTACGTACGTGGCACATGGTTTTTTTTACGGTCAATGTTGATGGCGAGACTTTTCATTTCCAATGGAGTCAAAGACATGCATTTTCTTGACTTTGGAATATGATGAATAAAGCAAAATGACTCACTAAATTGGTTGCGCTTCTTATATTGTGAAGTAGTAGTTGATCGACATAGCTTGACGCATCATTATGGGTCATCAGGAAACAAAATCTGTGTGTTTCTAACACATGAGTATGGTTTCGTACATCCGACTCCCCATATTTTGGTATAGACGGGAGCCTCTATGGCAATAGTATAATGTTGTTGTTGTATTAACGGTGAGAGATCCAAACTGCTGGCATCCCTACAGGGAATATGACATACACTCTACACGAACAATCACGCATGATTCTGGCTTCATTTGATTGTTCTGGAAAGTATCTATATCTTAGTATTGGCTATATCATTTTGGTATCTGGCCAATCATATGCATGCAATTTGATTTTTCTCACATATATGATCATTACTATGTCAAGTATAATTATTTTTGAGCGTCTTTTTGTGAGTCAATTTATTTTTGAGTGTTGAAATTCTATAATATAATATAGGAATGACTGCAAATACCTTTTATGAACTAAATTCTAAACCTATAACTGCAAAATACCCTTCGAAATTATTTTCGTAGGCATTTTTTTCCTGCCTACAAAAATATTTCATGGGATGCATTTGTAACTGTGATTTAATTCATATGGGTTTTTTTACACATGACCCTAAAATAAAAATTAATATCAAATTAATAATGACCTAGTTTTTAGCAGTTATTTATTCTTCTTTTATTCACAATTACAAATACCTTCCATGAACTAGCCATCATTTTGGAACCACAGCATAAACTGAACAAACTTCTCCTCTCTTCAACGATTTTATACAAATTGATACTAATTTATTATTAAAGCATGATCTACAATGCATCATTACCATCAATCAATCGTACCCAGTATATCTTAACATTATCAAAAACTAACGTTAGAGTCTGGAGAGGATGAACAGCAGACAAACAATACCTCTATTTCAAAAGATAGAGAATTTGCTTCCAGTGAGACCTCCAGCTCTATATATATTTGCACAATGCACGCATTGCAAAGATAAAATAATTGTATCAACAATATCCATGGATGAGATCAAGAACTAAAATCGTGTCATTACCCAACAAGACATTAACGAGTTACCACTAAAAAAACTTCATTTCATTGCAGTCAAAAGGAAAAAAGGGAAAACGAAAGAAAAGAAGAAGAAGAAAGTTTCCTTCTTTTCATCGAAAAAAATTCTTTATTTGATATAAAGATTCTATGACGAAGTTTGTCACATCCAAAGTGGAAGCTATATCCGGTTTCCTTGTAAAGGTAACACAATAAAAAAGATGGAGAACCTTTTAAATTGATAAAAAAAAAAAAAAGAGTGAATCAGATTCCAGGAAATGTAAATGTTGTCCAACTCCTCCTCCCATCAACCTTTTTGCCACTTTAGTATATTTGGTTATTGATTGTATTTTTTTTGCATGTCTCTCACCTTTCTCATACCCTAACGGTAGCTTTTGCTGTCATTGGGATATACTAGGTATGTGTTGTTATAGTATCATGCACATTTTAAGACCATTACTAGGCAACTATATATGTGTCGTTTTGTTACTTGACCATTAGTTAAAAACATAAAAACACATAAGAGAAGTAACATTATCAACTTTAATGCCTCATGGCCTAACTAATTTGGTTTTTTTTTACATATCTTTATTTTGTTTATGACAATAGATAATAAGATATCAAACAGTTATTCATCTATCAGAGGAATTTTATTCACACATGCACAGACATAGCTACATGCTCGCACGAGTGTTATTCATGCTCCAGTTACACTAAAATACCAAGTCGTGATGGTTATTTAGCAGAAAAGATGAAAAATGTTACATCCCAAGTGTGACAAAAGTATGTTATGGCAAATTGTCTCCTATACTCATTTGTGTAAAATCTAACAAATGATAGTAACTTCGCTTTGATAATTTTAAATGACATCTTATCATACACGTTAATTCTAAGCCAAACACTCAAGACGACACAATAGTTCGTAACTCATCATGCTACTAGTTGTTGTTTTTTATTTATTTAATGACCATCCTCCTACTTTCTAAACCATAGATTATAATAATCAGTATATGAATGAAACAAAATTTATTGAAGAAAATGTAATTGCTTAAAATAAAATTGTTGGGCTAAAGCCTGATCCCTTGGTCCAGAATCCACAGGCCGATTCAGTGTTGGACTTTAGTTAAATGTTAAACCCAAAAAAAGAAAACCGTATGTTCTATCTGGGCCCACTATCGGCCTATCGATTGCCCAATAAAAAATGTTCGTTATTTCTTGGCTTTAGACGTAGAAAACCTCGGACAAAATAAAGTCATGTGTCTTATTGAAAAGAACCGCAGCCTTTCAAGTCGTGTATCCTAAAGGGCCCAAAAACTTAACCCGAAAATGGGCACACAAGTGATGAATTTGAAACTCCCAACAATGAAATACAAAAACACTATATAAAGTCAACGCACGTCAAAATGTAGTTTTATTACTTTTAGAATAAATGCATGTTTCATATGTCATATGAATTGAATTATTCGTAAAGAGACTCCACAATAAGAATTTAAGGTATCCAAATGACGATAATCCAAACACTGTACTACAACCAAAGTTCACAGTTGACTATTTCGTGATCAAACATGATATGACCCTGGTGACTCATCGTATCAACGTAGTAGAGGCCTCCGCGTGCTCTACTACGTCAAATGACTTCGTGAGAATGTAATGCAATAGGCAAAAATTGGGATACATCAACATCACACAATTAAGTTCTTTTATCACTTGACTAATTGAGAGTAACTTGGATAAGATATAAAGGCATATATTTAACTTCATATGTGAAGAAAAAATAATTGGGTTTCCCCTATGAACTTCTACCTATTTCCCACTTGCCGTCTCTATATAGGATTTAGTGGGTGCAGATAAATGTAGAAAATATTTATGGTCGTGGAACATTATATCTGTGGCTCCATATTCAAAGATATAGTAAACGTAGAGCAGGTTTGATGGGCTTTAGACAAATATTCAAATTATAGAAACTCCCAGGACAAATGTGCAGGATCAAAAAACTATTAGGCCAAACATGCAAAAGCAAAATAGTATGGGGCAAATGTGCAAACGTTACGGACGTTTGGGACAGATGTGAAAAACTTAAAACTATAGGGGCAAAAGTTCAAAACTGAAAAAATGAGGGTTGGGATTCAACCCCTCAACCTTAATACCTCCTGCATATCTCTGGCCTTCTTTTCTCTATGATTTCTCCTTTCCGACCTCTTAAGCTCCGCCTTCTTCGGCTGTCTTGCTACTTCTGTGTGTGTCCACCGAGTAGTCGCCGCCACTGCTGGTGGCCTTCGGGATATCTACGGCGGTGGCTCCTGTACTCTGCTTTGGCTGTCCGTGTGGTACCTTATGATTGTCTTTCCATCACTTCGGGTAGCGCACGATTTTGAAACATTGTTTCTTGGTGTGCTTGTGCATCTCGCAACGTGTAAAGTACAAATTGGATTTATACTCACATGATGATGCTTTCCACTTCTTTTCAGTGGTGCCTGAACCGCCTTGGCCCCTGACCATTTAGCAGGCTGCCTCCGCTGAGCAAGTTTTTTCGGTTGACTTAGGGTTTTCCGTTTCTGAGCAGATTGTGAGTCTGTAGTATTAATTCGTCATAAATAGTTTGAGTGTCGTTTTTGCATTTTTTGAATCTCCATTTGCCATTATGATTCAATTTGGTTGTATTATGCTCGAATTGTGCAGGACTATTTGTGGTGGAATTGTTTGTGGTTGTCGGGTTGGATTATTTTTTTTTTCGAGTTGTATTTGTTGGCTAAATTCGGCTTGATTTTTTTGGGTATTGGAATAGTTTTTGGGGCTGTTTGGTGGCTATCGGTGGGCTGTTTTGACTGGGGTTGTTTCGCGGCTGTGATGGTTTTCCGGCCACCTGACCGAGAGAAATAATCGGGACAGTGATGAATTTGTTACTGAGTGTCAGGATTAACACTGTTTTTTTATGGGTCATATGTATCTCTTCATAGATTATGCAACCTGACCAATGGTGTTTATCTTTTTCTGGTATAGATTAAATAAATGTAAATAGTCCGTATGTATCTCCTCTTAGATTATGCAACCATATATGATTAATGGTCTTATAATCATTGGACTTGCTCCTGTAATTAGGTTGATGGTGAATCTCGTGCTAGAATGGTTTGGGTTTGGAAGAGCAGAATCACCTAGGTTTATCTTATCTTATACTACTTTCTTCGGAAGATTCTGATGCCCGAACTATGATAAAGGAAAGGAATAGCAATTTGAATCTAGAAGCCACAGACTTGATGCTTGGTCCTCCTAGATCCCAATCCCCTCAAAGAGGTTTAGGGCTTCACCAACTAAGTTCTGAGACTCTAAGCGAAAAGCTTTCTCGCTACATCCTTCAAAAAATGGAGTCCACTCATCTTCAACGAAGAGTTCCCTTTCTGAAAATGGAAGAGGCCCACTGCATCTTTCAAAGGATGGAGTCCACTCATCATCAACAAAGAGCGTAGTTTCTGGAAATGAAGATCTATTACATCCTTCCAAGGATGAAGTCCACTCATCATCTACAAAGACCACGGTTTCTGAAAAAAGGATTCTCTGACACTATTGGCAAGTTTTCAGCTCAGTAGAATTCAGGTCTTCTGTATCCTATAAATGATGGAGTCCACTCATCATCAACAAAGGCCACGGTTTCTGGAAAGGAAAGAGGTCTGTTACATCCTTCTAAGGATGGAGTCCACTCATCAACCACAAAGACTGCAGTTTCTGGAAACAAAAGAGGATTCTCTGACACCATTGATGAGGTTTCAGTTCAGAAGAATTCAGTCCTTTTACATCCTTCGAATGATGGAGTCGACTCATCATCAACAAAGACCACGGTTTCTGGAAACAAAAGAGGATTCTCTGACACTATTCAGCTCAGAAGAATTCAGGCGTTTTGCATCCTTCAAAGGATGGAGTCCACTCATCATCAACAAAGACCATGGTTTCTGGAAAGGAAAGAGGATTCTCTGACACCATTTGTGAGTTTTCAGCTCAGAAGAATTCATGCCTTGGTGAAAAAAGCTGGATGTTTAAAGCAGGACAAGGACAAAGCCCTATCAAATCTGTGGTAAAAGTAGGGCTGCCAAGGTCCTTCTTGGAACAGCATATTGCAGAAAATGGAACTAGTGAGAACAACAGTGCCACGGAACCTGCTGCTTAGTGAGTGTATGAAGCACCTGATAGAAAAGCAGAAAGGGCAAAATTAAATTTGCTTCGATAGTTTATTAGTTAATCTAGAAGTGAAAATAAGTGTTTCGTCATTGCAGGGTGCACGTTCGGAGAACTTAGGAAAACTACTGTGACTGGCATGTTGAAGACCACCAACGAAGTAGATGGAAGAAAATGTCCGTGTGCTCTCTTTGTCAAGGTTAGCATGGATGGAGCTCCTTATCTGAGGAAGGTGGACCTCAGAAGTTACTCTACATATCAGGAGCTTTCTTCTTCTCTTCGGGAGATGTAGCTGTTTTACCTTAGGTGAGCTAGTAAGGAAAGCACTTCATTGAAAATTTGAAATTATTGATAATTGGTTTATAGTCTTTCTTGAGTTGACTTTTGAAGATCAATATATGATTTCCTCCCGTTTACTTGTTATTTGTAAATTGATTTGGTTAAGTTTTCATGGCCGTTGGCTATAAGGTGCCTTTTGCAGTAGAATTTGTCTCCTCGAACTGTGATGGTTGAATTACTTCTTTGTAAGTTGTAAAAGCAGTTGAAGCTTTTAGTGATCATGTTTCTTTGATGTTTTAGGAACATGTGGAGCCCAGGAAGGTCCAGGGGAAGATATTCTTAGTGAGAGCAACTTAGTGGATCAAATACAAGTGTCAGAATATGTGCTCTCTTATGAAGATAAGGATGGTGATTGTATGCTTGTTGGAGATGTTCCTTGGGAGTAAGTTTACCCCACTTCAGTTATTAAGCCTAAAGTACATCTATTCATTTAGTGTGTGTGTGTGTGTGTGTGTGTGTGAATATTAACATGCTTAGCAAAGAACTGTATAAAGATTGAGGATACACAAAAAAACAAAAACAAAAATCTAAATCAACCCTGGAGAAACAAGAGGGCCAATGGAAGTTCATCCACTAGAGGAAATATCATCGTCCAAAGCTAGGGACAATGACTTAACCCTTGTTATTATAGCTTTGTATGCACAAGTCCACCACATTGTTCTACTATATGCTGAATTAAAGATGGATGTTTTTTCCTGAGATCTTCTGAAAGAAAAACAGCAATTCCTAAATATAGGGTGGAGGGAAACTTTAATGGGCTTTCTACTTGTAACATCTTGATTATGCCTTGAAAGCCACCAAACCTTGTAATGTTCGTCTTTTGCCTGATTAATATATCCAATGCTACTCTGTTGTGAACTTTTAAATTTGAATGGATAAAATCAAATTGATGTTAGACTTTGGTTATGTAGGGTGTCTTTGATATCTCTTCAAGGACTTCTGTTTCCTTGATATGTATACTGGAGCTAGTAGTGACATTTTCTTTCTGTAGTAACCATTTGCGTAGAGATGACAAGCTGCATCTGCTTAGTAAAAGCTAAAGAGGACTATAGTTTCCTTGCAAGATATATATCTTGGCAACCAGAATGCATATGCAATTGGCTGACTTGTGCACCTAATGGAAAATGTAATGTCTTCAGGCCTGATACATGAAATAAGTGAGTTTCGTTAGGTCTCTGGTTTAGCTAGTAGTTGAACGGGGACATTTTATTGAGCTTAGCTGCATGAACTTGTTAACTGCCAAAATGTATTGGTTTTTGTAATCAAATTTTAATGGTGAAGCAAGAACCATTTTTTATGTCCCGTGATGCATGCAACGCTGCAGGAAGGTTCTTTCCCAGATTTAGTGACTAATGAATGGGTGTTATGTTAGAGAATCAAGTACTTCAGATATAAGCTAATACTACCCTGTCAGAATAGCTGTTTAGGCAATAAATTTGTCTGCATTTTCTCATATCACTATATTTTTTCTTATAATTGTGAATGCCCTTGTAACATGATGTTCACAGAATCATGCAAGAAGCTGAAAAGAATGAAAGGGTCTGATGCAATTGGATTGGGTATGTATTACTTTTGAGAGCTGACACGATTTCCTGTATAAAAGCAAACATTGGTTGAAAAACTGTACTGAAATAATGATAGAAAAGAAAAGTTTGCTATCTATCTCAGATCTTGATAATGAACTAAACTAGGCGTCTCAAATCCTTTGTTCTTGTGCTTTAGCCGCAGCTCCTTGTGCCATGGAGAAGTCCAATAAGAAGAATTGAACATCAGCTGGTTAACAAGAGTTGACAGATTGCACCCTATATACTTAGTTTACTGTGGAGATAGGGTATACTTCAGATACGGGATAGGATCCCCTCGTCCATTTTCCCTCACCCCGCTCGTCACCGCACGACACGTGGCAGCAAGGGGTTGGTGAGGTTAGATGAGGATCACCCGCATCTAGCCTCACCATCCCACCCTGCTGCCACGTGTCGCGTGGTCATAAGTGGGGTGAAGGGATTGAGGGTGAGGAGATCCTATCCCGACAGATACTGCCTTGACGCGATTACCAAGACTATACTAGTTTTTATAATTTGTATGTGTAATAGAACCTTTAAGATTTTGGGGGCTAAAGTTATTTATCTTTCAAACATGAAACAAAGCTATATACGGCTGGATTGGAAACCTTTTTGAGAATGCATTGTAACACACTTTTACTGATTCTGTTGTTGGATATTTGCTATCTCAACCAAAATAATGATGATAATATACTGCATTTCTTTCTAAAATTCACCGTAGTTGATGTTATGCATTATTCATTTCTTACCTACACTTAAAGGGGTTGTAATGCGGGGGGGTTGGGGTGCATTATGAAGATCATATTATCCTCTATTTCTAGATTTTTTATTTTTATTTTTATGGGATAAAACAAATTAACGAAATATATAGTACTAAATACATGATATGATGCTCATTTTAATCATCATAACGAGGTCCCTAATAATAACATAATCACTTTTTATAATTATATCAATATTCATGCAAAATTTATTTCTTACATTAAAGATGAGAGTAAAATGAATAAGTGTATTGATAAATGTGCAAGGTAAGAAATAAAAAATGACAATAATTACATAAACATTTTACATTATCTATAAACTAATTTGATTAATTTATAAAATAAAGCAAAATGACTTACTAAATTGATTGTGTTTTTTATATTATGAAGTAGCAGTTGATCGACACAGCTTGATGTAATTTTCATTATGCCTCTTCGGAAAACAACACTTGTGTGTTTCTAACACATGTGTATGGTTGTGTATATCCGGCCTTGCTATACCCCGTCTTTGGCAAAGCCTATAAGGCAATAAGTAATGTTACTGTTGTATAAAGTATTTTGATTATATCAAATTTATGTATCATAATTATCTTTACAAAACTATGAAAAAATACTGCATCTCCAGGGAAGAGGGAGTAAAGATTGGTAACATAGAAAATAATTCTGAGAATGAGCCTACTCTAAAAACCCTGGCTCATTCTGATGCAACTACTATAAAATTCATCGCATATCATTTTACTCCTTCATTTTTTCATGTCGTTCCCTTTCATTTCTCGTCATTCCGAATAGTCAACGTCTCGTGTCAAAAATATTTTTGTTGGTAAAAATTATCTACCTAGGGCATATTTTTGAATTTTTTTCTGTAAAAAAGGTAACCGTGAAGATTTTTTTTAATATTGATGTAAATTTTATAATTTAATAGCATAATACTATTTTAATAATACTCATAAACTTTTTTTTTTGGGCAAACAATATATATCAATCTAACCTCAAATGCGTAGTTTTAGAGGTTTTTCCAAACATTTGATAAAATTGTTATTTTAATGCGTAGTTTTAGAGGTTTTTCCAAACATTTGATAAAATTGGTTTTCTTATTCGAATAATGTGCGTGCACGATGCCAACTAATTCACCTTACAAATTTTTTCCAGAAGGACCGGGGTTCCTTATACGCTAGTAATTACGCAGCTCTCTCCTCTCGCAGCTGCTGCCGCGCGACTGAAACCTCCAAGACGGCCCTTAATGAGCGCCGCCGCCACTGGTTTCTTCCTCCTCAATTCCTAAATCATGAGCCCATCATCTCTCTCTTCTCAAAATGTTGAATCTACTCGAGCCCCAACTCCTCTCCTCTTGTGTTCGACGTCTCAGAGTCAGTAAATGTCGGCATTATCGTGATTCCGGATTCTTATATTTTTCTTCATTAGCGGTTTCTTCTTCACCAGTTGATGTCTCCTCCGAGAACAAACCAAGCCGCCATGTCCAACCTAACTTAGTCGATGCGGTTTGCGACATTTTAGCTGATCAGCGTGTGCTATGGAGGGACAGTTCTCGACTGAGGTCTCTCAGCATGAAACTCCGACCTCACCACGTGGTTGATATTATCGAGAGTTCTCGATTAAGTACCGTGTCCGTCTTGGGTTTCTTTTTTTGGGTTTCTAAGAGGCAATATTACAAACATGATATCCGCAGTTTTGTGGTTATGCTAAAGCGGCTTGTTAAAGATAAGAACTTTGCACCTGCTGATCATGTTCGGATTATGATGATTAAATATTGTATGAATGCGAAAGAGATGAAATGGGTCTTTGAGTTTTTGCGCGAATTTAGTCAAAAGGATCTTCCTTTTTGTTTGTATAGTTATAACACTATGTTGATTCAGTTAGGTAAATTTGATATGTTTGTTGAAGCTCTGACTGTATACGATGAGGTACTGAGCAGTGGCATTCAGCCCAGCTTGCTGACCTTTAATACTATGATTAATATTCTTTGTAAGAAAGGTAAAGTTCAGGAGGCTGAGGCAATTTTGAGTAGGATATATCAACATGAAATGAGGCCGGATGTGTTTACGTACACTTCTTTAATTCTTGGGCACTGTAGGAACAGGAAACTGGAACAGGCATTCAGTATTTTTGATAGAATGCTAAAGGATGGGATTTGTCCAAACTCAGTCACTTATGCTACATTAATTAATGGACTTTGCAATGAGGGCAGAATAGATGATGCACTGGACATGTTTAAAGAGATGGTTCAGAAAGGTGTTGAACCTACCGTGTATACCTACACAGTTCCAGTATCGTTTCTGTGTGATGTTGGCCGGGTGAAGGAGGCCTTGGGTCTTGTTGTTGACATGAGAGAGAGGGCTTGTCGGCCAAATAGCCACACATATACGGCTCTAATAAGTGGCTTTTCTAAGGATAATCAACTTGAGCTGGCGATTGGTTTCTACCACAAGATGCTAAGGGAAGGTTTGGTCCCAACAACGGTAACATACAATGCATTGGTAAATGGACTTTGTGAAGCCGAAAAATTGGATGCTGCTCTGTGTATTTTTCATTTGATGTCCGAACACGGTTTTGCACCAAACACAGAGACTTTTAATGCGGTTATAAAGGGGTTGTGTTTGGCTGGAAATGTTGAGAGGTCAATGGTTTTATTCCAGGATATGCTTAATGTGGGTCCTCCTCCTACAATAGTTACATATAACACGCTTATTAGTGGCTATCTGAAAATGAGGTCTTTGGATAATGCCATGAGATTGCTTAATGTCATGAAGATGAATGGATTTCAACCAGATGTATGGACCTATACGACACTCGTTTCAGGGTTATGTAAAGGCGGTAGACTTGAGCTGGCTTTGAGTCTGTTTGAGGAGATGGAGAAGATGGGTTTGATTCCAAATCAAGTTACCTACACTGCCTTGATTGATAGTCTTTGCAAAGCATCAAAAATTGATGCTGCACTGGAGTTGCTCAAGAGGATGCAGGATGATGGTTGCATTCCAGAAATTGAAACGTACAATTCCATCATCAATGGCTTCTCAAAAGAGAATATGCTTTCTGAAGCTGAGTCGTTCTTTTCAAAGCTGTCAGATAGTGGGATTCTACCAAATGTCGTTACCTACAGTATGATTGTTGATGGTTTTTGCAGGCATCAAGGAACAACCGCAGCATTAAGGATTCTCCAAGATATGAAAGCCAGACATTGCTCACCGAATCTGTACACTTATGGTTCAATCATCTATGGCTTATGCTTAGAGGGTCAAACTAGCGAGGCTGAATTATTGCTTGAAGAAATGCAGAAACAAGGGCTGGTACCTGATCTTGTAATATATACCTCCATGATTGATGGATTTGGGAAAAATGGTAGAGTGGATGATGCTTTTTCGCTTTTTTTGAAGATGGTGAGTGCTGGCTTCCAACCGAACTATCGTACCTACAAAGCACTGGCCAGAGGATTGCATAGGGAGTGGCAATCACTTGAGTTAAAAGTTGCTGCTGAAAAGAAAAGTGTTGAAAGTTGCCATTGGGATGAAAAGGATGTGAGAAGTGAAACCTTTTGTTGTCTTCTGAACAGAATGGCCGAGAACGGATACGAACCTAATATTGGTACATACTCCATATTAGTTACTGGCTTGTGCAGAGAAGGTAAAAGTTATCAGGTAGAAGGTTTGCTTAACCATATGAAAGACAAAGGACTAAGCCCCAATGATGCTATTCTTTGCTCTCTTATTTGCACTTATTGCAAAAACTTAAGCGTTGATTCTGCTCTAGAGATGTTTGATTCTCTGCATAATAGAGGTCATGTTCCACCTCTTTCACTTTACGCTGAACTTATATGCACGCTCTGCAAATCCAGCAGAACAAACGAGGCTGAGACTTTGTTTGAGAGCATGCTTGAGAGAAAGTGGAATTATGATGAGGTTGTCTGGACTGTATTGTTAGATGGTTTACTCAAGGAGGGACAGACAGCATTATGCGTCAAGTTTCTTCATGCAATGGAGTCCAAAAACTGCACTCCTACTCTACCGACATATGGTATTTTGGCAAGAGAATTTTCTAATCTGGGTATTCCATTTGAGAATCGGTCACCAACTCAAATAGGTATCCGACAAACAGAAAAATTTATTTAGGCGCAGAACATTCTCATCAACCACAGCAACAACATTTACATCTTTTTCCACTATGTGGAGTCAGCTATATGGATCAGTCATTTCTCGGCGCTATATATATTACAAAAGATATTTCATCAAATGGGCAAATATGTGTCTGCCAGTAACCCAATTGGAACATCAGGCTTCAGCAAATGGAACAAACACAGCAAGCTTAACAGTCCCAAGAAATGTAGCAGCTCACCTAAGTACATGAAGTGCCTGAACTAGAAGCAGAGATGTACATTTAGTTTGCCTAAACTGTTACTCGTCCAGCCTGGAAGTGAAGTTTGTGTAGCATCACAAAGAGCATTTGTTGCTCCCTGCATAGAGCATTTAGGGGAAATAGTCTGGCTACCACATCAAAGACCAACAACGAAGTTTTGTTCAATGCGCGGGTGCACCCCATCACAAGATTAGCAGGATGGAGCTTGTGGGCCGAGGAAGGTGAATGTCAGGCATTACTCTACATATCCTATCCGGAATTCTTCTACACTTTTAACGATTGTCAAGTGTTCTTTACCTTTGGTGAGCTAGTGAATGAAAAAAAAGTTGGAATTTTCAATGCAGATAATTGGTTTAGAGTTTTTTTTTTTTATGAGGTGCCTTTTAATGACCAAATAATAGCTTTATTTTGCCTTATATTATTTTATTATTTCTTATAATTGTTTTAGTTTAGAGTTAATGCCCCTCTTCTGAGATGCCTTTCAAAGAACAATATAGCATCCCCCCCCCCCCCCCCCCTTCTTTTTTTCCCCTTCGGACCAATTATAGTATCATCATATCCCACGACATGGCATCCTTGAATTGTGAGTTTCACTCATAGCATCAAGTACCTGTTCATGAAACATGCTTGTCCAAATGTTTTTGTTTGTATTTGTAAGTTGTAAACACCACCTGAAGCATTTGGTGACTACAAACTTTGATGGTTTAGGAACTTACGGAGTCCAGGAAGCTTCAGGACAATGAAAGAGAGAGAAAAATAATGGGAGCAAATAGAAGTGCGAGTGCTCATGATCGAAGATAATGTGACCGGATGTTTATAGAAGCTATGCCTTGGGAGTAAGCTTACTCTACTTCACATGCTCTCACACCCTAAGTATATTTGCAATGTTGATGGAAGAAAATACATACGTACATATCCACACATAGTAAGCTTACTCTGCTTCACATGCTCTCACACCCTAAGTATATTTGCAATGTTGATGGAAGGAAATACACATGTACATATTCACACATGCACGTGTGTTTTATGTGAGAAAAAAAACTGTTTAATGTACTCAGTACTACCATAAATGCTAAGGTGGACTCTTGTCCCCTAATTGCTTGTAACTCGGGGTATATTCAACTACTGTTGGTATCTTTGTTTAGCAAAGTTTAGCAATGGCTGGCTTCAGATTTTGTTGAAATACTTTTTTTTTTGTAATTTAAATTTTATAAATAAAAAGCCGAAATGACAAATTGACAAAATGTTCAATAGACTTGACATCCAAGAGGAAGTCACAGCCGATAGGTAAAGGTGGCTTACAATATGCACATCAGACAGGTGCCAACCTTTAGCAAAAGGTGGTTACAAGCAACCAGTAGCAAACAATACAATATCCATACTAAACTAGATTAAATTAGAATGCAGACCCAACATGGGGAAAGCATCAAAAAAAGGAGTAAAACACTGCAGTCACAGGCCAGTGGGCTTTTGGAATGTGAATCATTGTGAGTAGCATGTTGTAGGCATATGCCAACGCTCCAGACGTTAACCAAAACAGTAGAATGCACGTGAACAGCACAGAGTTCTCTTCTTTATAATTGTCCACTCCATATGCATCAGCTTGATATGAAGAAGTGAATTCCTTTGTATGAGGGTATGTTGGAGGCGCCTCACAAAAATGCAAAACCAGGAAAAAAACCTTCAGCATGTGAATTTGCATCATGTGTTGCCCGCAGCAGTGTACCGTGCTTCTGTTTGGCTTGGAACCAGTGTCGGCTAGAAAAGCAGTGGAGGCCTGAGCTTCTTTGTCCAACATCGGGCATGAGACATGGTTGAATGCTTCGTTCTTTCCTGCAATCAAAATCCACAGCCATAACCAAGTACAAAATAACAAATGGAGATCGCAAAACTCAATAAGAGTGTCATAAGCATAGATGAAAAGCAGAGGTCAATCGAGGAGAAACAAGCACTGAAGAAGTGAATACTAACTGGGTTGGTGGGGATGAATCGTTCTGGATAGTATTTTAGGTGAGACTCCTATGTTGATGACAAGTTCCCAGTTAAACTTGTTATGCTTATATTTCTTCCAAGTTCCCACATTAAAAGCGATGCTTTGAATGATGTGATTTAGGATCACTTCCCTACTTTGGTCTTTTTGTTGAAACATTCTATTGTTCCTCTCTTTCCATATGTGGTAGACCGTTGAAGAAAAGGCAAAGCATGCAATGTCAAGTTGCAGTTTGGTTTTCCACTCTCTTGTTGAGTTTAGCCAATCAATTGTATTTTGCCAACCTGTGGTTCTCAGCGTGGACTTGATGTGTTTAAGCACGTTAGCCCACACTGACCTAGCATAGTCACAATGGAAGAAAAGGTGTTCATGATCTTCCATGGAATTATGACAGAGTGTGCAAGAGTTTACTTGGATAAGTCCCCAGCTAAGTAGCTTGTCTAGTGTAACCATTCTCTTCCAACATGCAAGCCATAAGACGATTGCATACCGTGGAAGAGAGTGTTTACGCCAGACAATACTACTCCAGTCAGTTGGAGGCAGGTGAGGTTGTAGCACAAGGGTGGCACTTTTGACCGAGAAATTTAAGCTTGGAGTCCAAGACCATCTGTCCTCCCCGTTTATACGCTGGATGTCTCTACATGCATGGTCAAACTGAATAATTTGGTTATCCCAGCCCCTTCCAAATGGTAGATTCCAAGTGCTTCCTGCAAGAATTGTGTTCAAATTGGCATCATCCCTAATTTGAAGTTTTCTTTTTAGTTCTGGATGATTGGAACTGAGTATCCCCCAAGGGTGCCAAGGATCATACCAAAAAGATGTTGTGCTGCCGTTTCCAATGACTTTGGTGATGTATCGGGAGTATTGATCTCTTACATACAAAATCTTTTTCCATAGCCAAGAGTCCCCAGTTCTTGGCTGGGCCGTCCAGAGTGATTTACCTTTTAAGATCACTGTGTGCACCCATTTCACCCAGAGTTCCTCTTTGTTTTCAAGGATGTTCCAGATGCTTTTCATAAGGTACGCACTGTTGACCAATCTTAGGTCCTGCACACCTAACCCACCTCTTTCTTTGGGTTGGCAAATAGTTGACCATTTCACTTTAGCTTTGCTAGTGCTTCCCCATAAGAAGGATTTCAGGATCCTTTCGACCTCTCTGATGATACTCCTTGGCAAGAAAAACGAAGTCGTCCAGTATCTACAAATCGCCATTAGGACAGAGTTGATCAACTGAAGTCTGCCTCCATATGAGAGCTTTTTGACCGTCCAACTTTGCACTCTTTGGGTCAACCTATCCAAAAGATCACCACAGTGACTATGGGTAAGCCTGCCAGAGATCAGAGGAAGGCCTAGGTAACGAATTGGGAGAGTACCTAGGGGCATTTCTAAGATATCCATCAAGAGTAGTTGTTCTTGTTGAGTTGTTCCTGAGAGGAAGATCTCACATTTTTGGAGGTTTGGTTTCAGTCCAGAAAAGGACTGGAATTCTTCCAGGGCTTGTTTTACTATGTGGATGGAGGATGCATCAGCTTTGGAAAGGATGAATAAGTCATCAGCAAAAGCAAGAGATGAGAGCTTTAAGGTGTCACATTTGGGGTGATAGGAAAAGCCTGGGGACTGGGTTTTGTTCCTAAGGAGTTGAGTGAACCCCTCCACAACAAGTATGAAAAGGGTTGGGGACAGAGGATCACCCTGCCTAAGCCCTCTCGAAGCATTGAAGTGGCCATTTAGTGACCCATTGAGATTGATGGAGAATGAGGTGGTGGAAATGCATAGTTTAATCCATTTGATGAACTTGAATGGAAAGTTCATGCCTCTTAAGACCCACAAGAGATAGTCCCAGTCTACTGTGTCAAAAGCTTTCATAATGTCCACTTTAATGGCACAACACTTTGGACCTCCCTTTCTTTTATAGGTCTTAACAATTTCATGCATTAGGAGAATGTTATTTTGGATTGTTCTTCCTTTTACGAAGGCAGCTTGGTTTTCATTGACAAGAAAAGAGATAAGAGGCTGTATTCTACTTACCAGGATTTTGGAGATGACTTTGTACGTGACATTGCAGCAGGATATTGGTCTGAATTGTTTCAAGTTGATAGGGTTTTCCTCTTTGGGGATCAAGGAAATAGAGGTTGAATTCACAGGAAAGAACATGAAGTTCTTCTGGAAGAAGAACTCAATGGCTTCCATGAATTTCTCACCAACTAAATCCCAATTTTCCTTGAAGAAAATAGCAAAAAACCCATCTGGCCCCGGGGCACTATCAGATTTAAGGGAGAATAGCGCGTCTTTAATTTCTTTCCTTGTGATAGGTGAAGTGAGGTTCTCGGCTTGTTCCTGTGTTAATGTTTTACCAGTCCATTCTTGGTTGTGGTTATTTAGCTTACGTGGAGATGTGAAAAGATTTTTGAAGAAATTAATGACCATGTCTTGGACATGATTGTATTCCTCAATCATGAGTCCCTCATCATTTTGGATTCTCAGTTACTTCCTTTTGCATGGAAGAGTTAATGCCGGAATCTGTTGTTTGGTTTTGATACTTTGAGAAATCAATGAAGAGGTGTGGTATACAGCTACTGATGGGGGGGGGGGGGGGGGATCTTATGCGTCTGCGATAACTAATGAATATCCGGGTGTTCAAGATAAACTTTTGAAACAGGGAATTATACAAACTAACTCGTGTTTTATGTGACATGTTCATTGAAGATCAGGACCACATTTTCTTTTCTTGCTCTACTCTATTGAAGTTTGGACAATCATTTTGAAGCAACTGCAATGCAGCCAAAGAATCTACATATGCAAGGGATACTAGATTGGGTCACTTCAGTATCCTGGAAGTGAAAGTTTCAAAAGGACTTGGCAACTTTTGGTTTTGCAGCACAGTCTACTATCTGTGGAAGGAGAGGAACCAAAGATTATATCAGAAACTGGAAAGAGACAAGCACCATTGTACAAGACATATTAGACTATTACGCTTTGTATATCCTGGTCAGGCATAACAATGTATAAAACAAACTGGGAATTAGCTATGAACTTGTGCATAGATCCTAAAATTTTTGAAGTAGTGAGATTATGTAAGGCTAAGAAGACTAGCTGGTCTTTTAATGCGAGCATCTCAGTGTCCTCTCATTATATGTAGTTCCTTTATAAATTAATGAAAAAGTGTACTTACAAAAAGAAAAAAATGAATATCCAGGTATTCTTTTGCTTATGTCAGAAACAATCACCTTTTATATGGTTTTTTTTATAGATTTGAATCCGGTTTAGCCGTTCACTGTGAACAGCCTGGTTAGAGTGGCTGCTGATGTTTTTTAAATGGACAAATGGGTGCATGATCGTTCTCTCTTTCATATTTACTTTCTGATTGTCCTTATCTCAGGATGTTCGTCGAGTCATGCAACAGGCTCAAAGATCAACGGTCATTGTACTGGTATGTAGTATTCTTTGGATTGATCTTTACATCAGTGGCATAAAGTGCTACTTTCCCTATTTGGAAGTTGTTGAGGATTTATAAGCAATTATGTATGGAAGTTTTCGAGGATTTGCTATTTAAGTAAAGTTCTAGCATATGATAAAAATTCGTCTAAACCAATCATGAATGAGTAAAGAAGACGAAATTATGGTGTTTTTGAGTTCAAAATTAACCTGATAGTGTCAGATTGTTCAAAATTATGTCTTAAATATATGATCTATTGTTTTTCCTTAGACTAGTGAGTATCTAGACAATGACAGCAGAGACGAATTTTCTATTCTATTGGGCAGGCGTTGTGTGCAGAGGTCCAAGAAATCCTTGGCTCGCTAATACATCAAACTGGCTGCAGCATCCTATTGCTAACATTCTCCAACAGAGTGTCCACATTTGTTCTTGGTTTCTTGCTCCCCATCCCCAACCCCCCTATATGACTAAGGAGCAAATTGTAAAGGGATCCCAGAACATCAAATCTCCCACCAGGCCCATGGAAACTGCTTCTTATACGTGACATCCGTCAGCTCTTCTGTGATTTACCTCACCGTGCTATGAGTCATTTGGCCAAGAAATACGGACTGCCCAGTTCGGTGAAGTATCCCATGTCTTATAATTCGACGACCATACCGTTTCCCCGTATGGAGATTACTGGAGGCAACTTCAAACATCTCTATCACAAGTTTTGCAGTCACAAGTTAATAAGTAAATCTGATAATCATATTCCTAAAACAAAAAGCTAATTATAAGAGAAAAATAATATACACAATAGAGATTGAAATTAATTAGCTACAAAAAATTTAACACCCTTTAGTCACCATTTTCATCAAAGTGTTCTTTCAGCATTATTCATTTCCTCATGTACTGAAATTTGAACAGCTAATACGCTTGGAGAAAACATAGAAGATTGGATGCCAGCAGCAATCCTGTGTAGTTCAAGACACACAATAGTTGCAACATGTATAATTATGTCAAGACAACATACCTTTTCTTTTTATAACTTGGTCAATATATCTAGGATTTAGGCACATTAGGATATTCCGTTCACCTATTTTTAAGCTTTTTAATGCACTTTTATTTCTTTGTAATACATAGGAAGAGGTCTGCTACTTACTAGCATCCATGCATGTTCTGAAATTCGTGTTTGTTGATTTCCTTTCCTTTTACCTAAGTATTTTATCCAAATTTCTAAACATATCAGTATCCACACTTATATATATATCTATAACTCCTATTGTCTTACCCTTCTTTAACCGAAGATTGTGAACAAAGCATTCTTTGCTTAAATGTGCATACGAACTTCCATTATGGACAAAAATGTACACGTCCCACGGATGAGGTTGGTATCCACCAACAAAAACCCGTACCAAAAGAAAAAATTATCCAATCATATTATAGATGGAGATATTTAAATTTATTCTAGACCGATTACATGTCATTTTAGTAGTTGATGCTTGCCTAATTGAAAAGAAGAAACGAAACACTCCATTCAAATCAAAACCACTCGCTTTTGGCGCAATTTTTCTAGTTAAAGTACACGTTTGATTAAGAATTGGCAACTAGAGAATCTCTAGCTTCATAGAAGGCCAAACTCGTCCTCAATCACAAACCACAATTCAATTTTTAGACTTGGGTATATACGCGCCTTAGAACCCGTGTTCAATCACAATTTGGGTATACACGCGCCTTAGAACCCCCTCTCAATCACAAACCACAAGCCAACAAACCAATTTCCGGACTTGGGTACACTCAATCACAATTTGGCTATACACACGTGCCTTATAACTCGCCTTCAATCACAAACTACAAGCCAACTTCTGGACTTGGTGAGGAGAGACAATAAATGATCAATCATGGGCAGGACAGGTGTGAGTCTACATTTAAACTGGCTCTGATACCATGTTGAAACTTGGGCTTACATGAGGTGAGACTCATATCCACTCGAAACCTTAGTCACAACTTGGGTATACACACGTGCCTTAGAACTCGTCCTCAATCACAAACCACAAGCCAACTTCTGGACTTGGTGAGGGGAGATAATAAATGGTCAATCATGGGCCAAGGAAGGTGTGAATCCACATTTTAAACTGGCTCTAATACCATGTTGAAACCTGAGCTTACATGTGGTGAGACCCATATACATTTAAAACTTTAAAACAATGAATGGTGGTATCTCATTCTCATATAATCTATGTATTTTATCCGTGGGACATATACTCAAGAAAAGATTAAGTACTCTACTAAGATGAGAGTAACACTGTTTTTCATACTTAACTTCTACGATTCTACATTCTATATGGTAGCTGGAGTCATAAAAGGCATCGGGATTCAGCCTATTGCCCAAGATATGGAAAGGAAAGGGCCCACATCTAATCGTTATAACAACAAAAGAAAAGGGCCCACATCTTGTGGGCCCATCACACCATAACAAAATTTAAAGCTGGACAAAACTTGGGAAAATGACTTTAGCTCTAAACTTCCCAATCAATCCACCAAAGTATGTCTTCCTTATTGTCTTTTACCACAGCAGTAGGTTGAACGGCCCACCATATCAAATCAACAAAACGAATTCAAGAAAAAAAAATTTCCAATTGTTTTTTTGATCAGATCAATGAGCCAAGATATACCTTCCTAGATTAATCTGAAACTGTCAGTTGGGCTTTTCTGTTTGTTTTAAAAATGTTGGGAATAAGACAAATTTAATCTCTGTAATTCACCCACGGTTATTGGCCCATAAAATTGTCTTAGTAAGAAATGGTCCTATCGCTGCTGATCCGTCCCAATCATGACTGGACCACTGCGTAATGTCGTGAACCCGTAATGCGCTAGCAGGTTGGGTTTCTTTCATTCAAGGACTACTTTCTTTAGTTTCTAAACTTCTAATACTAATTATTACTCTCACATGTTTTCTTAATATGATTTATTTTGACAGAAAAAGAAAAAAAAATTTAATTTTTGGGAGTATATGTTTGCCTTACTTTACACAAAATTATCAGAATTTTTTTTGTCATTATACGATAAGTCTGAAAAAAAAAAAAACTAAACACATTGTGCTATGACATGATCGTGAAAGCATAATATCAGTACACACCAAGTAAAAAAATCACGATTTCTTGTCACTTTCAGAGACTAATTCATGTTTTAAATTTATGCAATTGATAAGGTATCCTTCGTCCAAAAGACTATGACATGAGCACTCTTCCGTCCACCCTAATATTGTAAGTAACCATCACAAATTGTAAAACGATTGTTCATACTTATCTCCCTCATTATATAGCCTTTTCGATCGTCCATTGATAAGGTATTTCATAATCTGAATATTTATCTCCCCCCCCCCCCCCAAAAAAAAAAAAAAAAAAAATAATTACAACTTTAAGTTTGTGTCTAACCTAGTTACTGTCAGTATGCAATTACTTCACCAGTACACTGGTTGCTGGAACTTAGAAGGCCTCGTCCAAGAATGGAGACATAGTGACCATATGGTGTAGCTTAATTGGTACTCGAGTGATAAGACTGAATCTAAGGTTGTCAGCTCAAATCTTGACAGTCGTAGTATGGATGTTTGTGTTGTACCGTCAGCTCTTTATACCAGAGCATGTTTGAGCTCAGACACCTTGTAAACACCTCATCTAAAAAGTCGTTGAGTGACCTAATTTACGTCTTCTACAAAATTTATTGTGACTGTGACAGGTTGAGACCTTCTAATTCAAGCTATGAGCTTCTTTTTTCATCTAAGAATTGAAATATATAGCAACATATCAATATCTTCTTCTGACAAGAGTGCCCTTGAGGAGAGGCAAAGCTCACCGCCGAATGTCCCGGCAAAATTCAACGCTGACTGAAATCTGAATACTCATTAAAACGATACTGCCAGATTTTATCTAACAACTCTTCCACAATAATTTCATGTGGTCTAGTCTATATCTCTAATCATAAAGTCTCCAACTAATACTATCCTGGGAAATCATAACTTTAACTTATTGTTTTGATGGAGAGATAGTACACACTATTTCTTGACTTCATAATATGATGGAATAAAGCAAAATGACTCATAAAATTGGCTGCGCTTCTTATACTGTGAAGTAGCAGTTGATCGACATACCTTGACGTATCATTATGAGTCATCGGGAAACAACCTCTGTTTTTAACACATGAGTATGGTCGCGTACATCCGACCCCTCATACTTCACTATAGGCAGGAGACTCTACGTCAGTGGAGTAATGTTGTTGTTTTGACGGAGGGATACCTTATCAAACACGTTCTGTAATTTAGCAAACTGTGACTTAACGTTTAGCATAATTTGTGCAGCACAATTTCATGACAAAGCTACCCTATTATGTGGATACAGTATCTCATGCATATTTTTTATATGTATAAACACATTTAAAAAAAATAAGATTGCCTCTACTTATGAATTCATGTTTATGTCCCGACCGTATATGTTTAAATTTTATATACCTCTAATGTAGTAACAACTTAAAACAAGGAGTTTAGGCCCATTAGCACTAGAATTTCCTGAGCACGTAAGCCACATGGTACAATAATTTGAATTTATGATACATGAAAATTCTGTAATTATCGGAGAATTATATCATCATTAATCTAACCAAATTGCAGGCTTAGATATTGGAGATTCACTCATATTAGTTTATTGTTTGCTTTAAATATTAAGTGTCAAGTAACATATGCATATTTTTATATAAAACGAAAAAGCAGTAAAGCTCAACTTAAAGTTTAAGTTGAAGACTAAAACTTCTACACCCATCCAGTGAGTTACTTTGAACATCAAAATGTGACTCCGTCTCTGAGTTGGTAGTTCATAAATGTTTTTCCAGTCTCAATAATATTATCTTAGTTTTTTACTTTAATTTATTTAAAAAATATTGTCACATATGCTTTAGTAGTCAAAATTTTCATACTTTTCATTACTTACATCATTTTTTTAGTTTACTTCAATTAACCATTTAATAGTATAGTAAAAATAGTTGTCAAAATAGTTTGACTTGTTTAAATCTAACTAAGATAATATTTTTAAAATAGAAGGAGTACTATTATTCAGTTAGGAGCTTTATAAAAGTTTGAGGGATTGGGGAGTGGGGGAAAGGGGGGATGAGGAAGAAAGTAATCATCTGATAGTAGTGAACTAAATCACATAAAACGAAGAGCAAAAGTGGGAAGTATCAAAAATATAAAAATCGTTATGCTTAATTAAAAATCTAGACGGCCATATATAAACTCAAAATCACATTCATGAATCATGCATGATACGCCATCACCATGCATGACAAAACCCTCGTATGTAGTCGCATAAGCACAAACATTAACAACCCTACACGACATGGGGCAAGTGGACAAGATGCAGACAGTGACAAATCTAAACTTGTTCTTTAACCAACTATTAATTATCTGTGGTTATTAGTTAATAAAAATGATAAATTAGATGGATGATGACCTCATATATTAAATTACATACATATGTGATCTGCATTATTTCCGAGTTCTTCAATGATCAATCAGTAGTAAGATACATATATTTTTGTTCATTAATCATAATAATCATGCTTTCCTATATATTAGTATATCTACCAACTTTATTAGTTAAGTTCTGGACTTAATGAAAAACAAGAAGAAGGACAGCAAACTGATGCCATATCTCTGACTATATTATAGACTTGGGTCGTCTTCACTTAGAGTTTGTGTTAAAATATAGGATTAGTGAAGTAATGGGAGATGCCGAACATTAAGGAAAGGGACAGACAAGTCCAAAGTAGGGAGACAAATAGGACATGTTTCCGAGAAGAAAAAAACGATGGTGGTGCTCTTGAACCAATATACAAATACTTTCTAGCGGATTGGGAGACGTGAGCTACGTTTTCTCTGCTGAGCCCCAAATTTTCAAAGTCGAACACTTTGGAAAAATGAAGCAAGGAGAATCATCCATTCACCCACCACCACATGACGAACACTCCATAAAGAAATCAAGATTCATTAATTTATGCAATTCTTAGATTCTAGCGATAGTTTTGATGTCGTTGATATATACTGATTATGATAATAATGATTAATTTATGCAAGTGGACAGTCCGACGATTACACCTGAAATACATAGCTAACAACTATAGTTGAAATTAATGGCTTAAAACTTATTAATTCACACATTAATATGCTTGGGTTCAGTAGGTTTTAGGATCGTTATACATGGCCTCTGTCTAAGTCTCGGACATTTAAAAGTAACAATCAATTGTGGAAAAATGTATCTCCGCAGTCGAGTGGAGTGACGTTTGTCTAAATAGGTGTACACGTTCGGATACTTTCTCGTTAACTAAGGATACATATACTAATCCATAATGACTAAATGGCGTTTCCGATGCACTAAACTTCCGCGTTTGCGTAGGATCCAGGAAATTTGCAATATGATGTACGCAACTTTATCATACACTTTGCATTTTCGCGTCTCGAACCTGTAAGCTCAAGATCACAAAGCAACAATCTTAATAGTTGCTCCAATGCTCGTTCTCTAATCTATAATAAGTATATGCCCTTTTTCTATATATGTGTTATCGTCAATGATCTTAGGTCGATTACTTTAGAAAACTACTTTGTCTATTTAGAACTAATTCGATATTATATATATATATATATATATATATATATATATATATATATATATATATATATATAACAGATATATGTATCTCCATCGGTCTCACCTTAATTACGCTGTAACATTTTACGTATAGGAAGCCTGAGATATGTTTTGATTCAGTACGAATGAGAGAGTATATCGAAGCTAGGTGCACTTCAAATTTCAAACCAGTTCAACCTCTTGATTTTTGCTTCTTTAGTCTTATATATTTAAACGCCAAGCACGAAATTGAAGTGCAATCAGATATTATGTGAGTACATTATATCAATCCTCAATAAGTACTAGTATATCAGTGTATATGTTTATTTGAAATGCCCTTTTGTTATTACTAATGATATTAGTATGTTATGGTCTCATAGTCCATGGTAGATATCTAATGTTATGCTAACATCGATATGCATTCAAGAATGGATGATTCTAATGTCATGCAAACATCTATATGCGTTTTGGAACGGACGATTATAGCCCTAGGTGAAATATTTACCACAAAACTATTCCTAGCCTTGTGTTCATTGCTAGAGCAGATACGTTTTATGGAATGTACTCGTTATAAATGGGCTGATGTACTTTAAATAAAGTGATTGATGGACATAACCCAACAGGTTCCGGGTAAGAGTTCTCGAAAGAGAGGTTAGAGGTTCAATTCTTGCCAAAGGGAAGAGAGTCCCTTTTCAGCAAGTGCATAGTGTGAGAGCTTCTTGGTCTGCCTGCAGTGGGGGATCCTTATGCATACTACTGTATATATGATCAACCTTCTGCTAGTGGGCCGTTGGGTATCTGATTTTAAACCAATAAATTGATTGATTTCGAGGTTCAAAAAGAAGAACAAATTATTATGTACTCAGTATTGTACGCTGAAGTTTGATCAGCTTGTGATGGATAAGTACAATTCTTTACGGTTTTGCTGTTTGAATACATATTGTGCAAAACTAGGAGTAGCTTTTTCAATAATTTATATCCAATAAGTGGCAATCTAATAAAGGAAAGAATGGTAGGTACCTAATTTTGTTTGGATTGCTTTTGTCTTCATCCGACATAGGGGTCTGTAAGTTCCTAGTACTCTGTCCTCGCAATTTGAATTCACCAAAGCAACCTCAGCTTTAGGATGCCAAATCTAAACCAGAGCCAGTGAACCCGTTCGACCATCCATGAACAAGTCCTAACTCTTATCTGGATATTAATATAGAACCGGCCCTGAACCAGACAAGTCATGATGTTTAGTCCAGCTGGTTAAAGATATGATTGACCAATGAATCAGTTGTTTAGACCAATGAAGTACGATTATGAAATCGAAATGGCAATGTTATTATAACTCTGGCTGCATTAAATGTTATTTTTTAAAACATTAGATTGAAACATTAGAATTATATATGTAATATACAAATAAAAATTGGATCATGTCATTGGCGCGGTTACTTAAAATAAACCAAACAGACAGCGACAACAAGAATAATTCAGAGTTATAAGAGAGACAATTGCTTTGGCTAAAAACGGATAAACCTTATAAAGGGCTCGAGAGCAATGCAAGAAAAAGGTACCGAACTGTGAAAATAGCATTCTAAATAGAAATTTAAAAATATGTCTCTTTGGAATTGGGAGAAAAAAAAGCTTGCATCTTGAGTTCCTAAATTGGTATTGTGGATTGCATCCTGATAAATAGAACGTGTTCAAATTTTTGTACTACGGAAGCGTTTAAGGATTGAACACGTGCAAAACATTAATAATAATTTTAAAATAGCTTAACCGTACATGAAGAAAGACATGTTTAATCAATATATCTTACTTGACACATTTCTATAAAAAGGTTTAGAAGAAACATATACATACTGTATCATTTACAAACTGTATCAATCAATTCAATATTAAATGACACAGTATATGTCTATGCTAGTTTCAATTTTTTTTACTTAAAATGACTTATTGAAAAGTAATGCCAAATAAAATGTCTTTCTTTCCGTATTGCGGAACTTTTTCTATTTATTTTATTGGGAACGGAACTTTTTTGAAAATATTCATAAGATACTGAGATTTAATAACTTATACCTCAAGAGACGGTGAAATAATGAAATCTGTATATATATATGTGTGTATCAAAACTTAGTATGGGTAGAAAAGAATAAAATGAAAACAGAACTCTAGCATTCCAAATTTAAAGAAACAAGATTTTGTACATTAGGAAGCTTACCATGGCAAAGCTGCCAAGAAACATATTAAGTCTATACCGATCCTTCATAGACCACAATTCATCCCATAAGAATCATGCTGAGGGGCTCTCATAACATAGTTCTGTTGGTATTCGGATTAAGATTTACTCTAGGACATTAAAAATTCAAATTCAGAAACACACACAGTGTGGATGTTCCACTGTTGTCAGGCCGAAAGCCTGGTTTGTAGGGACACACCTTGTGTAGGCCACTGCGTAAGTCATTACCTAACCTAGGAAATCGATAGATTTTTGATTTACATCATCCATAATGTTTTTTGGGGTGGACGTTGGCCTACCTTTTGATCCAAAAATCTTGACGAGGGTTGGTATAAAAATCCTAGGATTCCACTCAGTTTTATCAATTTGTCAGTCAAGCAAATATGGCCAATCATAACTAGTACAATTTTATGACCGAGTAATCATAACCTATTTCAGTGGATGGTTTCAAAAGGGAAAAAAATTCAATGGATAATAGTTGAGTAATTCAACAATGACAATTATAAACTTCCTACATAAAGTATGGTGTCAAGTATATCGTTCTTTTGATTTATCGTTATTGCTTTGATACTAACTATGAAGACAATCAATACTTAATCAAGCATCAAATTTAAGATATGGGTTAAACATTAAAATGTTTATTTTGACACTGGACAAGTTTCTAGGCGTTGACATCTTTATTACAGAAATTGTATGCACATAGCCTGCTTTGCTACACAATAGATAAATGAAAGAGATAGAATTTAGGACGTAACTCATTTGATATTCGGATGATAAATTACATGTAAGGTTGTATGTTCAATTCTTGTGTCAGCTACAGCATATGTGTTTCATTGCTATGTACGTCAGATGTTTCAATCCAATGTGGATTGATACTTTGTAGACATTGTTTGACTGAGTTTCTCACTTACAAAAGCCGTTAAATTATCTTGATTTGTATGTTTCATAATGTTCTATGAAACTAGACAATGAAGACTTACACAAGAGATTACGAAGGGATGTGTTGTAAATGCTAGAGAGTAGAGACCCATGACATAAAGCGGTTACTGATATTATGACGGGGGGTTGTTTATTTTTCATGATAAGGGGATCTCACAGGCCGGATGAGATCTGAGGAGGAAGAATATGAGGTAGAATATGAGGCCTCCAATCACGCAATTCCACGTGTACAAAAGGGCTTTTTTTTTTAAAAAAAAAAATAAACAGCGGGCCCTTTTGTACACGTGGCGTCGCGTGATTGGAGGCCTCATATTCTACCTCATATTCTTCCTCCTCAGATCTCATCCGCTCACATGCATGAAGCATGAGTCCATTTCTGCCTGAATAGTACAGTACTTTCTGCAATTGATACCAAACCTTGCTGCAAATGATGCTTCAACGTCGGATACTACATGCTTGGTGTGAAAAAAGAAAAAGGCAACCCTAAGAATATTAAAACTGAAAACAAAACTTACTTAATCACGCTGATTTATTGCTACATTGTCACCGTTATAATAAAACTATGATGTATTTAATTTGGAGTTCTCAAATAAGGACTTCTACTCGAGAGAAGCTTTGTGATATATATACAACCTAGTATAAAGCATGAATTATAGCAAGCAAAGGTTAGTTTAATTAGTAATATCTGTTAACTTAGCCTTATAACGAGTTAGATTTAAATTTCATAGTCATCAAAATCTCTCGATGAACAATATATAATTTCTATTGTAAATCTTTATTGAGACAGATAATGTCACAAACCAAAACTAGAAAAACTTTGTCTCGTCAAAACTTCTTATTATACAAAAAAGATAAAATATATGTTTCTTGAATTCTTCAATTTTGTTCGGACACTAATGCGTCGAATTATGTGAATTAAAAATTGAAGACAATGAGATGATGAATCATGATGAGACTAGTAATTGGGAAAACTTCTTCTTATCTAAACTTTCTATTACATATACATACATACATACATACATATACATATATATATATACATATATATATATATATACATATATATATATATACATATATATATACACACATATATATAGACACATATATTTCATACTCTTCACTCTGTATTTTATTCGCGGAATAATTCATCAAATTGTGATAAAAATTGAAGAGTCTAAAGATGAGGTCTAAAGATGACTAATCAGATGTATAAAGGTACAGAACCGATGTCATGAAAATAACTAATATGTATACACACAAGATATGAACCAATGCGTCTAGGACATAGTTCAATTCGTACTCGGGTTAGAATTTGCAGCTCAAGAGTTCGAGAGAGGACACCTTGTGTGTCACTGCGTAAGTCATGTTCCACTGGTGCTAGGCCGAATGTCTGGTTTTTCGGAAGGACACATTGTGTGGGTCGTTGTGTACGGCTTCACCCAACCTAGGAGGCCGGATTCCTGATTTGCATCTTTAACAACGTTCCTAGAAGCTGAAACGGCAGAAACCCTCAGACCATGAAATGGACTTTTGCTCCATGATACAAACCAAAACCATTAGATTTGGATGAATGTGTAATTACAATAAGTAGCGAAAAACCTTTAGGTCTGGTGGTTTAGTAACATTTATCCTATTTCTGGTTCTCGAGTTCGATTCTCTTCCTCAATTTTTTTAAAAAAAAAAAGAAGAAAAAAGCAAAAAAAAAAAACTTTAGGTAGAATGGTTGAATAGCATTTATGTCATTCCTGGGTCTCGAATTCGATTCCCCCTATTTTTTTTTTAAAAGAAAAATAGCACAAACGATAATAGCGAGAGCGTGAGACGTGATTCAGAATCAAAACTCAAAAGACGTACCATCCCACAAAAAGAGACCTTTTTTCCAACAAAGAAATTTTCCTTTCTGCTAAACGGTCAAAAAGAATACCAAATCTCAGTTTTTCAAAAAAAAAAAAAAAAGATAACAAAAAGATCAAAAATTACGTCTTGAACCCCCCCCCCCCCCCCAAACAGCAATTCAGAGTGTCTCCTCTGGCGCCATCCCCACCCCATTACCACACTCCAATTCTCTCTCAACTCCCCCATGTCTACTCTGTCTATTTCAACAAACTTCACTCTTCTCCCTTCTTAATTCTCACAACAAACCTTAAACTAACTTGAACAAAGAAAAATAAAAAAATGCATCCCTTTCTTCTTCTCTTTCTTTTGCTCCATTCTTCTTTAGCCGCCCGGCCATCTCGTTTGCCGGAATTCGACGCTCTTCTCTCAATTAAATCATCCATCTCCGATGACCCACAAGCTGTTCTATCCTCCTGGAACTCCTCCGTCAGCCACTGCACTTGGCATGGAGTCACGTGCGATTCCTCTCGCCGTCACGTGACTGCACTTGACCTCTCTGGCCTAAATCTCACCGGCACTCTCTCTTCCGATATTGGCCATCTCCGTCTCCTCCTTAACCTCTCCGTTGCTGCTAACCAATTTTCCGGCGAGATTCCTCCTCAGATTTCCTACATTTCCACTCTTCGGTATCTTAATCTTTCGAACAATATCTTTAATGGCAGTTTTCCTACTGAGCTTGCTCGTCTTCAAAATCTTCAAGTGCTTGATCTTTATAACAATAATATGAGCGGGATTTTACCGCTGGAAGTCTACCGTTTGACGAACCTCCGTCATCTCCATCTTGGCGGTAACTTTTTCTCCGGAAAAATTCCTCCCATGTACGGCACTTTTCCTCACATTGAGTATCTTGCAGTTTCAGGAAACGAGCTCACCGGCAAGATTCCGGCGGAAATTGGGAACTTAAGTACTCTTAAAGAGCTGTACATTGGCTACTTCAATGTATTTTTCGGTGGAATTCCCCCGGAGATTGGGAATTTGTCGAGGCTAATACGTTTTGATGCCGCCAATTGTGGACTCTCCGGCGAAGTTCCGCCGGAGCTCGGGAAATTACAGAACATGGATACTCTTTTTCTTCAAGTAAATGCATTATCTGGGCCTTTGACCCCTGAGCTTGGGTACTTAAAGAGCTTAAAATCTTTAGATCTATCAAACAATATGTTCACCGGTGAAATTCCTCCCACATTTTCCGAGCTCAAAAATCTCACTCTTTTGAATCTCTTCCGGAATCAGCTACATGGCTCCATACCGGACTTCATCGCTGACCTACCGGAGCTGCAGGTGTTGCAACTATGGGAAAATAATTTCACCGGGAGCATCCCACGAGAACTTGGGGCAAACAGAAATCTTATAAATCTTGACTTGAGCTCTAACAAATTGACTGGAACTTTACCCCCTAAATTGTGCGCTGGAAATCAACTGCAGACTTTGATTACTTTGAGTAATTTCTTGTTTGGCCCAATTCCTGATTCTTTGGGTCAATGCGAGTCATTAACCCGGATGCGGATGGGTGAAAACTATTTGAATGGTTCAATTCCAAAAGGTCTTTTGAGTTTGCCTAACCTTACTCAAGTTGAGCTTCAAGATAATCTTCTTTCTGGTTCATTCCCGGAAATTGATTCTGTTTCCACAACTCTAGGGCAGATTAGTCTTTCCAACAATCATCTTTCGGGTCCTTTACCTCCAAGTATTGGGAATTTTTCTGGTGTTCAAAAGCTTTTACTTGATGGCAACAGATTTACTGGGAACATTCCAGCTGATATAGGTAGAATGCAGCAATTGTCTAAGATGGATTTCAGTCACAACAGCTTTTCAGGTCCTATAGCGCCTGAAATCAGCACTTGCAAGTCATTGACTTATGTTGATCTTAGTAGAAATCAGTTATCTGGTGAGATTCCTAATGAAATTACAGGTATGAGGATATTGAATTATTTGAACTTGTCAAGAAATCATTTGCTTGGGAGCATTCCAGGTTCATTAGCTACAATGCAGAGTCTTACTTCTGTCGATTTTTCATATAATAATCTGTCTGGTTTGGTTCCTGCCACTGGTCAGTTTAGTTATTTCAATTACACTTCATTCTTGGGCAATACTGATCTTTGTGGCCCTTACTTGGGGCCTTGCAAAGAGGGGGTTGTCAATGGAACGAGTGAACCGCGTGAAAGAGGCGCTTTTTCACCTTCTATGAAGCTTTTGTTAGTCATAGGATTGCTTGTATGCTCCATTATCTTTGCTGTTGCGGCTATCATTAAGGCTCGGTCGCTAAAGAAGGCAAGTGAGGCTCGCTCATGGAAGCTCACCGCCTTCCAGCGCTTAGATTTCACTTGTGATGATATTCTTGATAGTTTGAAGGAGGATAATATTATTGGAAAGGGTGGTGCTGGCATCGTATACAAGGGTGTGATCTCTAATGGGGAAACTGTGGCTGTTAAGAGACTTCCGGCAATGAGCCGTGGGTCTTCGCATGATCATGGTTTCAATGCTGAAATTCAGACTCTTGGGAGGATCAGACACAGGCACATTGTTAGGTTATTAGGGTTCTGTTCTAATCATGAAACCAATCTGCTGGTATATGAGTATATGCCCAATGGGAGCTTGGGTGAAATGCTTCATGGCAAGAAAGGAGGCCATTTGCACTGGGATACTAGATATAAGATAGCTGTGGAGGCTGCCAAGGGTCTTTGCTACCTTCATCATGATTGCTCTCCTTTAATCGTACATCGAGATGTGAAATCAAATAACATTCTTTTGGACACCAATTTTGAAGCTCATGTGGCTGATTTTGGACTGGCCAAGTTCTTGCAGGATTCAGGAACATCTGAATGCATGTCTGCTATTGCGGGTTCCTACGGATACATTGCTCCTGGTTAGTATGCACATTTCTTGTTTGGTGTCATTGGAAAGTAAATTTCTACCCACTTTGCTAATTATATGATAGTTTATGCATCTGTTAATAAACTAAGGACTGATCTTTGACTGGTAAAGCAACTTAGGTGGAGATTTGGTAATGGAGAATCTATATGTAATTTGTGACTAGTAAGCGAACATGTTGACTTGTGTTTTTCCTTATTGGGATATGGTTAAAAATATTAATTTTTAAGCTAGTAGTCTGAGGTCTTTGTCATGTCCTCTGTTCTGATATTTGGTGTTAAATATTCTCTATCATTATCATTGCCAACTAGATCAATGAATTGTGGAGAACAAATTTTAAAGAAGATTTGCAATGTGCTAGTTGACTTAATGTTGTTGTTTGTCTAACAGTCATCCTATTAATTTCCACGCTTGTAGTGTCTGCAGCCAGTTATAGTTACTTCTCTGGTATGTGAAAACATGGGAGATTTTGGAAAAATATTATGTTTTTAATTTGTTCTCCCTTATTCTAGGGACTTTAGCGTACTATATAACACATTCTTGGCACCCAAAAATTCTGTACCATAACACACCACACTATGCCCACTCCAGCCCCTCTCAGCCGTGTATTGTTTAGATGGAGAATTTTTTCAATTCGCAAACGTGTGTTTTTTCTTATCAAAACATAATATTTTTTTGAAATCTTCCCTAAAAACATTGACAATTTATTCTCAAGCGCATTTGGTTTATGTAAAATCTGTTTGTTTACAAACAGCTAATATGGGTTTATTCCACAGAGTACGCCTACACGCTCAAAGTGGATGAGAAGAGCGACGTATACAGCTTTGGTGTGGTACTGTTAGAGTTAGTAACTGGCAGAAAACCAGTCGGGGAGTTCGGTGATGGTGTGGACATCGTGCAATGGGTCAGGAAGATGACAGATGGGAACAAGGAGGGAGTTCTCAAGGTTCTTGATCCAAGGCTTCCAACCGTCCCCCTCCATGAAGTAATGCACGTGTTTTACGTGGCAATGCTTTGTGTTGAGGAACAAGCGGTGGAACGCCCGACTATGAGGGAAGTTGTTCAAATACTAACAGAGCTTCCCAAGCCAACAGGCACCAAGCAGGAAGACTCAACAGTCTCCGACTCTCCGCCACCAGGGTCAGCTCTTGACTCTCCAAACATGGCTCCAGTGGAACCGAAAGATGAGCAGCCGCCCTCCAAGTCTTCCCCTCCGCCTGATCTCCTAAGCATATAATTCGGTTTTTCAGAAACTGGAAGAGACTTGGATGCTCTTGGTTGATTAAGGATTGTTGTAGTACTCAGCTTATATTCCTCCCTTCATTTTCAAATTGTATTAAGATTATTTGGGTGGGCTAGATAGATCTTTACTCTTGTATTATTATTTTTCAGTTGCTTTTTTTCTTTTCAACATTATCATTTGGTTTGCTAGGGATGGATATGGGGTGGTGTAATTTTAACATCAAGTACTGTTTGATCAGGTTTGCTGTAAGGAGTTTTCATATAATGTACAGTGCAAGTTGGTTTCAGTTGGAAAATGTTAATGTGCTGTCGTTGCCTCTTCTTATAGGCTACATTCTATGGCATATGTTTATCGGACAGACTTCTTTATGTCAGAATTTGGATCACTAAGCATGTAAGATATATCGGATAAAATGCTCAAGTCCTAATATCGGATTATTAACCAACACCTCAAGTTATAACTTGGCTAATTATTGTTGTGGCTCGTTAGACTTTTTTGTGTGTGGGGGGGGGGGGGGGGGGGAGTGTGTGTTGAAGTGGGGGCAGGTTTATATATTTTGAATAATGTATCACCTAGTGGAGTTAATTAAGTACAGTGGTTTCTTCTCAAGTACCAAGAGGGCCTTTTTCGAGTTTGACCGAGTCTAAATCTCTTGATTTGATTTTATACAAATGAATACAACCATGCATTCTCATTAACAACAACGCAGACTCAGTATATCTTAATACCATCAAAAACTATCATTTACAAGTGAATCAGACCAAATAATTAAAATTAATTCAAGTATACGGTAATCATTCAGGAATTACCTGTTTACAACGGCTCTCAAAAAAATGCTCTTGTTTACAGCGTTACTAGGGGCTAATGGAAAACTGATAAACACACATTACTCCATTATTTTAGAGTCTCTTGTCTATGGCGAAATATGTAGGGATTAGATATACGCAAACATACCCATGTGTTAGAAATACACAAAGGTTGTTTTCCGATGATCCATAATGAAAATTGCGTCAACTTATGTCGATCAACTGTTATTTCACAATATAAGAAGCGCAACCAATTTAGTGAGTCATTTTGTTTTATTTCATCATATTTTAAAGTCAAGGAAGTGTGTGTCCTTAACTACATTGGAAATAGAAAGATTATAAAAAGCAGAAGATAAGAGAAAAAGACGTGTGATAGTATGGGTGTGGATCAATTATCAAACCAACTGATTGCTCTAAATAGCCTTTTAGGTACAACACGAGATTTCTTTCAAAAAATTGGCGCTACATAAGACATATGGTGATACAAGTGTATGTTTCCATGGCCCCATGGGTTTCATAGCATGTTACCTTATGTCTGTCTACTTTTGTATCGTATGTACATGTTCTCTAACATCACTATGTGGACTTCCTTGTCATTGTTTAAATCATCAAATTTGATTTCATAACCAACCTGTTGGTATAAATTAAAAAGCACTGATGTGCATATTACGATTGAAATTCTACTATATCATATGATATCTAACAAATATATTTTATATTTCAAACTTTTTTGTGACATGATGTGTCATAACGGACTAACATAAGAATTTAAGGGTTGAATGTGGAGCCCCATTCAGCGAATCCAAATTCGTTTATTTTGATTGTTTTTTCATATATGTGTTGTTTATTATCTTTTATGATTATTCATACAGAAAAAACAGGGATGAAATATGCTGACCGCATAGTAAAAGCTCACCACAAACTGCAATCTATGCAGTTTAATTTAAAAAAAAAAATTTACTTAACTGCTGACGTGGTAATTTATGGTTGACGGTCACCTGACAGATCGCCCTAACATCGTTCAACAGATCTTGTTTGGCAAAAACAATAACAACATTACTTCATTATCTTAGAATCTCCTGCCTATAGCAGGGTATGGGAGGTCGAAAATACGCAGTCATACTCATGTGTTAGAAACATACAGAGGTTGTTTTCTGACTACCCATAATGAAAATTACATCACGTTATGTCGATCAACTACTACTTCGCAATATAAGAAGTGTAGCTAATTTAGCGAATCACTTTACTTTATTCCATCATATTCCAAAATAAAAAAAAGAATGTTTCTTTAACTCTATTGAAAATAGAAATATTTAGGTCGGAAAGAATATGGAGAAAAAATCTGAAATTAAGAGCATTGGAATAACCAGGGAACATTCATTGGTTTGTGAAGATAAAATGAGTTCAGAAAAAAGAAAAAGTAACAATTGTATGCAGCGTTACTTTTATGAAGAATGTCCTAAGTTTTGTTTTTAGATTTTTGGCACAGGACTGGGTAGGACTGACGGTACGTTTTTGCAGGGGGGAAAAAGAACCCATTTATAGTGAGAAACCCATCGATTTAGACAAAACAATACTGTTAGCACAGGAAATTATTACACAGGACAAATTTTACATTTGTAAAGTTTTAACCTCAATCAGTAAGAGTCCCTGTCACACCTAGTCTTAAACGTAGTGTAGGGATGTAAATCAGGTACCCAACGGCCCGCTAGCAAGAGCTTGGTCATTTACACAGTAGGAGCTCCCAGCACTGCAGGCCAAGAAGCTTCCACACTATGCACTTGCTGGAAAGGGACTTTTTTGATTTTGTCAAGAATTGAACCCTTGACCTCCATTTCGACAACCACTGCTCGGAACCAGTTGTAAAATGTCCTGAAGACAAATTTTACATTTGTAAATGGAACAATGAGCTGCATTTTACTCAAAAAGGAAACTCGGAATCACCAAACGTGAAATGCAATTATTCTTTTATGCAATACTTCTATCTGGTACCTTGTATACTTATTATTCTTCTAAGTTACTGGGAGTTGTTAGGTTCTGTTTAGAAGTCGATTGTAATCATAATCTTGCTATATCATCTTTGAGGGTCCATCGTCCCAGCCTTAAGGAATATTATGGATGATATAAATCGCTCTAAACAGCATTATGAAAGATGCAAATCATGAGCTCAACAGTCTCCTGAGTTGGTGAGTACTTTGCGGACTTTGCACAAGGGGACACTTTGTGCGTGTCTCTAGAATCAAAATTTTAACCTCTTGGTGGCAAATCCAATCCGAGTATCAACTGAGCAATGGTCTGGAAACGATTGTAATCGTAATCTAGTTTTATTTAACCATAATTAAAAAAAGTATATTAGGGTCATTATTTTAATTTTAATTCTAGTCGGCTAATTGGGATAAATCATGCAACTGTTAACTGAAATGGTTGTATGCAAATTTTGACTACTAAATATTACTATTTTGAAAAGAATATTTTTAGAACAAATCAATTTGAAACTGAACAATATTTTTAAGAAGCAGAAGAGTATTTACATTAGTGAAATACAATTTATTTTGGATAACGATGACCAAGTTGACATTTGTTTCTAGTGGTTATTATTTAATTCATTAGTAACTAATTATTGCGACATTTGACGATCATCAACTACGATGAAATTTTACCTACCCCTCATACTGTGTTAGGGGTAACGCAAAAATGTCGTTCTCCTCATGAGGAAAATTTCACCTAGTGAAGTTTTATTATTATAATTGGATCTATGAAAAAACGCCCCCCTAAGAAAATAATGAATCAAACTTTTTATACATCCTCCAATTTTATTAGTCTGATACGATAGGAACTTTGTCATCTAGAGTTTCCACTCTCAATCTGTTTCGCCAGCCAATTAATTAATCCAGCAATCCGATAAAAAAAATAAACAATAGAAAAAAAAATGTCAAACTACTGTTTTTTGTTAATTAAAAAATAGTGACAGAAAATATTCTCAGCCAATGACCAAAGGATAAAATCAATAGTATTAAAAAAATTATAATGAAATTTATAGATTGTACAACAAAATATAATGACGACGGAATAAGATATTTAAGCATTGCCAACTTAACTGTAGTTGACAACAAATAGCAAACAACGGGAAATGAAAACATATGTATTAGTATCATTAAGTGCAACACCCGTTCGAAAAAGGTGGTTGATACAAGTCTCATTGAATGTTTTGTTTTCATTTCCACCCACTCTTATTTCATTTCGGAATATAATAGAATAAAACAAAGTGACTCACTATATTGGCTGCGTTTCTTATATTGTGAAGTAGCAGTTGATCTACACAATTTGACGCAATTTTATTATGAGTCATTAGAAAACAATCTCTGTGTGTTTATAATACATGAGTATGGTTGCGTACATCTGATCTATCTATATCTCATTATAGAAAAAACGTATAAGACAATTAGGTAATATTATTTTGGTAACTCTTTCAGGTGGGAAGAAGGTGTAGTCATTTCAATCAGCAGCAGACTTCGGATTTTAAGGCTTTTTAGAGAAGTCATATCATCCAACTGTTAAAATATATTTGAACTAGAATAAATTTCAATTGATTTTGAAATTTTATGAAGTCTAGTAATTATGTTTAGTAACAAAAATCGAGAAAACGTAAACATGGATTTTTATGTTAGAAATGATCTAAAAATAATTATGTTTAAAGTTAAAAGATGTAAAAGTAATTATCTATTTTATAGAAGAAGTTAGAAGTCTAGACAATAGTATGTGATTTGACGAATCATCGTTCGCAGTTACGTTTCATGGACACAATAATATTCACCAATTTCTATGATGTCCTGTGACAAGTCGTAAAACTACACTTGTTTTTATTTTTTCCACTAGTACTTCTTACACTGTATATCCGAATTTGATAATTGCAGCATCACATCATAACGTCTCCATCTATACGTCGTGTGACCTCTCACAATCGAACCCCTCATTTGTTCTTTCTGGTTCTCCGTGTTCCCTCTTCTTCACATTATTGAAATACAACTGACGTTTCCGGTATATTAGGTTTTTATCTTTATACAGAGTCTGGAAAAGAGTCAAATCGCTTTACGATTTGATGTATATAGCTTTATCCTATGCTTTATATATATGACTGTTCCGTTGCTTGAACTCGTGAACTCAAAGTCACAAAACAACAACCTTACCAACCCCCTCGATTTTCAAATCGAATAGTGAATGGAAAACTTAGCCATGGAGGAGTGTTAACGAACCGAGTCGAACTGAATACTAGGTTTTCAAATTTAGATTCGTTTAGCTAAACGAACTGTTCGGCTCGGTTTGTTTAGCTAAACGAACTTTAAAATTGATTCGAGTTCGGTTCGATAACCTTTGAACTGTTTAAACGAGCCGAACAGTTTGCGGAAAGTTCGGCTCGTCTTAGTAAACAAACTCAAACAACTGTTTGAATTCGGCTCGTCTACCGACTATTAATGAACCGAACACGAATCGAACTCGAACAGTTCGCGAACTGTTCGGTTAGTTGAACAGTTACAAATCTACCATCGAGACAAATGTAATCTATTTTATGCTTGAAATCTTAGAAACGTACTAACATTTCTATTGTTTTCGTCAATAAGGTCACATATGCCAATACCTGCAAATTTGAAATTTTTTTCTGATAGATGTTAAAAGTCTTTAAAGCGTGACAAATATGCTAATATATACTACATAAAATTAACAAAATTGGGAATGAAAATGAGCTATCAAAGTTGTGATTTGGCCTACCAGACAATTGCATGGGTGGATCCAAAATAAAGAGTGAAGTCATTGATGTGATTTTCCACAAATTAAAAGTACTTAGGATTCTATTTTCCCCCATATAAAGCATTCATGATTTTCAATGAAATCGGATGGGGACTTCCACTTCTGCTCCTCCCGATGTCTTATTTTTCTCTCTCCCCCCCCCCCCCCCAGCCCCATCCCGCCCAAAATTGGTTCAATAGGGACAGTCTGTAACTATTTTGTCATCTTCTAACACAAATTTGTCGGTCAAGGTTCTGTTTGTAAATTAAAATCATAAATTGAGTATTTATTACACCATACAACAACAAAAACATTACCTCATTGCCGTAGAATCTCTTTGTCTATGGCGGAGTATAAAGGTTGGATGTACGTATCATACTCATGCGTTAGAAACACACATAGGTTGTTTTCCGATGACCCATAATGAAAATTGCACCAAGACGTGTCGATCAACTGTTACTTCACAATGTAAAAAAGCGCGACCAATTTAGTGAGTCATTTCGCTTTATTCCATCATATCCAAAGTCAAAGAAAAGTGTGTTCTTGACTCTGTTACAACAACAACAACAACAACATTACCTATTGCCTTAGATGCTCCCACCTATGGCGGGGTATAGGAGGGTCGGATGACAACCATACCCATGTATTAGAAACACACGAAGGTTGTTTTTCGATGACCCACAATGATGCGTCAAGCTATGCTAATCAACTGCTACTTCATAATATAAGAAACGCAGCCGATTTAATAAGTCATTTTACTTTATTTTATCATATTTTTAAAGCCATAGAAGAGTGTGTGTAGCGCCCCGCTCCCGAACCCTAGTATCGAGAATAGTGCACCCGCCGTAGCCTACTACGAGGACTACAAAGCGTCGTTCAAACTTCTTTACACGTCATAACTGACGTAGAATTTTTTTCGCGGAAACGATAATTAAAGAAATAAACATCTTAATTAATTTAAATCCATCAGAATAAAATTAATTACAAGGGTTGACGAAACCCGCTAAGTCAAATATGAAATATTGAAATCAAACAATAAACCTAGGTAGAGGTCTATCTGACTATTCCAAGAACAAGCTCGTGGTCAACAAGATCTCTTCTCGAGCCCAGCTCACTCTTCTCAGCCTCGATAAACATATATACTCTTGATCCTGCTCACCTGTGGAAGGGAGGTGGGGGTGAGTGATGGAAGTCACTCGTAGGTTACCCGTCTCTCCCGAAAAGGGATTGTCACATACTGAGTTGGGTAAACACATAAAGCACGTAAAGCATAAACAGAGAAATAATAAAGCAGATAGAGTATAAATAAAGAAATAGCACATACCCGATCCGTATCCCAAAACGTAGTACTTAAACAACTTAACAACAAGGTCATCGATAATCACAACAATAACAAATGCAATGCGCAACTTCATGACACATGCTCTTTTATCTCCGTGTCACACGCAGTCATTTAATATCATACGCGATGATCATTCTTTTCCATGTTATGCTATGCATGTCCCGGGTCCTATTAGGTGAAGGTAACCGTTATTACCAACACCCATCACACGCCTCGTCAGGCCACACATCCCGTAGGACCACACGGCTCATAAGCCAAATGCAATGTCCGTGCCATGAATGCGTCACACTTGCACACTTCTGTTTGTCCTATGTTGCATGCTCCGTTCTATGTTGCGTAATTACCCTATGTTGCGTGAGGTTCATTACTGTATTTTATCTTCTACCGTTATTTTATCTTTCTAGACTTTATTTTAGGTTTCTACACTTTATTTTATTTTTCCTAGGCTCTCAAACACTTAAATCTTTAATTTAATATTTTTATCTTCCCCTACTATTTTTATTTCATTTATTTTAATTTATTTAATGGGTTTCAAAATGGTATTATTATTATTATATTAGATTAACCATTATTATTATATAATTATTATTTTCTTTCTATTATCGTTTTTTTCCAAAGGCATACTGGTATCTCCTTTTTTCGTTTTAGTATTAAATTTAATTAATCATAGATAATTATAATTATTTTATTATTTTACTTCCACTTCCTTGCGGCACACACAGCCCCACCCATTTTTTTTGTTATTTATTTATTATCTTATTTCGTCTTATATTACTTACTGAATTTTGTTATAAATTTATTACGTATTCATTTATACATACATATGTACATATATATAGACCCATATACACGTCTATGATTCTTATTTTGAAACATGCTAAATTGTTGGTCAGAGTTGAAATTTATTGGAGACTCTAACATGGAATTTTAGGATAACGACATGAAGGGATAATATTTTTCCTGCTAATTGCTGTGGTATTCGAAGGTGTTGACAATCTCGAACCTTTTATATTTCTGGTTCGTTTTAACTCCGATTAACCCCAGACCAATTCCATTAGACTCCATTTAACGTCTTCTTCGTAACGCAACTGACAACTCCAATGCGTGAATTGCACGCGCCGCTCAAGGCGTGCGTGGGCCACAGCGCGTGTGCTACACGCGCCGCCTCTGTGCGCGTTTTTCGACAATCCGAATCTATTCCAGCCTATTTTCGTGCTATGTGATATATATCTAAGGCCAAACATCCAATTTTGCATACCAAAATATAAAGAATCCGCAATAAACATACCAAAAGTAAACAAACAGTGATAATCCAAATACCCCAATACAGAACGCGAGAGAATCCAAAGCAATCCTAGGGGAGGGTAACCTTCTTTTTAAATACTAATTCACTGATCAGCAAGGTATTGTATTTGATGTGAGTGGTCAACTCTATTTCTCCTCTTTTTCTCTTTCCCTCTCTTTCTCCTTTCTCCCTGCCGCCCTCCTCTGCATCTCACGGTAGCCCCCCTTTTTTATTTTGAATTTGTTGTTGTTGCAGCCAAAATGCTGCCGGGGATAAAGGGATTGTGATTTAATTAGGTGGGAGAAATTAAGGGGGAAAATGGGGCAAAAATTAAGGGGGAGTGGGGGACTGTTATGGAGTAATTGGAGAAGAGGATTATGGTGGTTAGGATTAGGATGTATTTAATTAATTAAATCTTTTTTTTTTCACGGTTACAACAGTGTGTCCTTAACTTTATTTGAAATGGAAAATATTTCTACACCCTACGAAGGGGAAAAAATTCGTTTAAAATAATGACAAATTGTGAAGGATGTGTATCTCACATAAAGTATCACATTAAAATATTAAAATGAGTATTGTAATCAATTTATGTTGATAATTTGATTAATTAAACTCATCGAGTCAATTTTAAATTTGTAAAAATATTGGTTCAATCCATATTTTAGTATATATTACAGGAAATTAAATAATAACAAAAATTATGATCATAATTATTTTAAGCAAACCGTAAAATTATATTTAATTTTATTTTTATTTGGTGATGGATGGAATTCACATGACTTGGGAAGAGAAAGGAGACTCTGAGATGACATTGGAAAAGTAAAGAAAGGGAGAAATGACACTGGGAATTGCCCAAAAACTTTGAATATTCATTGTGGGGAACATAGCCTTCATATGAAAATACAGATTGAGCTGTAAAGCTAGGTAACAACAAGATGTTTTTCCACTGACTGATCTGATTGAACTTTGCAGTTAAATTTGATTGTAGAAAGTATATATTGAAAAACAATGCCGCGTCATTCTTTCTGAACTGGAGAAACTGTCTTTATATATCGGTATAAGTGAAAAGCCAGAGATCCATTTCTGAATGAACAAGCATCTCATATGAAATAAGAGACAAAAGAAGTGATACCTCGGGGACGGAGGATTAGTCTTCTGACTTTCGGCTGGGAGGATACCTCGTGACAACCCATTAAAAAAATAAAAATAAAATAAAAAAATAAGAGACAAAAGAAGAGTAGGAAAATAGGCATGAAGGCATGATAAGTGAAAGCGCCTTGCTGGTGCATTAGGCTTTCATATTTGTACAACGTCTTTGTAGAGTCACCCCACACTTTGTAACAAAAGGTTGTTTACACAATTTGAACCCATGATATCAAAGCCACAAAGCAATAACTTTACCAGTTGCTCCAAGACCTGACATATGATAACTAAAAGAAGATGTCTAAATGAATTGCACGCAGCTTAAAAATACTAAACAACCATCTCTCGCCACCGGTTGCATAGTTCTACGGCTAATGAGATTACAAATGGTGTCTTGCTGCTATAAGCATCACATAGGCAATCAGCCTTTTGGTATGACATTCATCAAGCATACCAAAACAAGCAATTCAAAACTGGTCCGATTTTCTTGGGTTATGATCTATTCACCGCAAAAGCCTCACCGTATTCTTCACCGCGCGATACGTAGCAGCATGGAGGGGTGGTGAGGCTAGATGAGTGTCACCCGCATCTAGCCTTACCACTCCTCCCTGCTGCTACGTGTCGCGCGGTGAGTAGTGCGATGAAGGCTCTTGCGGTGAGGGGATCTCATCCCGATTTTCTTTACTTTTCTTTCATTATACTCCATCCTAGCAAATCCTTGGATTGGGTACAAGGTAACTTACGAGCCGTTAAGTCTCTTTGCAGCCATAATTCTAATTACTGATTCCGCACAAACAGGGTAGGAGACTTTATATTACTCTAACGAAATGGAAGTAGCCGAACTTATAGAATATATAACCTAAATATCTAATCTAAACCCGTGACCCTAAACCGGAAATTTGAATTTTTTTTCCTTTTCAGTTAATTTGTATCCTCATCGTTTACAGGTTAGTTTCTTGAGCGTGTATGTCTTTCTTAACTTTTCTAGTATGTTTGTATCATGTTCTTGTACGTTTTCCTTAAAAATACTTAAAATTACTTAAAATTAAATAACACACACAGAAGAAAAAAGAGTGACCAGAACAAAGAAAAAGAAATATATATACACCGAAAACCACGGAAAATATTAATGATTGATATACTGCACCAAGTGCACATCGACATCCTTAACTAAAAACTACTAGTATTGGTTCAGTTAAGCCTGAAGTCAAGGATGATTAAAAGAGGTGAACCCCATGCGAGTCATTATTTTCTTGTTGTGTGTGTAATCTTTTTCCTAATTTTTATATATTCTTTTATTTTCATTATGTTATATAGAAAATAAATAAATAAATCCGAAGATGCAAAAACTTGATGAGAAATATGCATAGTTATATACCGAGAAAAGTAGAGTATATAACTATGTATATTTCTCATCTTCGAGAAAAGTAAAGTATACACTACATAGAAAAATATCAAAATGTACAGAAAATTTTATTTAACGTAGAATTGCGACTGAACTATTTATTTTTCCAATCATATTGAAGTTTAGGAAGTTGAAGAAAAATTTATGAATAATGGTTCTACAGTTATGTTACTGGTATAACAGGCAAGTCTGCAGGCTTTCATACTCATTTGGTACAAAATCGGTCTGAAGTACAAACCTTTTTATGGTCGGGTTGCAAATTGAAGGTTCTGTTTCAGATTGTCAGAAACCTAAAGCGTAACGTAGATTGAATTGGACTTCTTGTTCCAACCTAGCATTCTCATAAGCGAACTTACAAATAGAGCTAACCACAAACTACGCTAATGAGCTCGTAGTTTTATGTTTTTTTAGTTCCGAATAAATATGTGTTTGAGTTATAGTCATGTGTGCTTTGTTTCAACGAAAATAGTGGGATTGGGAATCTGGAATCATTGGAATCATGAAATGATGAAAAGCAAGCAAGGAGAAGCAATGAATGAGCAGCAGGGTCAACAACAAATAAATAGAAGCAGACGGAGGTTGACTTTTAGAGGTAATTAAGAAGGCTGCCCAAATATCCACAGGCTTTTATTACTAATGTGTGACTTTCACCGACCATGATCATTATGGACTCAGCTAACGCACGAATGAATGCCAAACCCCTGTACATGACACTCCATCTTTCATTTATTATGTGTCAAAATGCATGTAAAAGTTTTGCTTCCTTTTTTCTCTTTGCTAATGATTGATTGCCAACGCTCTTTTATTTCCAATAAATATTCACCTTCCGTTGTATAAATTTGCAAAAGGATTATTACCAAAAAAAAAAAAAAACGGTAAACAACATTATATACGACCTAGAAAAGTCTAAATATGCACCCTGGACATAGTCCAGTTGTTACTCAGGTTAGGATTTTCTCTAAGACATTAAGAGTTCGATTCCAAGAACGTGCACAGTGTGTGTGCTCCTCTGCTGCTAGGCCGAAAGCCAGGTTTGCAGAGGCATACCTTATGTGAGTCACTGAATAAGATCTCACTTAATTTAGGAGACCGCTGAACTTCTGATTTTCATCCTTCACACATTCTCCTTGGAGCTATGGCGGTGGAGACCCGAATTTCACCTTTTACTTCTAGAAAAGTCTAAATACCCATGATACTATTTGAAAACAATATTTACAGTATAGCTTGACTGAGTAATAAAGGTTAAAGATAAAAGAGGAAAAACAAAAAGTGGGGTTGTTAGGTCATAAAGGAATAAGCCAATTTTACTACGAAGTACGAACCCTAAGACTCGTTTAGGAAAAAGATCAACGGGCAGCAAACTGACAGTATTTGCACATTTTTGTGATTTGAAAATTTACAATAAAACCTACCTGTTTGAGTGAAAACCAAATTTATTTTAGTTTAACTTAAAAAACACATTTTCATTGCGGTTTTAGAAGTAATTCCACATCTATCACACGCGGTTTGTCAAAACCATGACATAATACACAACAAAGTTTTGACCACCGTTTGTGCCACTTTGATCGTGAACACAACATGGTTTTGAAAAAACCATGATGTACAATACGGTTTTGTGAAAACCGTGTTGTGTCCACCTTTTTTATTAAAAAAAAACTTATTTTCTCATTAACAAACAAGTTTGTGATTAATTTTTTTACCGTTGTTTCCACACACTTTTTTTTAAATAAAAACGTAACATTTTTTCAACAAATAAATATCTTAATTTCAACAATAAATTATTTTTGAATATATTTTTATAGATAAAATGACACATCTAAAAATTCAAAAATATTTTTATTTCAATTTAAAACGATGCAAATACAAAATAAAGCGAATATACAACCAAAATAAAATAATATAAAATAAAAATAATTCAAAACTATACAAAGTATGTCTCTATACAAATATGATAGACAAAAAATACAACATATATATCACATGTGGCTACCGGTACCACGTCGTCTCCTACATCTCCCCCTCTGAGCAGCCTTACTACGTCTGGATATACCTAGTTCTTCTAGCTGATATGGCTGTAACTATGAAGGCGACGATGACGGTGGTGATATATTAGTCACAAGAGAGAGAAAACTCGTGTTTATCTCCAGATGTGTTTTATGTTTTGTGTAGATTACAGAGAGAACTTTGTTGCGTTTTATAAATATAAAAAAAGATTAAGTGAAAAATAGGAAGTACTTTTAGCCAATTGTGGGGTGGATATATAAAAAAAGATTAAGTGAAAAATAGGAAGTACTTTTAGCCAATTGTGGTGTGGATACAACTTGACAGATCCGTGATGCACAACATAATTTTGAGAAACCGTGTTGTCCACAACAATTCTATCAAAACCGTGTTACATCCACGGTCAAAGTGGTACAACACGGTTTTATCAAAATCGTGTTGTAACACCCATAATAGTTTTGACAAAACCGTGTAATAGATATGAAATTACTTCCAAATTTATGGAAAAACAAGCTTTCTTATTAAAACTACAATTTTTAGCTCTCTCCCCATTCTACCTATTAATATATTATTTTTTGAAGTATGCAATCATAATATGTATGGAAAATTTATGGTAAACCTCAGTCTACCATATTAATATTCAGCATACACAAAGCAGCTTAATTCTGAGAAACTACAGAGATTTAATTTATTAATTTTCTGGAATGCAACTAGAGAGAATCCATACGACAAAATTATCACACACATATAAAGCCACAAATATGCATATTGTGCACCTACGAGTACTTGCGTGTGTCTATATATTTATGCATGTATATGTACATACGTGTAATTAACATGCCAACTCGATTGTGAAAAAGTACATGGACTACATGTCCCAACAAATGCAAGTACTACACACACGCAAATATAGCATATGTATATGCATATGTGTCTGTTTGTAGATATATGTATGTGTATACGACACGATTGCAATTACATTGTGGTAATTTCATACAATAAAACAAATAGGATTTGATAAAGTGACTATGAAGAGAGAAACAGCCAGCAGCAGAAACTAAAGAAAAAAAAGTTACTCGGGGTGAGAGGCTACACACTGAATTTTCTCAGGAAATAATTATCGGTATCTTGCGTTCAGCGACTTCATTTGGTATAACTGGGGTTCGCATTAGCACACAATCAAGTCAAACTTTCAGGCAATCCTCTTGCTGGGGGGGGGGGGGGGGGGGGAACACAATCACATGTTGTCTGAGTAGATTGACAATATTATCCAAAACAAAAACAACATAAACTTTTTTCCTTTATTTTCTTTTTTCGGTTCAACATAGAAAACATCATCTCTTTCTCAATACACAGGTCTCTTATGATTAAAAGTAGCACTTCACTTTTGTTTTTAACTTTCTTGCGCTTCCCAACCCCAAACCCAAGAAAAGGAAAAAAATTGGAATTGTGGGAATATTTGAGGCATGTTTGAGCACACTAATTTGCCAGTGATTATTGATAGAAGCTACTGGTTCCAAACTAAACACGCTGAAAAGATCCAGGCCAAGTTCATCACAAGGATCATTCAATAACTCACCAGCACGGACAAAGAACAATAGGGACTCCAAAGTTAAGTGACCCTGAATGCCAACCAGTTCTATAGTGCATCCGCACTCCTGCCAAAGAGAGCCATAGATGATAGTCCTTGGGCATCAAAGAAACTAATTGTGCAACTAAATTCATTTGGCCTGCTCACTTTTGGAACACCACTTTTCGAACACTATTTGCTAAAAGATATCAACATTCACTAGCACATTAACAAAATAAAACCGCTACCAAACCAGGACAACAACAATATTACTCCATTGTCTTAGAGGCTACCGTCTATGACGAGGTATGAATGGTCGGATATACACAACCATACTCATGTGTTAGAAACACACAAAGGTTGTTTCTGATGACCCATAATGAAAATTTCATCAAGCTGTGTCGATCAACTGCTACTTCACGAAGTGCAGCCAAAACAGAACCATACTAATAATTCAGAAGGCCTGAGCAGACAAACAAAGAGCAAGTCTTCAAAAGGCAACGACATGGTACTTGATACAAGAGGGTTCTCTCGAACAAAACGTTAAGCCTCTACTTTCTTTTATTTGAACATTAACATAGAATATCTTTATTTTCTTTGATGGTATACATTTACGTTATGCGCGAAACCGTTGAGTCTCCTAGCAACAAGAAAAACTTGGAACTTATTCTATAAGCTGTGATCCCTCCAATGATAAAGAAAAGAATCCATTGCAGCGAGAACATTACCCCAACAATTGAATAGGCCACCCCGAGTTACTTTCTTGCAAAGGAAATTCCTTTCTCAATGCTAGCCGCCAGCTCTTTCTTTGCTTTATCCAAGCCAACCCTGCCAAGAAATGAAGATCAAGCAGATTCAGCTCGTCATTTATACAGAAACTGTACAGCCCAAACATGAGGAGAATTGGCAAACGTATGTTTAACAATGTAGTAGTAATGAGGAGATTAGATAAATGCTTCAAGGCACTTCTAGCAACTTATGATCCGCGCTCAAATATATCTTCTTTTTCAAACAATTAACAACTCAGATACTAAATCACTTGACACTGGAACATATAACTAGTTAAAGAGAGAATTTGGATAGATAAGAAATACAAACTTTGGTGCTGACCTCTCATATTCATTCAGGGGACCTAAAGGATAAATTTCCTCAACCCCATTACGGCCAAGCCGTACTCTGGATGCAAAGAATGGTAGTTCAGTCACCTGCAACAGCATGGAAGCAAACAACATCGACAACATTCAAACACCTCGCCCGTTCAGGGAACAGGCAAAACAAACTTTTGTACACATAAGATGGTGAAAATATTGAGGCGGGAAAAAAATGAAACCACGTGCCTGGGATGAAATAAAAGAACACTGAACCACACCAGCATCTCCCCTCAAAGCTCGCAAGCATGCATCAGCAAACTTAACAGCAGCATATGCCTGTAACATTAGGCAAATCCTTTGTCAGTACCAGGTTAAGCATCATAAGCTACTGTGCATTGTATTATTTGCAAAAGTAACAACGAATATATCCTACCATGGATAGAGTGGCAGAACCTGAACCAGCTTTTGCCTGCAGAAAGAAGACAAATGTTTACAATCGAACTAGTAAATTTGATGAGATTTGTTCTTGTGAGAGACAAGTTTCTTTAAGCTCATAGAATGAGGAGATATTGAAGATGGTAAAACTCCATGATTCAGTGACGGGCAGTTTAAATGAACAGCAAAGGTTATATTCCAAGGTTCAAGTAAAATTGTAGGAGAAGTTCATTCTGTCACTGATAAGTGATGATATCTACCACAACAATAGTATGCCATTCTAGACCATCACATCCATACTTGAGCACAAGATGGGCGACGTCTGAATAAACATAAACAATGTAAAAGTACAACAGGAATCTATTTATTTTGTGAGGAGCAGTTAATCCAGCCATTAGATAGGTCCATCTACGTGTATTTAACACATAGCTCACACAACCACCAAGCGTTTCATTGGAGCAAGTCAAAAAGGAGGTGGCCTAACATTTTGATAAATATTTCGTTGACAATAAGACCGAAGATACACGAAATCAACAACCAGAAAAATAAACGAATAACAAATATATTTAAAAGGGCTTCATCAGTATAACAATTGCTCTTACATCAACAACTTCAGTTCCACCATTCTGAATCCGTGAAGTCAAATAGTTGATCTCCTCTGTAGTAAAATTACAAGGAGGCTTAATCTGCATAAAAACAAACAAATGCACAATCCTGAATAAATGAAATGTGATTTGATATTCCTCATGGCTCCTGCTTTTAATGTATCTCACGCTTTTCACCTGAGATAGAAGAGGTAAAATGGTTACTCCAGCATGACCCCCTACAACTGGAACATCTACTTCCCTTGGATCAAGTCCCAAAACTTCAGCCTATCCAGAGAATCCAACAATACATCAAGCAAAGTCAATCAAACTGAGAAAGCATGGTTAGCCTAGCAAGACAGAAACTTAACATAGAGTATAGGAACGATAAATTAACGATAGATAAAATAAGAAGTGAGCAATCCCGACCACAAATGTATTGGCTCTGACAACATCCAGCATTGTAACTCCCAAAAGTCTTCTTGGATCATAGACACCAGCCTTTTTGAAAACCTCTGCAGCAATAGGAACCGTAGAATTGACAGGGTTACTAATTAAGTTTACGACAGCCTTAGGGCAGCACTTCGCAATTCCAGCGTTGATATTAAAAAGATCATCCCTAGTCATTCCTGGTTTCCGAGGGACACCGGCAGGGATGATTACAAGATCCATCCCAGTTAATGCATCTTCCAGTTGATCTTTTCCAAGAAATCCACGTACCTTGACAGCATAAGAACTCCGTCACCTCTACATTCCAAAGTCATCACATTGTGTTGTTCACATACATTGAAAATTAAGCAGCCATGTTATAGTGACATGGAAAGGGGGCTGGAGAAGGCCAATTCTGGATCTTTACGTCCTTGCACCCCTTTTCTCGAATTTTGTGGAAAAAATTTGGAACTCCACTCATTTCCTATGACACAATGAGCAAAAAATTTGCTGCCAAATTCTATGTTTATGGCTTCTCAAATCACAACAAAAATTTGCAGTTGAAGACTTCCCAAACTGTACTGAGCTTGATATTTGTCAAAATAATGCATTTCATAAATTTCCACTTCCCATGTTGTCTTTGCCTTCCCAGATTTACAGTTATTCTTCTGTTAAATAAATTCATGATAATTTTATCCGAAATTTCTCTATCTTGAAAGCTACAACAAGCCACAATAAATCTAAGTTAAGTTTGGGTAACAAGTTGGAAGATGATTCTCTGCCAGTAACTTGTTTGTTACGGAGATGATGTTCAATAAATTGACAGGGATTCACTAATAGAAATAAATGTAGAGGTAAATACATGTAAAGCTTCAACAACGCCAACATTTATGTTAAAATGTGCTTAAAGGTACGCCAATCTTTCACTTAACATAACTTTCTACTTAATATTACTTAAACTTGATAACTTCAGCAAATAGGTAACGATACATTCATTTTAAATTGTTCAACAGTTAGACCCCTTGAGGCTGGAACCCAGGCTATGAGCTACTATCAGTTTACGTATTATCCAAACCCCCAATCATAGTAAACAGCTGAACGCAAGTTATTGAGGATCAGATGTATCGTGATTCGACTAATTGCCTAACAGTACACAATCATTCTTCATCTTTAGCAGAACAACAGCATGGAGAATGTTAGATTTGACACATTAGAGTAGCAGATGCCAAAATTATAACTAAATTCATGTAATCAGGAGTACAAACGATGATACATCACATTCAAGAAAAGGTTATAACTGAAATTACCACAGCGCCAGTGTCCATGTGACTAATATCTGCAGTGACCCCAGGGGTATTGACAACATCATATAGATGAAGAACTGACACCAAAGGATTCATCTTCATAAGCATAGCCAGAGGTTGCCCTATCCCTCCAGCTGCTCCCAAGATCGCAACTTTGAACCCTGGTGATCCCCCTTTTGCCCTGCAATTCACAGCCCTCAGAGCAGGACATTCTTCCATCTTTCACAACAAAGCCCACAAACAAATACTCCATCAGAACAAAATTAAAAAAGCTCCCAACTTGATAAAGAAAAATAAGTCTTTTCATCAAGAAATCTTCAGCTATGTTAGAATCAGTAAGCAAACAGCTGAATTTCAAAATTTTACTAAAAGGGATAGAAGGAGAGACCTGCGTGCGATGTGTCGGATTCAGATGGGCTGAAATTTTAGCAATGCGTTGATCAACGCCTGGCTGCATTTTAATACCCTTCCCCTTCAATTTCTGCTTCTTTATTCCCTGAGAAGCAAAATTGGGTCCTTCTTCTGATGGTTAAAAATTGGATTTGAGTATCAATAAACAGAGACAAGAAATGGTAGCCTAGAGGAGATTTAAAGATCGAGGGGGAAGGCGATGACGTTCTGGTACTTATTGGAATGTGTGAAGTTGAATTTATTTTTGGATTGTATCTCCGTGGCGGTAAGGGTATTTACGGTAATTCAGGTAGTACGACAACGTATCCTAGATATCTCTTGCGAATGCCATTTTCTTTTTGTTGTCCGTAAATAAAAAAGCAAAATTACTGGAATCGAAGCGGAATCCAAGAGTTTTGGATACAAATTCTATAATTTGTGCATTTCTTAAAAAACTTATATTTGTAACTAGCAGTTACTAAAATAATAGTAACAGTTGTTTTTTTCTTTTTGAACACATAATAGTTGGTTATTCAATACATTAAAATTTACAATTTTAGCATTAGATTTTTGAATAAAGTCCGTCCTTGAAGTCTAACACATCTCTTGTCACAACATGGTCTAGACTTAGTCTCAAAACTTGAGTGGACTGATGGTTTCCCTCAACATGTAATTGTCGTATCTTCGGCTGATTTACTTTAATCAAAATATCCTTACTTTCAAAAAAAAAAAAAAAAAGGCTAACAGATCTTTTTCTTCAATGTTTTCTTTTTAAATTGCATTTTTATGAACAAAAAAAGTATAAATCGCTTGACCTACGTCAATGAAATTGGTATGGGCTGAGAAGCCCAAACGTTTTCATTGTTTCCGGGTGAGCAGGCCCATAACACTACCTGAACGCCAGGAACTAATTTTTAAATGGGCTGACATGTTGTGAAAACTAAAAACTGGAGAAGTATATTCTATACAGGGCCAAATATCGATACATATTTCCATAACTTTTCTATTTTGGAGGAAATAAAAATTTGCATGATTAATTATGCCATTATATTTATGAAAAGGGAACGAATTTCCCCCTTACTTTGAAGCTTATCCACTATGCAATAAGGTCAACAACCATTTTTAGTGTTAAGTATTGTCATTCATTTTAAAAATAATTCTACCTACTTTTTATATATATTTATTCTAGCAACTTAGAACTTCATATTTCTTATACAAAATAATCATTTAAATTCAAATATAATCCAAAAAATAGCGAATTTCTTTTCGTTTTTAGGCTTATTTTATATTTTTTTGAGTGGATATCATGTTGATTTGCACTTTTTTGTTTTTTGTTTTGTCGTTGTTTTGCATTATATATGCATGTACACGTTTATAGTTATTTTAATATCAGAAGCTTCTTATTTGTATTTACTGAATTTTCTCACTAACACACTAGCACATTATATCTTTATTATCGTGTCATTTATGCAGGTACATATAGAGCCTGTGGTCTCATTGGAAGCAAACTCTGTATCTCTTAGGATAGAGGTATGGTTTGCCTGCCGCTCACCCTCCTCAGACCCTAGCAATAGTTTTGCTACCGTTAAGATATACTATGTAAGATTGATTGATTGATATCGTGTTGATATGGTAAAGAATGATAGGGAACACACTCGGGGTGCTTCTAAAAAAGGGTAATATGGAGATGAGATATTTTCCCCAATTTTCCATCTTCAATTCCCTTTTCTAATCCACCTTCACCTCCATCCTCTTCCACCTCCCTTGCCCTCTAGAAAAAGGTAATAGCTGTGTACACTAGGTCCTAAGCGGCCTTATGGGACGTTTTTTTTTTCTTGAACATAGTGTCCTATAATTTATAGAAGTTAATGTGCACGTCATTTGTGTTGTTAGTAAGAGTTTGATTATGCATATATCAATTAGATATTTCTTTAGCTTAATTTGAGATTGATTAGAAATCTTCCTTTATACCATTATAGCATAAACAGACCTAATTGTCACATGTACTAGACTGAAGGTGCAATGTTCTCTCATTTGCATGTACTATCGTTAATTTTTGCTTGCTTGTTATTTTGAAGCTAGAACATTAGCGTTAACTTTTACATTTAAATTTCTCATTGGCAGTGTACTGGCTCTTATACGTGTGCGAATAGAAAAAATGCATGGTCAATGTTAAATGCATATATTTTCTTGATGTATACACGTATTTTTATTTGATCAACAGTCAAAAATGAATCATGAGATTAAATCAATAGTATAAAAATAACAAAGATAAGTATTTATAAAAAATGTCTATTACATAAATGTCAAAAGTGGCACTTGAGCAATATGGTAACATTTGTTTGGGTGGGATAAGATCCGGTGTATCCACTTACGTTTGGTCACCGTGTGCTATAAACACAAAGAGTTGAGACAAAATTCTTTTTTGGTATAGGTACAGTGGGAATATTGGATCTGTGTCATTTTTGGACACTGCTAGTAAATGATGATTTTTCAAAAGCTTGTAGACTATGATACTGGACTGGTGAATAGTCGGTAGGTCTTTTAGTATATGTGAACATCTTATTACATATAAGGGTAGATAGATACTCTTTGAAGCCGGGTTCTTTTAGTTTTGATTATTTATCTTTTTTATATTGGTGATTTTCCTGTATTTTATTAGTGTTTTGGTTTCCAATTTATGTACATAAATAACACTAGTATGAGAGATAAGTACGCATTCCTTCCATTGTCGAAAGAACAAATTGTTATTCTTGAATTCAGGATATTCAATTTCGAGGAGTCAAAGTGCTCATTACCACAAAGCTGATGCTAGAAAAGTAGGAATGTACTCTAAATTATTTTATTCATCGAATTAAGATGTCATTTTGTAGAGACACACGGGTTGAATGATTAAAAAAATAATATTACTCATTGTGTTAGACCTTCCCGTGAATGATTAAAACATTTATTGATATAATGGTTTGATGCTATTTGATGCACACAATTTTATCACAATTTTCTAGGGCGAAAAAATCACGGGTAGCAACATCAGTGAGAAGCATATGAAAATTGTCCGCGGGTGAGGGAAAATACATGACAAACTTGGTAAAGGAAAATGTTGATTCTCTGGTTTTTTTTTTTCTGGTAAAATCAAATCATTTTCCTTAAAAACGTACAGTAGCAACATTTTTGCTTCCTACCTCAAAATAAATATACTGCACAAAACCTTTATCGGAATTTTGTGAATATATGTCAAGTAACTGTAAGTAACTTTTTTCATATCCTTTGATATGTTGATTTTGCGTAACTATTGACATAAAAACTCTTTATAAAGTTGAGAGATAAAGCTTGTTTCATTTTTTTTTTTTACTTGATGCATTAACCGTTTTATCATTCTATCACAAACTGGTCATGTGAACAGAATAAAAACCATCCATCTGCATAAAATGGTCACTTGGAACAGTATAAAAACCATGGCATCAAATTGATTACTTTATCATTATAATCTAAATATCAAGAAAAGCATAATTCAACTCTGTTGTGAGACTCTAAAGTCTGAAGTGGGCAGGAGATGGTCAACTAAGCTTTCAATACTTGCTTTTCTTGAGAATTTGGAATAGATACTTCTACGCTGAGACCATCCGTTTCAGGCCACAACTCCAACCATATACCCGAGGATGTTGGGAAAGTTTTGAGCTTCTGGCAATTTGGTTTAGTGGCAAGTATTCATTACATAAGATGTCTGCTATGTGTACTTCAGTTTTTTCTTTTTCCTGGTGTAAATTTAGTGAGGGAATCTGACTTAGTAGTTAAACGTTTGGCCAATTACTCAATTAACAGCTTAACGTTGATGAAACGCAATTGACACCTGTTCTTTTTGGATAATGACTCATTTACAACCGTGCAACCGGCTGAGAAATTTTGAACAATGAAAAAAAAACAGTCAACTCATATTTACACATCCAAATTAACTTTTTCTTCATTCTGAAAGCAGTAGAAGTTTGGTATAGAGAAAGTCTTCAGGTTTTGTCATTGAATGAAACATTTTTGCCTACACATAGACTTATCGATACTCACACATAACGTAAAGTGTAAACCATAAGATATGTTGTAATTGGACATGAGAAAACAAGACGTAGACTTAACCGGCGAGAATTTCCACCTCCAAAGAAACACACAGGATTTCAACCCACGACTAACATGAAGGATGCTACACCCTGCTAATAACCACTCTATTATGTCCCAAGAAACGTAATGAACTATTCTTATTCTAAGTCATGTCGATCGGATTTCAGGGAGTAGCAGGAAAGAAGAACATATGAGTGGAGCATGGAACAAGAAAGGAAACGTTCGATTATGTAATAAATCTTGAACCCCCTGTTGGAGTTAGCAAGTTGTTACAAAAGACAAGTTGTTGCAATTCATATGAAAGACAAGTGAATCAAACAAATGTACTTTGCTGGTTCTACAACGCAAATGACATGGATTCGTTTCCAATCAAATTGCAGTGGTATTGAAGTTGTCCGCAGGAGCCACATGCAAGATTCAACAGCACTTTTTGCGTTGAAATTCTGCTTTCATCTTCTATCTAGTTGTTGGCATAAAGGTTGAAACCAAACCCAAAGGGCCCTACTGCCCCAGTCCAAGGAGCTGCGTGGAGAATATAAATCAGGAATCCAGCGGCCTCCTAGATTGGGTGATATCTTACACAGTTACCCACACAAGGTGTCCTCTCACAAACCAGTCCTTTGGCCTATCAACAGAGGAACACCCACACTGTGTGTGTCTCTGGATTCGAACTCATGACCTCTTGTTGGCAATCCTTAACCCGAGTATCAACTGGACTATGCCCTGGGGCTTTCATCTTCTATCTATAGGAACATACAAGAAGATAAGGTGGGTCCTCATAATAGATTAAACAGAATATATTCTTTAAACAATGCAAGAAGATTATATGGACACGCCCTAAATTACATATATTCTGTTCTTACTACTATATATATATTGTGTCATTTGAGTATGAGTACAACATCGACCTATCAAAAATAATTTATAAGAGGTTTTCTTCTTATGGATTTACTTGTTGTAAAAGCTATAAGATGACGAACATCAACCAAATCCATGATCCAACTACCTCTTCTCTATGATCCAATCCATTGATTTTCGGGTGAGGGTCTTCGATGAAAGAGTTGCCTAAAATGATAAGAATAGTCTGATATTGTAGCCAAGGATGACTTGCCTAAACGGCCTCAAACATTTCAAAGAATGTTTTTGGCAGGGGGCATTACGGAGTTGGCTTCAAGCTAGCTAGGCGGGTCGTCCTTGCTATCGTGTTAGGCTAATTTTGTCACTGTAGGCTTGCTCTTTCTGAATTGCTACTGAAAAGTTGAACCCCAAATTCCATATGTCATATATTTTCCCATACCAAAAAGCAGGTAAACAAATCCCGTTTCGTTTATTCTAATTGTTAGTTCCGTTTAAGCCTTAGCAAAATAGTCACATTTCGTTTTTTCTAATCGTTATCCTTAGCAAACTATCAGGGAAAAAATCATTTTTATTTATTTATATAATGAAAACGATAAGAGTTTTTGCATAAGGGCCGCTTCGGCACACTGTGAAAAACTTCCCCCATATGTACATACCTAACATTATGGTAGCAGCTGCTGTAATATAATGTAGCTGAATACCTTTACAATTAGTGTTTGTTGAGTAATGCTGTAATATGATAGAATAAAGCAAAATAAGTCACTAAATTGGTTGTGCTTTTTATAGTGTGAAGTACCAGTTGATTGACACATCCTGACAAAATTTTTATTATGGGTCATCGGAAAACCACCTCTGTGTGTTTCTAACAAATATGTATGATTGCGTACATCCAACCCCTTCATACTCCGTCATAGGCAGGAGACTCTAAGACAATGAGTAGTGTTGTTGTTGTTAGTAATGCTGAGCACTTGAGCAGGTTTATAAAATACCCATCTAAGTTACTGTATTACTTAGTAGGTCGGCCTTCATTACATTTGTAATATACTAATGTGAGCATGTATGGACTATAACACACTTTTTGGTTAAGACCTCACATATATATTCATGCATTCTTTTATGTTGACACCTTAAATCTATATCCACAACATAAATGACAAATTTCAGGTAGTATTTATATTATTTGGCAGTTATATTAACTAACTGCATGGAAGCATAATAAGTTTTTTGTGATAATGATTTCAAGGATAAACACTAAGAGCAAGCCCTTGCGTCTTAGCAGCAATTCTCCAGTGTGTGATCAATTTCTCAATAAGCTAAAAGGTGAGAAGAGGGATCAAACTAGATCTTCACTAGATTTTCCTTCACTTCTCGATATGCTGCAATACTTGATGGTTTACCAAATATGAGGACTCCAATCGCACGCTGATACGTGTACAAGAAACTTCTTTTTAAAAACAAAAAAATTTTAAAGCTCTCTCCTTTTTGTACATGTGGCAACGCATGATTGGAGGCCTCATATTTTACCTCGCTTTCTACCTCTCCTATCTCAACCGTTACAAACTAACATGATATTAAAAAGATAAAAAAAATTCCTTCATTATGATAAAGTCCAATAGTAAAAGGTGTGCATGTGTAAGCTTTTCCCTTTCCTTCTCTCTGGAGGAGCAACCATATTGCCATGTATAGGAACATAAACCCTCATATTATGCTACGTAATTCCCAATTTGCTGTCATATGTAAAAGTAGGATAAATTATTGAATAAAGGTTTGAAGGAGAAAGTTATAAAATAAATTCGAATTTGTGTTTAGAAGGTAAGTAAATGAAACCAAAACAAACAAGTCAACAATATGATTAGAAGTTCTCCCTGAACTACATGTTAGAATTCAATTTCTTCGACGTTTTCCGTTGGTTTACTGCTTAACACTCCGCAACAAATTAAGATCACGATGACTTTTTTTCTTTTTATATATAATGTCACATGTCATATCATAAAAAATAAACCACTGTTAATACATAATAAACAGCGCAAGCTATTAACATATATCACGGGAACTTAAACAATAACACCAGATTGCTTTGCTGTTCACCATTGACTAACGACGTATGGAGGATCTTAGTCAATCAAGATCGAATCATTTTCCCCGTTTCTCATTGTCATTATATATCTTAATCAATGACAAATACAAATTTTTTTAATTATAAAGACATAAGTGGATAAATGTGTCAGGTTTTATTTGTGATAGCAAAGTACATAATTGTAATGTGTGTATATTTATAATTATCTTAAAGATATAAGAAAAGAAACAGTATGAAATATTGTAATCATCTTTTTATGTGTGTATATGTGAAATATTCTATCAATAAAGACTTGTCTTCATTCCATATTTCGCTGAAATGGATAACTACATATACTCCTATATTAAATGAAGAATGAACTTGAAAGGGTTACAGTTTGTTGCATATGTAATGACAGTGACCTATTTAATTACGAAGGTACAGTCCGTGCTGGTATGGAATATCATGAAGATAGATTATCATTTTTAGTTGATTTGCATAGTGATGGTCAAAAATGATATGGACAATTTTATGAGCCAGATGTGAAGATTAAGACAAACCGAGAAATTAAATCTACCCAAAGTCAAACTTACCTTTTCATCCATTCACAAATCTTTTAACAACTCTTTTTTAAAAACAAAAAAATTTTAAACATCTTCCTTCATGTGCCAACGCGTGATTGAATGTATCATATTTTGTCTCACTTTCTTACTCTCCTGATTTCAACCGCATGGCAACATATATAACATTCCTTCCAATGAGGTCTTCCCATCATTTGATGATGCCAGATTGCATAAAAGTAACATACCAACATAAATCCAAATAAATAACCATGTTAACTTATGAAGCCGCCCATTAAACCCGGTTAACCATATAACTAATCAACATATCCCATTTTCCTCCGCCAAATCCTCTCAAAAAATTCCAGATTCCACATGGGAATTTCCTCAACCCATCTTAAATGGCAACCACAGTTCTTGAACCACCATCTAGCTCCATCTCCATGACAATCACCACACCAAAACCATTCAAAGTTTGCTTTTCATTTGCTGCCTACGCCAAGAACATCATACATTATCTTAAATCATCCAACATTCCCGTTGAACAAGGCCTTTGTAACAGAGAATTTTTGTTCATCGAATCCAATTTTAATTTCACTTTTCCACCTGATCTTCGATCAATTCTCCAAGAAGGACTTCCCACTGGGCCCGGATTTCCCAATTGGCGATCTTCCTCTAATCAACAGCTTCAAGTTTTACTAAGCCTTCCGATTTTAGGTATTTGCAAAGAAGTATCAAGATCTAATTTTTGGATTGACTCATGGGGTGAGAGACCTCGGAATTCTGATCAAGCTGTTATTTTAGCAAATGGTTTCTTGAAAACATCGCCGGTTCTTGTTCCGATTTACCGGAATTTCTACATTCCCGCGACGCCAATTTTGGCTGGAAACCCGGTGTTTTTCGTGAAAGGAAGTGATATTAGAATTTGGTGTTTTGATTTGGCGGGTTTTTTTCAAAGGGCTGAATTTCGAAGAAAGGAGGAAGCAGTGAGAAGGCCGAGTTTGTTGACTTTGTTGAATTCGCCGGCGTGGGCCGCGACGGAGCCGAGGTGGATTGAGTTTTGGACGGCGGCGACGGAGAGAAGGGAAAATCGGTCGCGAGAGTGGTGGAGTGAAGAGATGGGGGAGTATTTGGAGGAGGTTTTCGGGAGATTAAGAAATGGAGGGTGGAAAGAAGAGGATGTGAGGGAGATGATGATGATGGACGGCTGCGATCAAAAGTTTCAGGGTGATGATGATCATAGGGGAAGGAATTGTTTGGGAATGGACGGTAATGATGTGGTGTGGTATGTGAGAGTGTTGTCTAAAAGATTATTGCGTGCGGGTTGGAGTAGCGAAGATGTGGTGGAGACGCTTGGAATTCTAGATGATTTTGTAGCTTCTGCTGCTGATGATGATTTTTTGTTTGATTTTAATTAGTTAAGAAACTGTGGTGATCAAGATCATGATAAAGATGAAATAACCGGCGGGCTTTCAGAAAAGTTGTACTAAGGGTTTTTCTGAGCTGCATGTTGTAAATCAGAAAAACAAAGCAGAGAGATTTTTTTTTTAATATTTGTTGGTGGATACTGAAAATATTCTGGACTCTGGAGTAATATGATTGGAGTTCTTGAGCTCCAATATGCCTAATTTTGTGGGCAATTTTGGGTTTTTGTCTTCACTTCTTCTTTTGTTTTTTTGCATGAGATCCTTTAGTATCAAGATATATCTTGACTAAACGTTTAGGGTTTAACCAGCGTTCTTCAATTGAGGAGGAATGCTACAGAAAGACTTGAAGACATTTGCTTTTTAGATTGATAAAACTCACAAGAAGCTAACTACATTTGTTCATTAAATGAATCACATACTGACGTTATTTGGTTTCGGATTGCGAGATTTGCTACAAAGTGTAAGGTTCGAGTCTCACAGCTTGCAGTGTAGGAGCAACATTCTAAGACTCCAATGGGGGTTTTGAGGGTGAGCTTCTTGTAGGTTTGTGGACTGTGTCTCTCCCTTAACATGCCGCTGAATACCTGATTTATATCCTCCAGCTGTTTCGTCAGACCGAGGTGTAAGAAGCCTCAGGGGACTCAACCTTTGATACAATAAACTCCAGCCATGATGGGTGGGAACAAGAATTTCAAATCATTCGACAATCCACTATTAACACAAAGGTACAGAAAACGCCAAGCCGGCATTAATTTTTAAATCCCATATGGTTATCCTTCAAATACTGCAAGTCATAATCCCATATGATTATCCTTGAAAGGTGCACACTAGAGAGCTTTTGGCAGATTGCGTTAAAGCTTATAGAAAGGTTTTTCATTCTTTAATTAATCAATTTGGTAAATCGGTACTGTAATTTCTTTTTCTTACATATACAATTATTAAATTGGAAAATAGACTAAATAAAAAATGCTACATTACGACGTAGTTTTTTGAAGGAAAAAAAACGACAGAAAGCCCAGGTATAATGTGTGTGTTTTAATAAACCATCTTTCTCTTTTGTCACATGGGCAGGTAAACTTGGTCTGGACTATTCGATGGTCACCATGCAAAACAGTTAAATTTTGACAGACAATTGATTCCATTCTAATATTCTTTTTGTCAAAATTTCAGTCCCACATCACCCAAATGGTTCAAACTCTAGGTGCCGACCGGCCGCCTACGGCGTCACTTACTGTCTCTTGAAGTATAAAGATCCAAAGGTAAAAGCGCGTAAGACACATGTTTACATTTATTTGAATTTATTAGACGATCCGAATTTAAATCTGACCCAGATATTTTTATAATTACGGTGCAAATGATATTTTTTATAGTCTGTGATGGTAGTAGAGGACATCGGTCGTTCTCCTAGAGGGTGAGAGGGACAAAGCTCCTGTGGAATGGTTTGAACTGAACATGTTAAGATTTGGATCATATAAATTTGAATGGTTGGTTAAAGTTCTCGTAACACTTTTTTTCACCGTTTAATCAAGAAAAAGAAAAAATATCTCTCTCCCATGAAGTTGTCATATCAAGCAACAATGTAAATATGTGTATTCTTTACTTGCTTTTGTCAAATTTTTTGTTCTCAATTTGCATTTTTTAACAAGTGGCATTGTAGCTAGGTCGCTTGAATATGTTTCAGAAAAGCGATCTTGGGTTATTTTCGTGGCTCATTGAAGATGTCATCTCATAAGTTTGATGGTGCGACCGATTTAGCTTTGTGGAAGGTAAAGATGTATGTTTCTAACCTACGAACTGATTTGATTTTTTTGGACACTTTGGATAATCTTGACTATACTTATTTTGGTGTAGATAGACAGATTCAAGTTATCAAATGTACTTTGATGGTTATGAAATATAAGTTGAAACTGGAATTTACTCTTTATGTGGAAATTCAGTGATTAGAACAGTGACAGTTTCTCGTACCTTTGAGAAGGATAATGACAAAACAGAGTTATGGCATCGAAAGTTAGGGCATATGAGTGATAAGGGGTTGTCAATATTGAGCGGACAAAAATTATTAGATGGTGCAAAAATGGAAAAACATGAAGTTTTTTGAGACTTATGTCATGGGCAAGCAACGCATATTTAAGTTCTGGCATGCACATTTCTAAGATTATTCTTAAGTATATTTACTCTAATTTGTGGGGTCCCTCTCCGGTTGTTTCTCATGGCAGATGCATGTAATTTTTTTTTTTTTACTTTCATGAATGATTTTCCTAAAAATATTTGCGTGTATTTTTTGAAATCCCAATATGAAGTGTTTAATAAGTTCAATGAGTGGAAGATTATGGTTGAAAAATAGACAAGTAAATAAGTCAAGATACTTAGAGCGGATAATGGTTTGGAGTTTTACAACACATTCATCGATGGTTTTTACAAGAGAGAAAGTATAATAAGACACCACATTATCATTAGAAACCACATTATCATTAGAAACCACAATATAATGGAGTTGCAAAACGTATAAACCAAACACTTCTGCAGCATGCACGATGCATGCGATTGAATATTGGTTTACCTAGTAGCTTGATGTCATTTGGTGCATAGATGGTCGAGAGGTGTTCTTGGTTTTCTTTGAAGCTTGAAAATTTAAGTCAATATGGAGAATTGTTAGTTGATTTAAAATTTATTAGAAGATCAAATTGAAGAGCAACTCAAATGTTTTGAAAGCATGACGTGAAGGGTATTTTTTTCCCCTGAGACCTGGTGGTAGCAGAGGGCGCAGGTCGTTCTCTTTGAGGGTGTGGGAGGCAAAGCCCCCACGGTATAGTCCGACCCGAACGGGTTGCGATTTAGTTTATATGAATTTGTATAGTTGGTTGGAGTTCTCGTAATACTTTTTTTGCACATTTTTCAAGAAATAAAAAAGAATATATTCCTTCTCACATTGATCAAATCACGTACATCTATATGTTATTCTTCTAAGTCACACCGAACAAATCATGTAAATCTGTATGTTATTTATTTGCTTTCGTTTAATTTCTTGTTCTCAATATGCGATTTTCTAATAGCACATGAATACGCATACAGATTTTCTAACATCACATGAATACACCTGCGTATCCGTATGCTCCACTTAGGTGAACTAAGGTGGCGTTTGGTTGGGGGATATGAGAATGAGGGAATGGGTTTGGAGGAATCCAAACTCATTCCGGTTGTTTGTTTGGGGTAAATAGAGGAATGAATTTCATTTTGATATCCAACTATTTGGAAATAGATATCGCTTTTTGATATACTAGGCCCCTTATCTATCAAAATGTGGGAATGGGGGAATGGGGAGCCGCCGGTCAACGACGCCGTCCACCGCCGCCGGCCGCCGTCCACCGCCGGTCCGCCGCCGTTGGCCACCGGTCCGCCGCCGCCGGCGACCACTACTCCGACCGGTCACTATTCCCATTCCCATTTTAATACCAAACAACTATCACTTTTAACCCCAAATTCATATCCTCCAAACCCATTCCCTATCATACCCATTCCGATTCTCAAGTGCCAACCAAACGCCACCTAAGTACTTACCTCGTAAAACTAAAACCACATTACTCCTAAACAAAATAAAATATAAAATAGAAGATTATTGGGCCTCAGTCCTTTGTTGATTCAATTGTATGTTAGCCACTTCACAGTTCAACCTATCTATCTTCTACGATAATTTATCTCTTTAAAAAATATTGTCTTTTACTATGTTTTGGTTTGATATAGAAATATTGTTTAATTTTTACCAATCATAACTATTAGTAGTTAGAGTTTTTTTTTACTACATTTTTAATTAACACTTACATGATTTCTCTTTACTTTATCTCAAGTAACCAACTAAGGGTAACATAGGAATATTGACACATAAAATTTGACTTCCTTAAATTATGTTCATGCCAAAGTAGAATAATATTTTTAAAACAGAGAAAACATATCATTTTAATCCCTGCTTAAATTAATCGCAAAATGATGATTCGTTTTTCTTTTCTATTTGTTTACACATTTAGTTTTTCAATGCACATGATATAATTTTATCATTGCAATTCAAGAAAAAAAATAGGGCTTGAATGAGTTTTCAATTGGTATTGACATAAATTTTTTAGTTTATGTTAATTAACCAATTAAAGGTAGATTGATAACCGTAAACAAAATAGTTTGACTTTCTTAGATTAAACGTTCAATAATCATTTTTTGACTTGATTTTTGTGATGTGCAATCTAATATGATAAAGTATAAATCTGTTACCATTTTATGTTCCTCTTAAATGATTATTAATTATTGAAGATATGTTACTCATATTTTCTTTCCTTATAGAAAAATTGTATAACAATGGTTGGAAATCATATGAAGGATTGATAGACACTTGAAAATGCAAGAACATAATGGATGACACACATTCATTTTTCCAATGGATAAATAAAGTTTAGTAGTGAGGTGTTTTTTAGAAGTTAATAGGGGAACATTCATAATTTTCAGGTCTTAGAGGGAGTTTGAGCGTAAATATATTGATTGGAGAAACAAAATGAGCAACCGCAGTTGAAAAATTCAGTCAATTCACTCTTGACTAGCTCCACGGTGATCGATAAGAAAGAAGTTACCGAAATAGGAAATACACCAGAGAAATGGCGTCGGCGCTTCTGAGATCCGGCATCCGTTCCGCCCTCCGCGGCGGCGCTGCTCGTCGTGCTCCGGCTTCTAAAAGAACCTTTTCCTCCTCGGCCCATCACGACGAGGCTGGTAAGTTATACTGTCTTTTTTGTTTTTCAAATTAATCGATTCAGTTTATCCTTACGCGATTCTGCATCTGCTTGAGCAATAAGTGTCTTTTTCTAAGAAAAAATAAAAAGTAAAGATTTCCTATATGCCTATCTTAGATTGAAGATGATTATTTCTACGCTGTGTTGCAAAACCTGAGACGTCACACATGGCTATTTTTGTTCGTGATTTTTTCTGTATGTGGACTATTAGGCTGTTTTAGCGTAATACTGTTCTTACAATTTGATTTTGTGGACTAATTGTTGTCGATTAGCTGAGGCCTCAAAGTGGGAGAAGATTACATATGCAGGAATAATTACTTGCAGTGCACTAGCATTTTACAATCTCTCCAAAGGTCATCCTCATTATGATCCACCTCCTGTAAGTTTTTACGTTGGCTCTTGTACTGTTTGTATTTTTTCCCCTTCTTAGGCTCCTTGACTTTCTCTATTGTACTTTCATGTACATTTGTTATTGGCTCCGTATACTTGCCAAGCGACCAATATGTTTGGCAACAATGGAACAATGAAACCATGAATGCAATAAATTTGCATTCAAGCCAGGGTGGTCAAGTAGATCTACCAAGTGAACGGCAGACTCTTAAAAAAGACGGCGACAACAACAACAACATTACCCATTGCCTTAGAGGCTATTGTTTTTGGTGGGGTATGGAGGGGTCGAATGTACGCAACCATACCAATATGTTAGAAACACACAAATGTTGTTTTCCGATGACCCATAATAAAAATTGCGTCAAGCTGTGTCGATCAACTCTTAAAAAAGAAAAATAGGGAATTTTACGATGAAGAACTTATTTATAATCAGGTGTGGAAAATACTTGCAAAATCAAGATTGCCTGACCTAGTATCCATCTCCGTGAAAGGGCTAAAGGTCGGTCCGAATTGGAGAAATAGCTTGGATTATTCTGGTTTGATCCTAGTGTCTAAGTTTGCTGTCTAAATAGGGAGTATCTTTATTCTTGATAAGCGGAATTGTTTTTTTTTTTTTTTTGTGGAACTTAAATTCAATATAAATAAAGGAACTGATAGACTGAGTTTGTCTGGGCTTAGTTGCGGAGGGAACTTAGGGTCGCTCCTGAGAGCAAACTGAGAATTTGTCTGGTTCTTTTGGTTGAAATGGTAGAGTAAAAGAGGGTTAACTTGGATAGAAGGGAAGCGAAGAGTTGGGGTCACTTCTGCAAAATCTTTCTTTGGCTTTGTTTATATGCTAAAATTCTTCTGAATAAGTGTAGTAAGGAAATGAAAATGAGAATGTCAGTGGGTATGCAACATCTCCAACTTAAAGGATTGAATATTTATCATGTAGTTATTTAGGCACTGCTCAAACCTTAAGGTACGTGGAACACTATTCTGCTCCAGAGGTGCCCCCACCATCTACTTCCCCCGCTCTCCCGGCTTCTCTCTCAGTGCCTGAGGAAATGGTAAAACGGAACAATGAGGCCTACATGATTTCCTATCTGCCGATGTGCACATCAGAACTTTTTAGGCCCCACAAGCTACTGGTTTAGCCTCATTATCTGGCATCTCTGCAAACTAGAAATAAGTTTCCTTTGAAAACGAAGCCTGCATATGGCGCACTCATTACCAGGAGAAGACAACAAAAAGAAAAAGAAAAAAGTTGAAGGTGGAGGAAAATATTGGTGACTGTTATAAACAGAAGAATCATAGTTGGTCCTTTGACCTGTTTCTCAGTTTTACTCCCGTTCATCTAAACTTGCAGTTATTGTTCTTTATATTGACACATTTTTTGTGAGTCTAGTTGGCGAATAGTAATAAGTTTTTCTGGATTTTTTTAGAAAGAGATACGTTAACTAATGAAAGATTTATTGGGATGTGCACCTGTTGTCCAAACTAATGCAAATTAAAGGAAAAGTAACCAGCTCAATACATTCTTAAGTTTTCTTCACTTAATAGCATGCGGGAGAATATACGCGTTGTTAAAATTCTAACTGGAACCCTTGTGGCCTGCGTATTGTGGTATTTAGAAATACTTAAGAATTGTTAAATTGGTTATTCCCCCCCTAAATCTGTGTTAGCTTCGCTAATTACACATTTGCTCGCTTCTTTCGTAATTATTATTTTTAGATGTTGAGGGGGTTAAAGTTGTGGCAAATATGCTTACTCGAAAGATCAAAAAATAATAGAAGAGAGAAATTATGATTTTGAATGATTGGGAAGAAAGCTAGAAAACACACCAAACATAAGGGACCAAAATGTGATTTTTCTTGTTTCAGAGTACAGTGCAATGTTGTTAAAGAACCAAGGTATTTGTAATGATCTCCTTGTGATCTGGGTTGGTGAGATTGATCACAGATGCTAGCCATATCAGTCTATTACTAGGAAGGAGAAACCAAGGACCATTGATTGAGGTGAATCCTTAGTTTCATGGAGAGAATCACTGATCCATTGTTGTAAGCCTTTTGTTAGAGCTGGAAGAGGTACATCACTTGCTTTGAGAAGGGGCTATAAGAAGGTGAAGATAGAGTCAGACTCACATGTTGCGAATAAGATAGAGGGACAAAAGGAGTCAAGGAGACCAATGGCGCATGAACTCTCTTGTCCCTGATGCCTGTAGCTGAGAAACAGCAATTGGAGTTAGAGATCCAATTTATGAGGGGGGTAATAACCCAGCTGACAGGATGACTGTTTGGATCATTTTCTTGGGATGACATGACTCATCTGCTCTTCTGAGGAACTTCTTAAGTCAAGATTCTGGTGGCATGACAAACACAATAAGAAGCCTGGAGCCCTCATAAGTGCAGGAAAAAGAAGAGAGCATTTATGTTAAGAAAAAAAGAGCCTCTTTTTGATGTATAAAAGATTAAATATGCTCATAACTTTATCATTTGAAAAAGGGCTCGAGCTTGAGCTTCCCCCACCCCCCCCCCCCCACCCCCCCAAAAAAAAAAAAATTTGCTACAGGAAAAGCAGAAAAAAGGGGAGGGATAATGATTAAATATTAAACATAATTAGATAATATAGTGGTAATGGTACTTACAGATGCATGTCGAATTTAGCCTTTTAATGGTTACATATACCCGTCATATATTTATGTTGTCGCATAGCCTGCTGATCTATTCTCAAACAATGTATATTTTTCCATGCAGCCATATCCATACCTACACATTCGCAATAAGGAGTTTCCATGGGGTATGTATCATGCTTTCTTTTTTTTTTTTTTTTTTGGGGGGGGGGGGGGGGGAGGGGGCACTTTAACCTCATTCATAGTTCTTCTCTCCCAAATGACGTGTTTACTATCACTCTTAAACTGACGCGATACTGATTGGTACTGTATGATGTCTTTTCGCTTTTGGTTTGAAGATTAGTTAATTTGATAGTGAGTTCCAGTCTATTGGGTGGTGGTGGTTGTTTTTTTCTAATTTACGTGACTTACAATACATGTATATTATAGGCTTCTAGGCTTCTAGTGGATTTTCGGTCATATATGCAACTTTTTAGGTGTGAACAAAGTTTTCTGAACAGCGTCTCTCTACCCAGTTACTCGTGTTTTGAGAATACAACTAAGTTACAGCCTTCACATAATCTTTCATTTCAAGAGATAGCTGCTATTTAAGGATTGTTTTAGGTTTGAGCAATTTCTTTAGTACCGCATTTTCTCTTGTACACTAAAAGGTAAGATTGGTATAACTGCGTCCCCATTGTCTTTTGGTCTCTAAAATTTACCTGTCTTGGAAGAATCACAAAATCACGTATATTATGAGCGAAAAAAATACTTTTTTGTTTTCATTACAAAGACCTTTCAGTAGATCAAAAATCAATGTGCAAGCATGGTGGTATCTTTTGTTCCTTTGTCTCTGATACCAAACCGAATTCATAATTGACAAGTTCCAATATATAGAATATCAAATAGTTCATTTACATGTAATAAGATAAATTTTGTTCACAGTGCAGCACACATTATAGTTTGCCCTTAGTTTTTCTGAAGAGTGAACATGTCGAATACAATAAATCGCTGCTTCCCATGGTTTATCCATTGATGGTCTGTGTCTTTATGCAACAATTTTAATGCTATTGTCAAAGTTGAATCCATGAGTTCTAGCATTCTTGTTGTGGTGTTTCCATGTACACAACATCACTTAAGTTTTTTCCCACTATGTGAGTCGGCTATATAAATCAATAATTTCTCTTGCGTTTTATTTATTTATTATTGTTTTTTAATTTTAATTTTTTGTTTTTGAGTTGTAGCCTAAATCATGTACACCTTGAGCGTCTCATAATACCTAATGCACAATATGTGCTTTTAGAATACGCATCTTTTAAAAATATCACATCATCTTTACCATGATTATGTATTATAAGATTGGAGTTCTTATTAAATATTGATCAACTGTGACTTCATATATGTATATGATGATGGTTCTTTGTGGCGAACTCCATCTCATTCTTATTCCTGTGGGCATAAGCTCCAGATACATGATAGGAGCAAAGTTGTACCTTGTTGTCTCGAAACCTTGATTTGCGTTTCAATTACTGCGTCGGGTAGGCTATGTTATTAGATTGGGCAAAGACCAAAAATGTCTGTAGTTGTTAGTTCAATTCCAAGAATGATCTTTTGGGTGTTTCCTTTCTGTATGTAGAAAATAAGCTGGCGTCATGGTTTGAGTACTGGTTCTTTCCACTGCATTAGCTAGTTTATGAAAGAGCTAAAAATCTTTTGTGGTGGTTAATTAAATTCTTTCTTTCGGTTTAGAATATGTGGTTTCTGCGAAATTTTCGACTTGTAGCTGCTGGAAGCGCTATTGATTTTCGACAATGCTTTTATATGTTCTTTTTTTAGGTCCAGATGGCTTATTTGAAACCAAGCCTCATCATTGATTTATGAAGGTCGATTTGATGGCATGAAGAGTTGATCTCATTGAAAATAAGAGATGGTCACAGTTGATACTGTCATCAAGTTCATGATGTTGAAGATACTTTTTAAAGTTGTATTGGAAACGTAGTGTTGGTACTTCTTGCATTCTATCTTCTGCTTGGGTTGTAGAAAGTTTCTTTTGGTGCTTCTTTGTTTATGTATGTGATCCAAACGTTGAAGGTTGACGGATATTTTCGTCTTTCCTTCTCACGACGGTTCATGTCGTTCTATTTGTATTGGCGTTCTTGATTGCATTTGAGAGGTAAAGATCTGCTATACCTAACGTGTCTATCTTTTATCCCTTTTAATGAGATCTTGTTAGGTATAACAATGTACGACGAATTGAATATATATGACATGATTTTATTAAAAAACGATATACAATGAAACAGAGTGGGATAAAAGATCTCAACCGGAATTTGAGGGATCTTTGTGGAATGATGTAATATAATTGGCATTCCGTCTTTGGACGTGTTGATTTGGGTGCTTGATACCCCCATGCAAATTGGAGGCTGAGTTGTGTGACAGGCCGCGTAGGAAGTGTCTTGCAGATTTTCGCTACTTTGACATGAACCAAGGTCTGTGTGTTGTTTCATGATTTAAATCACAAAGAAGCATCTCTAAAAAAAACATTGTATCTCAGTTTTTTTTTCTATTACTATAGTTACGGAAAACGATAACATTATTTGCAAACACCAAATTACCTAGTTTAGGGTGATTTGAAAGATGTATTCTAAAATTAAATGAATATTGTATGAAGTTTTTTTATATTACTCATGTTGGTTATCAATATAATCGTATCTATTGAGTTGGATAATTTAGCTAACATATATAAAATCGTAAGTTTCCGTGGCTATACATGACGTTGTGTAGGTATTCTTGTTAGGACTTTTGTCTGGGCTTATGTTTGACGCTTCTGTTGATTCCTTCATGTTATGTTTTCTCTTGACTATTTGTTGAAAGACTTATGGTATGCTTAAAATCTATTATCACTTTCAACCATTGATTGGTTTTAAAAGAAAAATAAAAGAAAGGGGAAGTCCTCAATTAAGAGATTGTGTATGGGCCACGTAGTAAGTATGGCAATGGCATCTCGTCACTGGTGATGTTTGAGGCTTGGATGAGTCGGTGATTCTACGACCCTTCACAGCTACGTCATTTTTGTTCTATACATTCCTCGTCTCCTTTCCGTTTTCACTTTCCCCAGGTTTTATAATAAGCCGATCGAGAAAAAATTAAACAGAGCCAAGGAAAATAAACCCCAGAATTTCAATTCCTAATTTGGAAAAATGGCCTCTAGGCTTTTACCGGCAGCGATCCGGCGCTCAATCTCCAAATCCTCCCGTAGCCGCCTGTTATCCACCGCAGCTGCCGCCCTTGCGGAACCGTACCAGGAGGACACCTCCGGCATATCAATGAAAGGTGTAAAGATCTCTGGTAGGCCTCTCTACCTGGATATGCAAGCTACATCTCCAGTTGACCCTAGGGTGCTCGACGCTATGCTTCCTTACAATATCTCCCGCTACGGCAACCCCCATTCCCGGACCCACCTCTACGGCTGGGAATCTGACATGGCAGTTGAATCCGCCCGAGAAAAAATAGCAGCCCTAATCAACGCCTCACCTAAAGAAATAGTCTTTACCTCTGGCGCCACCGAGTCTAACAACATCTCCGTTAAAGGGGTTATGCATTTCTACAGAGACAAGAAGCGCCACGTAATTACCACCCAGACCGAGCACAAGTGCGTCCTGGACTCTTGTCGTCATCTTCAACAAGAAGGTTTTGAGGTAACTTATCTTCCTGTTGAGAATGATGGGCTGATTGATTTGGATAAGCTTCGTGCTGCGATTCGTCCTGATACTGGCCTTGTTTCTGTTATGATGGTGAACAACGAGATTGGAGTTATTCAGCCAGTTGAGGAAATTGGGAAAATTTGTAAGGAATTTGGTGTTTATTTTCATACTGATGCCGCCCAGGCTTTGGGGAAGATACCTGTAGATGTGGATAAAATGAATGTTAGTTTGATGTCTTTGAGTGGGCATAAGATTTATGGACCTAAAGGAATTGGGGCTTTGTACATGAGGAGGCGCCCGAGGATTAGAGTGGAGCCTCAAATGAATGGAGGTGGACAAGAGAGAGGAATCAGGAGTGGAACTGTGCCCACTCCTTTAGTTGTTGGGTTTGGAGCAGCTTGTGATATTGCTATGAAGGAAATGGAGTATGATGATAAGAGGATTAAGGGTTTGCAAGAGAGGTTATTAAATGGAATTCGCAAGAGAATTGATGGGGTGGTCGTAAATGGAAGCGTTGAGAGGCGATATGCGGGAAATTTGAACTTGTCCTTTGCTTATGTGGAAGGGGAGAGCTTGCTAATGGGGCTCAAGGAAGTGGCAGTGTCTAGCGGCAGTGCATGCACTAGTGCAAGCCTTGAGCCATCCTATGTATTGAGAGCATTGGGAGTTGAGGAGGACATGGCTCACACATCAATTAGGTATGGCATTGGGAGGTTTACAACAGAAGAAGAGATTGACAGGGCTGTGGAGCTTACAGTTAAGCAAGTTGAGAAATTGAGGGAAATGAGCCCCCTTTATGAAATGGTGAAAGAAGGAATTGACTTGAAGAGTATAAAATGGGCGCAGCATTAATTGGTTTGAAGCTGAGGCGTGTAAAGTTTTGACAAACTTTAGCTGTTATGTGTGGTGAATGGAGCAGTAGAATGAGGCCGTGTCAGTATACTGGGGTTGTCAAAGGTTTAATTGAAGATCGTCTCAGTAGGTAATTTTACATCTTTAGTGTAAAATATATGACTTCACGTGTTATGCATATGTACCTGAGAGTTGCATCTGCTGTTGCACGATGTATCAACTACATGAATAATGTCAAAGCTCTGAGAAAACCTTTTCTCCAGTTCTCTGTTTGTTTATTGTTTTGTTTTTGTGTGTCCTCGTGTGTGTTTTAGGCAACTTGATGCTTTTTCTTGGCTGTGATTTTCTGGCATTTTTGGTTGACTGGCCGGTGTTGAAAAGGTCTTGTAATTTTCTCAGCTTCGGATACATGCCAAAACTATTGTCTGCTATGTCTTTCAGCATGATGTTGTGGCGTCTACAGGCTTGTGTTGAACCTGTTGGCTTGGTCGGACTTTAACTAGCGACTTTCTTGATTAGAACTTATTTTCTGTCATCTTCCAACTCCTAGTCAAAGAGAACTGAATGAGTTACGTGGGGGCAAATATCTAGTAATCCTGATTTTCTGGCGGTGTCACTTAACAAGGGTGATAGTAGGTGAACTGTTTTAAAGCTGTAGCATATACTATATACAGGATGGCTAATGGACTTGAGGAATGGATGGTTGGTGTAGTTATCTTCTTCCTGCTAGTGGAAAGAAAAGTGCCTTCTAAAATTTGCCACAGCAGACGAGTGATAATAAGTTCCGCCGCGGACAAGCAATAAGAAACAATCTTTCTTCTTTCAATTGACAAATTCTATGGTGGTACAAGATCAATTATTACATATTGGTAGTTGGATAATCACGGATGAAAGGCAAGGACACTCGGAAGGAGTGAATTTCATAATCAGGTGATCTTCATCCAATTCATCCTCTGATCCCTTAGTTCTCTTCACTTATAGATAAGGATTAAATATTAGGATGATTGATAGTTGGTTTTAGCCACCATGGAGTTAGTTAAAAACAGGTGATCTCCATCGAATCATGCTCTAACGCCGCCTTTTTCCCATTCCATCACCACCACGACTGGTCCAGCGGCGTTCCTGTGGTTGACCCCTTCTATACTCCGCCAAATGGCTATCCCGTATCCGTGGGAGTTTGTTAAGCAATCTCAGAAAGATGAAGACTCAAGGATGGTGTTGCAGCAAAAATGGGATGCCGGCAACAATTCGGAGAAGATGGAACTAATGATGGAAGAAGTTCGTAATATAATAATCACTGCGCTGTGGGTTGATCCTTTTTTTTTTTTTTAACATAGTTCCAAGTATGTAACTTATCCGTTATACATATATTAACTCAGAGGGTATTTCATGTTGTGAAAGTCTCATTCTAGAAGGGAAAAGAAGTAAAGACAGGTCCAAACTGATTTGGAAGAAACGGATTAGACATGACCTATTAGATTTGCAATCTCTGAGGACATGGTTCATGATAGGAGCTCATAGAGACGGATGATTAAGGTTAGCGAGATTTAGTCAGGATATATAGGCACCTTAGAGTATATGAAGGGGTATAGACACTCTTTCAACGTTAAGTTGACTTTCCACTTTTTGTGTTTGTCTTGTATTTCATTATTTGTCGTTCTTTATGTGTCTATACATGTACATATAGAGCTAGGGGTCTCGTTGTAAACATACTCTCTATCTTTTGGGATGGATTTATTGTTTGCACGCCTCTCACATTCTCCAGACCATAGCGATAGCTTTTGCTATGTTATATGTTGTTGTAAATGCAATCCGAGGTTGACATTACCAAATATTCTGGTATTGAAAAATCAATAAAGTAATTGCTTGATATATCTGTACTGCAAATATGTGGAAAGTTCAATTTTGGGGAGCAGAAAAATTCAATGGTCGTTCTGATATTATTGTATATATTACTTAGATCCTTTTCTTTACACAGTTCCAATTATGTAACTTATCCGTTATACATATATTAACTCAGAGGGTATTTCATGTTGTGAAAGATGTAAATGACTTAGACACCGAATTTTGTATTATCTAATATTATTGGTTCAAATCTTGATAGTTGCAGTATGGGTGTTTTGTCTAGCAGTATGAGTGCTTATCAGTTCTTTATACCGGAGCGAGTTTAGATTCATACAGCTTGTGGATATCAAATTTTGAATCTCTTACCTAAAATATCGCTGAATAACTTAATTTATATCTTCCGCAAACTACTTGAAACTGAGGTGATAAGAGTTATTAAAATCAGAATATGATTTTTTACATAAAAAAATATCACTATAGTCACACAGATTTTGAAAGGGAAAAAAAAATACTGGCACTGTGTTCAGCTGTTGCTGTGCCTAGCGCCCTGGCCGTGGCCCCCGCCACTCCCCGCTTCCCACTTCTCCTTCGCCTCTTTTCTTTTTCATTTGTCTTTTTTCTTTTTATCCTTTTTCTAAGTAATATTTCCTCATTTTCTTTTCCTTTCGATTTTTTCACTGTTTATTTCTACTTAGAGAAGATTTTAACATTTATTTAAAATCCACAGGGATATAATTTTGTTCATGAATGTATACAAAGATTATGGATTTACTTGTTTTATAAATTGTCCGTGTCATATCTGTAATTTCATTAAGCTTGCATTTGGTTAATTTCATAGGTTTGGTATACTAATTAACATATAAAATTTGCAACATTGGATCTGTATGAATATCAAGTTTGTCAACTATGCCTCTATTATATGAGAAAAATATGATTCTCGGATATAGTAGGAAATTGGTTAATACTAAAAGCCCCAAATTCTGGTTATATACTTATATAGTTCTATTGCAGTGTTGGAAAAAGAATGAGGCAAAAGCAGGAAGGCAGAAGCCTAGTGGCCTCCTAGTTTGGATGATGACTAACACAGTGACCCATACAAGATGTTCCCGTAAATCAGGCCTTCGACCTACTAGCATTGGAACATCCACTCTGTGCGTGTTTTCAGAATCGAACTCTTGATCTCTTGGAGCAAATCTCAACCCGAGTACTAACTAGACTATGTTCAGAAATCAAAATTTATGTAAAGTCTCCTTCAACAAATGTTGAATCCCTAATCTAAAAGGCTCGTATAACATCTTGATTGTACATAATATAAATCGAGATAAATACTTAAATACACGACCGAAGTTTTACTTACATACAAATTCACAAGAGATCTAATCAAGTCGTTGGCTGAAAAGATTAAAACTCCCAGATTGCCCATACCTCTTTTGTGTTTTGGTTCCTATTAATTTCACGTGATTATTTTTTGTAGCCAATAAAACTATAGACAAGTCCTATGACTATGAATCCTTCTATCCAACATAAGGATGTCCTATTGTTTTAGGTTCTCTATAAAGTTAGTAGGTGAAGGAAAAATCTTTAAGATGTATATATGAACCTAAAAGATCAGAATGCCCAGAGGATCCCTAGTCCTAAGTATTTAATAATTAATGTTTCAATACCACATTCTATCTACAAAAGAATGTTAAAGGAAAACTGATTCATATATCAATATCATATGTCCATTTTATAGTTCACAAACATAACACTTATTTATGAGTATAATAAAAAAAATTTATGCATGTGAAACACGTAAAGATAAAACAAGTTTTTCTTTTTTAAAAATAATTTTTAGGTTAGACATAAACTTTATTGATTAGCGTGAAGAGATTTTTAATAAATTCTACAATTTCAAAAAGTCATACTCTAACTTTGGATGTCTTTCACTACTCCAGTTTTAAAGTGTTTCGTAGATGATAGAAATCAGAAACCTAGCGGACTCATAGATTGGTAAGGCTTTTACCAGACAATATACACATGGTGCCCACTATAAACTGGGTCATCAACTTTTTAATCCAATTAGATTAGATACTATAACCTAAACCAATACTGACCTATATAATAGTACTGAAACAATAATGTGTGTCCTAGTTTTAAACATGTCGTTTTTTAGTTAAAATATACAAACAAAGTGAGAGGTTTAGTGAAAATGATGTTTAGGAAATTCTCGTAAAAGCTTATGTAGACCAGCTATGAGAGCAAATGATGGAGATAGGATGTTCTCACCCCTACACCTTCACTCCCTTGTCTATCGCCTGTCACGTGGCAGCAAATGGGGTGGTAAGGTTAGATGAGTGTCATCCGCATCTAGCCTCACCACCTTCCTTTGCTGCCACGTGGCGGGCGGTAGGCAAGGGGGTGAGGACGTAGAGGGTGAGGAGATCCGGTCAGGATGAGATCTCTTTACGCTCAATCCTCTCACCTCACTCATGACCACGCGAAACCTGCCACCAAATGATGACCATGTTTGTTTGGTGAAGCAAGCAACCAACCTCAACAGGCTATTAGTAGGAGTCTGGACTCTGGACCACTATACTGCTGTCACAGTTGAGTTTAACAATAACATCAACTTTCTTGCAAGTCAAGATATATGGTGGCTTTCTTTCCTACATAGTCTACATCCTATTTACGCTTTAATGCTTTTTTAAGTTCTTATGAGGAAATTGTAAAATTAAAAGAGAAATAATGAAGTTTTTTTTTTTTTTTTTTTGGTGCGAGCCCAAGTAAGAAGCACAATTGTAATATTTTCTAGGAAGGGAAAGAGAGAATGAAACTATTCTCTTAAGGAGTTAAGGCTGGATCTTTCCTTTGTGAACATTGGATTACATGGGTTTCATTATTAACTCTCTAGATCATCAAACTAAATAGTTAGAATAAAAAATGTCATCAAAACATATGCATGTGTCACGATGAACTTTATCTAACACTATATATATGCCTCAAATAATAACTTAAGAATCATGATTTAAGGTCCTAAATTGGTGGATCTTAAATCATGATTTAATGTCATAAATCGTGAAATTTATCAAATCATATGCATGTGTCATGATGAAATTTATCTAACACTAGATATATGCCTCAAATAATAACTTAAAAATCACGATTTAAAGTCATCAAATCATATGCATGTGTCTCCCTCTGCTGTTAGACCGAAGACCTGGTTTATGAAGGGACACTTTGTGTAAGTCACTGTGTAAGATCTCATCCAATCTAAGAGACCGTTGAGCTTCTGATTTGCATCTTTCACGCATGTTCTTTAAGACTGGGGCGATGGGGACCCCGAGTGTAAAGGATTTCACCTTATTGCTCCAGGGTCCTAAATTGGTGAAATTCTAACCCTGTAGCCACCTTGGTAACAGCCAGCTGCGGACCACCTTATTTGTACGAAACAAAATTCCGAATCTTGTAGTACTGCTAACTGTTAGAATATTAGATTGATTTGACTACCTTAATTGTAAATACTGTAGTTATGGTAATTGCTTGATTACAGGGCGTAATTCTAGGACATCGTCATAATTGTAATTATTCGTTTACCTTGTATAGAATACTAGGGTGTCTATTTAAACTGTACAACCATTACAGAAGAATACAAGGAAGAATTTCCCTCAAACAATATCGTTCTTCAATATTTTGCTCAATATTTGCTCTATCTTTCATGGTATCAGAGCAGGAATACTGCCTCTGATTGAATATTCTAATCTTCCTGGCTCAGAATTGATCTTCATCACTGCCAGGGGGTTACTTACCCATACCGTACCAAGTGAGTATCTGTATCCATCGTTTATACCCAGGTTGTATCTGCACTTATCCAGTTCAACCGTACCCTGCAATACACCACAAAATGTCAAACCCAGAAAAACTGCCAGCTATACCAGAAAGCTCAGAACAATATCCCAAACTCCCAGACAATTTTGACTTATCTGCTGAATTTGCTAAGTTCTTACAAACCCAAATGAATCCACCAGTTCAGAATACACTTCCGTCTGCAACCTCAGAAAACCTGACAATCAAAGTCAAATTAAATTCCAGCAATTATACCTTGTGGTGTAACTTGATGAGACGGGCTCTCATGGGCAGGGGGAGGAGCACCCACATCACAGGGGTCCCTCCACCCCCCCTGCCAATCGATGCCAACTACGCAAAATGGGAACAAGATGATCAGCTAGTCTTCACATGGCTGATAGACAATATGGAAGAAAGTCTAGTAAACAGTGCCTCCAGCTACCCCACCGCCAAAGCCCTTTGGGATGGTTTAGCTGTGACCTACGGATCTGGCGCAGATCCATTACAAGTATATGATCTGCAAAAACAGGCATATACAATGAGACAAGGAACTAGCACATTGGATGCATGTTGGGACAGATTGCAGAGTATTTGGCGGACGATTGATAACCGAAGCCCCAATCCAATGGAGTGTCCAAGAGACATCCAGCGATTCAATGAATATATACAGGAACAAAGATTATATCAACTATTAATGGCAGTTGATGACCGGTTTGCAGCAACCAAGAAGGAGTTGCTGAAACGCGATCCGAAACCCACAGCTGAAGCAGCCTACGGGGAGTTACGTCGGACAGACACAGAGAATGTTTTGTTAAAACTGACCCCTTCAGTTTTACCATCATCAGGGGTTGGCTTGGGGCAAGGACTCGCAGTAAAGGGTCAGAACCGAGGAGGAGGAGGACGAAACCCCCGCTCAGGCCAGCCATCACGGCGGGGGGAAGAAAAAAGCCAGATTGAGTGCACACACTGCCGAAAAAAGGGCCACACTAGAGAAAATTGCTTCAAGCTTCACGGTTACCCGGAGTGGTGGGATGAATTCAAAAAGAAAACACTCGCCGCCAACGCACAGGCCACCGGAGGGGGCGAAGGTGGCAGCCAGCGAAAGGAATTCACCGGAGGAGGCCCAGGCCAGGACCAACAACAGCAGGCAACCGCTGAAAGCATCGGAGAAGAAGAAAGCGGGCTAGCGGCTGCAGCCGCTGGAGGTACAAGGGTTAGGGAAACAAACCCTAACCCCTCAGCTTTTTATACTACTGCAAATTCCTTTATTACCCCCCATGTCCCTACTATTTCTGATAATATTAGTTTGGACCCTGCAGAATCTGGCTATCCTAAAACCGACCCTCCATTTATCATAAATACCACACAAACCCCCCACTCTTCACCCACTTACAATTTAACCCCCCACCTTTCGAAAATTTTACCAGCAGCCCCCCAAGTCAGCCCAACTACAAATTCTACCCCTCAATCTATAGCCCACCATACCAAAGGCACCCCACAGTGGATTTTTGACTGTGGGGCGACCGATACGATGTCATTTGATCCCCATGATTTTCTTACATATAACCCACCTACAAAAACAACTGTTGAAACCGCCAATGGAACCTCTATTCCCGTACGAGGTAGTGGGACCATTGCAATTACCCCTAACATCACACTCAAAAACTGCCTTTATGTTCCTGCACTCTCTACAAAATTACTTTCGGTCAGTCAACTTACCAAAGAACTAGATTGTGTCGTTATGATGTATCCTTCTTTCTGCATCTTACAGGACATTCATACCAAGGCGATCATTGGGCGTGGTACTGAACGCCATGGACTCTACTTTGTCGACACGGTGGCGCAACAGGGACAGTCTAATCTTGCCACCGGGACCGTGCATCGACAGTTATGGTTGTGGCATCGCCGGTTAGGGCACCCGTCTTTTACCTATTTGAAACAGTTATTCCCTTCTTTGTTTACTTCTAAACTTGAACCGCTACATTGTGATACATGCCTCCGGGCCAAACAAACCCGAGCATCTTATTTATCTAATAATACTCGTGTAACTCGCATGTTTTCTTTAGTTCATTCTGATGTCTGGGGGCCTTCTCCATATAACACTCCTTTGGGATTCCGATATTATGTGATTTTTGTTGATGATTTCTCTCGTATGACGTGGCTGTACATTATGAAAACCAAGTCTGAGGTCTATAGTAAATTTCTCACTTTTCACAACATGGTTAAAACACAATTCCAGACTTCTATACAAATCTTACGAACAGACAACGGGGGGGAATACCTTGATGGGGAGTTTGGGCAGTTTCTTGATAAAAACGGAATCCTTCACCAAACAACATGTCCTTACACCCCTGAACAAAATGGAGTGGCCGAGAGAAAGAACCGAGTACTTTTAGAAATGGCTCGTGCCATGATGTTCGAGTCTAATGTCCCAATGAGTTTTTGGCCGGAGGCTGTATCAACTGCCGCATACCTTACCAATCGCTTACCAACCAAAATACTTGACTTTAAAACTCCTCTCTCTATACTATCCACCCAACACTCCATCCCCTCTATATGCACACTTCCCCCAAAAGTCTTTGGCTGCACCGTGTTTATCCATAAACCCAAACCTGAACGAACCAAAACTTAACCCCTGTGCAGATAAATGTGTCTTTGTCGGCTACGCTTCTACCCAAAAAGGCTATCGCTGTTACAACCCCAAAACACACCGTGTTCATATCACTATGAACTGTGTCTTTGTTGAAACCGAATTTTATTACTCCACCCCATCCCGGGTTCAGGGGGAGCCCACTACTGACGGAACCCTGGATTGGTTGTTGACACAGTATGACTGTTCGACCGTGGTTCCAACACGGCAAGTAGATGGCGCCGACTGTGCTGCCAAACTCGACAAGGTATCGCCCAGTGGCCTAGGACCATCTCATGATCACATTGGGATGAACGACGTAACAGAGGTACGGAATTATCATAATGAACAGTCTACTTCTATTTCTGAACAAACTATTTCTGAGCACTCTGAAACTGACAATAACCAAGTGACCATGCCCGACCCAGAAAATTTCCATGAACCATCTGTAGGTCCGACTAATATTATGCAGGAACAGCAGGAGGCACGGGTCTTACCTCCAAGAGCAAACCGGGGGATACCTCCAGCCAGATATTCTCCTGACAGAATATCCAAGACATCTCGATACCATCTGAGTAGCATGCGGAGTGGGGTAAGTAGTGTGGCTCAAACATTTTTCGTATCTATATGCACTGAACAGATTCCTAGAGATGTCGAAGAAGCGTTAAGTATACCAGAATGGAAGGAGGCAATGCTGACTGAAATGAATGCACTTCGGAAAAATGAAACATGGGAAAAATGTGTTTTACCTTCAGGAAAACAACCGGTAGGATGTAAGTGGGTGTTTACTATCAAGTACAAAGCAGATGGAAAAGTGGAGCGACATAAAGCTCGGCTAGTGGCCAAAGGGTATACCCAGACATATGGGATCGATTATTCTGAGACTTTTTCACCGGTCGCAAGAATAGACACAATCCGAGTACTGTTTTCGATAGCAGCAATAAAAAACTGGCCCCTTCATCAGTTTGACGTCAAGAATGCATTCCTCCATGGAGATCTGAAAGAAGAAGTATATATGGAACCTCCTCCAGGGTTCTCTGCGGGATTTGGAAAAAGAGAAGTGTGTCGCCTTAAGAAGTCTTTGTACGGACTAAAACAGTCACCTCGCGCCTGGTTTGGTAGATTCACCGACGTGATGCGACACGATGGGTACTCTCAAAGCAACGCGGATCATACCCTGTTTGTGAAGAGGCGAGGTGAGTTGGTAACATGCTTGATTATCTATGTGGATGATATGATCATCACCGGAGATGACACAGAAGAAATGGCCCGACTTCGCAAGTATCTGTTCACAAAGTTTGAAATGAAAGACCTTGGGGGACTCAAATACTTTCTTGGGATAGAAGTCCTTCGTTCCAAGACAGGTATATACATTTCACAGCGAAAGTACATTCTGGATCTGTTGGCTGAGGTAGGAATGCTCGACTGTAAACCATGCGATACTCCGATGGCAGTCAATACCAAACTACAGACAATTGATGGTGCACCTTCTGCTGACAAAGGACAGTATCAGCGACTGGTAGGCAAGTTAATCTATCTTTCTCATACTCGACCAGATATTGCATTTGCTGTTAGTCTCGTTAGTCAGTTCATGCAGAGTCCCCAGACGCACCATATGGATGCCGTTATGCGGATTTTGAGGTATCTTAAGACTACTCCAGGCAGAGGGATTGTGTATCGAAATAATGGACATCTTAACATCCAGTCGTATACCGATGCGGATTGGGCAGGAAATTTGGTAGATCGGAGGTCTACGTCTGGATTCTTTACTCTTGTGGGGGGAAACTTGGTTACGTGGAGAAGCAAGAAACAACGAGTCGTTGCACTCTCCAGCGCAGAAGCAGAATTTCGAGGAATTGTGAAAGGAATTACTGAAATATTATGGTTACATAAGTTGTTCAGAGACCTGAGTATATCAGTAAATCAGCCTACACCGTTGTATTGTGATAATAAGGCCTCTATCAGTATATCGGAGAATCCAGTTCAGCATGACAGAACGAAGCACGTGGAGATAGACAGACATTTTATCAAAGAAAAGATAGAGACCGGGCTTGTGGAGTTACCGTTTGTTCGATCTGAGGATCAATTAGCAGATATTCTAACCAAGGCTGTGAATGGGAGGTCCTTCGAAGCTAGCTTAAGCAAGTTGAACATTGTGGACCCCACTGTCCAACTTGAGGGGGAGTGTTAGAATATTAGATTGATTTGACTACCTTAATTGTAAATACTGTAGTTATGGTAATTGCTTGATTACAGGGCGTAATTCTAGGACATCGTCATAATTGTAATTATTCGTTTACCTTGTATAGAATACTAGGGTGTCTATTTAAACTGTACAACCATTACAGAAGAATACAAGGAAGAATTTCCCTCAAACAATATCGTTCTTCAATATTTTGCTCAATATTTGCTCTATCTTTCACTAACAGTTTAACCAAAAAATCTTCTCAATCTGCAGAAGGCTGCATTCACTTTCCTCCATGTTTCCTGATTTGGATCAATAGCTACAAGGGACCTATCAGTGTTTACTCTTTGCTTAGCAAACTCTACAATCTTTAGCATTTACAATCCAGACGGTACATGCCCTCAGAGAATCACTGATTCTATTAACTCTTTTACGTAATCACTTATTACAGCTACAGAGTTTTCTGAAGATAACTGCAAGTTGTTGTATGCATTTTTTTACTAATCAAAGAGAACTGTAGTTATTTCTTAATATATTAAAACAATGAGGAATGTGAATAGGGGTGTCAAACAGGTCGTGTAACGTGTTTCGTGTTTCGTGTTTTTCGGGTTTCGTGTATCTAAGTGCCATACCCATACCTTACCCGTTTGCTTCGCGTATATGGATGTAGATACCCAAACCCGTACATGTCAGGTTTCGTGTCGTGTATCGGGTATACCCACGAACTTGACAAATACAAATATTTCAAGTCATGTACATGTCATTTCATGTACTTTTCAGGTATTTTCAGGTTTCGTGTATTTTTTTTAGGTTTCATGTACTTAAACGACTATTGATACAATGTATGAAACAACAATAAGTACACAACCAAATGTTAAATATTAAAATGAGTGAGGTCCTCTAAACTCAAATCACTTGACTCTGCAATAATAGATTAAAAAAAATAGGATTTGTGAATGGAGGAAGGGGGAATCGAACAGGGTTATTTAGTAGCACAATAGTCTTTTTTTTTTGGAAAATTTTATTTTTTATTTTATTAATTATAAATTTTATTTAAAATACATTTTTTAATTCCGTGTATAAACGGGTACCCGCGGGTATACCCGGACACGACCCGCCATTGGCGGGTATCTTTCAGGTCTTACCCGATTTGTACACGAAACCCGCTAAGGTCATACCCATACCCGCGAAAATTCATGTCAGGTTCGGGTCGTGTTTCATGTCGTGTCTGAAATTGCCACCCCTAAATGTGAATCCATGCAGGGTACTATTTATCGAAATAGTAGGATGAATGAAGAACAGTAATGCAGCTAAAATTCAATGGATCCCCCAAAATCATGACATTTCATAATATATATATATATATATATATATATATATATATATATATATATATATATATTGTTTCCATTTCAAATGTTGTCAAAGACACATTCTTACTTGACTTTGGAATATAATAAAATAAAGCAAAATGAATTACTAAATTGGTTGCCCTTCTTATAGTATGAAGTATCAGTTGATCGACACAGCTTGACGCAATTTTCAATTTCTATTATGGGTCATCAGGAAACAACCTCTATGTGTTTCTAACGTGTATGTTTGCGTACATCAGACGTCGTATACCCTGTCATAGATGAAAGTTTCTAAAACAATGGGATAATATTGTTGTATTATATATATATATATATATATATATATATATATATATATATATATATATATATATTATATACATCATGTTAAATACTTTAATATCAAAATATAGAGTACAACCACCAAAAACGGAATCATAGCTCCGGCACTGAAGAAGGAGGAAAATCAAATTCCTGATAATTTTACACGATGATTAAAATTCAAGGATTGAAAATGAGATCACCACATTTACACTTCCAACTCATGGGCTTGTAGTTGGAGTAATCATCAGCTCTTGAATAAGCAATTGGGGATACTTGAGTTGTAGAAGAATTGTTGATCCCATTTTTGATTTGTGGATTAGTGGGAACTTGAATCGCTTCACAGTGACCGCAAGAATTGCATCTTTTCTCACATCTCGGCGGCGTTGATCCTATCTTTGAATTACCAAATGATTTCACCATCGGCCTACCTGTTAAATTTGTCAAATAAAGAAAGAAACTTAAATGTCATTACTAAATAAATAAATAAAGATATAGAATATAAAAGAAGGAAACTAGTTTACCTTGAACAATGAAAGTGAACTGGGCTGAACTTAGAATCACGAAAATGAGGAAGAAAATGTTGAAACTGTGAAATGTGCGGCATCTGAGAATATGAGTCCTGTCCATTTTCAGAAAAAGAAAAATACTTTGTCTTTTCTTAGGAAGTAACGATTTTCTTTGCAGTTGAGAAGCTGAAAGAGAAAGAAGATAGCCCCAAAATCCCAGTTGAAGAAATGTTTGATGATGAGAAGTTGTTACAGTTAGAAAGAGTGTGAAAAGAGATAGAGGTAAAGAAAAAGGTAAGAAAGGGGCATTATATTATTGAAAGATGAGTGATTTAGACTAATATGTCGCTCTCTAACTGTGACTTCCAGCGAAAGATTGAGATGATAGAACATAGAAGGACAAAACAGTTCAGACAGAAAGTGGAAGAAAAGGATTAAAGAAGGTCAAGAAATAGATTAAAATGCTCAAAGTAACTATCTCATTTGTACTCGAATGACAAATTGATTTTTAAATTGAATCTGGATAATGTTAATGTTCTGTGTTATGCTTTTGAGTTTTGGTTGAAAGATCTCAGTCTATATTTTTCCACTCAAAAAACTGTTGAATAATCTTGCTGAAGCAGTGAGATGTGAAGCCAAAAATTTAGCGTTTTACCCTTCAAATAAATAGCTTAAAATGGAACCTCCTTAGATGAGACAACCTTTTTAAACCAACAAACACATGGAAAGAGATTGGTTGGCGGGTCTCAAACAGGCTGCCCACTAAAGACAGACTAGTTTACCTGAATGATAATTCATGCCAACTCTGTTTGGCGGGATAAGAAACACTGCTCCACCTCTTCTTCTCCTGTCCGCCAACGCAGGTCTGGAACTCCATTTCGGCATGACTTGGGCTTCCACGGGTACTAACTACAGTCCATAGACTGCTGACCTGGGGCACACGCAACCTAAAAAGGAAGGCGCTCAAAGCCAAGGCAGCAAAAATTGCCATGGAAGCTATGGTATATCATATACGGAAGGCGCAAAATAGATACGTTTTTGAAAATACAGCTTTTGTATCTAGGGATGTAGTACATATAATACGTACTCATATGTACAGGGTGATGTTTAAGCTCTTCCCTCACATTTTAGACATAGACAACGCTCTTATTGTTTAAAATAGATTATATTACTAAATAGTGCATGTAGATCGACAGCCCGATCTGCAAGTAGAGCTATTATATAAGATACATTCATTTAATGTTTGACACACGCATCCTCCCGGCCACCCACACCACCGACACCTTCCCCCAACACCTTCCTAACGTCCGGTGGTACCAACACTGCTACGGGTTGAAATCTCCTCACCCCAACTTTCCTCACCCCCTTTGTGACCACGCGACACGTGGTACCAAGGGAGGGTGGTTGGGCTTGACCCTCATCTAGCCTTACCACCCCCTCTTGCTGCCACGTGTCACCGCACTCCCCTTGCGGTGAGGTGATGTTATCCCCACTGCCACACACTAACGGACATCAAACGACAGCTGTTATCTTGTATCCCGTTTCCGTCTGTCGCATTGTGCCCATTATCTCTTACGTATTTTATACAGTGTACATTTTATCTTGGATTATCAACAAAGCAAGAAAACATAAACACGATATATCGGGAGTTCCATAATATGTTTGTACCAAGCATCTCACCATGGAAATTGTGTCTCCAATTTTGGATGTTAGAATTGACATGATAATTTTTTTAAGTCGGGAATCTATCAAAGCAAATTTTAATATAGTATTAAGTATTACGATTGTTACTCACTACGAAAATAGAATAACGTCGACGTCCCAGTAGTTTGTTTGAGTTTTCAGTCCAAGTCTATTGACTTAATAAAACACACGAAATCAAGTATTATACAACAACAAAACATTTCTCCGTTAACTTAGAGTTCCTGCTTATAATAAAATAACAAAAGGTCAGATATATATAATTTTACTCATTTGTTATAAACACACAGATAATGCTTCAAACAATATGATAGAACAAACAAATTAGATGATCTTTGTCCAAATAAGATACAACAACAAAACATTTCTTCATTATTTTAGATGTTTCCGTTTATAAGATAAAAAAAAGATTGGATGTATGCAACCTTACATATGTGTTAGAGACACATGATGCTTCAAACATTATGACAAAAAAAATACATTAGCTGATCTTTGACCACGTAATAAACTTGAGCCGAACAAATGTAAACACACATAAGCATTCATGAACTGCAAATTTTGGTTAAAGTAGATCTAAAGAAAATAACATATTGGGTAAAATGTGAACTATTTTTCCTCCAAACTAATTCTGACCCAATCCTTCTTTGGTTTTTTGAACTTGTGCATGTATACACATGTTGTACATAATTAAATGTGTGTATACGTACCTATATCACAATTTTGTGTGCATAGGAAATATACTTTCACAACACAAGAAGTATACGTTTCTTTTTTTAACTTTTTAATTTGGAGCACATACAATGATATAAAGATTCGAACTATAATTATAATTAGAATTTAAATGACTTTCAATATTAAATCCAATTCGAAGCCATAAGTAATTATGATTAATCATATATTCCCCCCCCCCCCCCCCACACTTTTCTTTCTTTCTTTATTTTCCTGTGCTAGGGTACCGTTATCATTTTGTAAGGGAGATTGCTTGTAGAAGCTGGTTTCAACTTTCCACAGTAACATATCATCACGCCATATCCTTTTCACTCATCACTCTTCAGCTTTTCTTCTCTTTCTTCCCTTAACAGATTTAAGAGCATTCGGAATCCACAATCCCAATTGCTAACACACGTGGGTTTATACTTTATAGTCGTTGATACTAGTCGACGTACCTATAAAGTCGGAGGTTTTACTGTAAACAAACTCTCTATTTTCTGAAATTGAAGTATTGTTTGTTTGGGTCTCACCTTCCCAGACCCTAACGATAGCGTTATTATCATTAGGATATGTTGTTGTAGTCGTTGATACTGGAACATACACCAGGGACAGAAATTTAACCAAACGGGGAAGAAGCCAATGGGCCATCTTGATTACTATTAATTCTTCCGACGAAACTTCTCAAATAGGAAGCTTTTTCAGGAAAGAAAAGCAGTTTTCTTTCCAGTTTCATCAGCTTCTCTTGTTTATTATAAGTCAAGAAAGGTAAAGATGGCCTTTGCTGTTCATTTTTGTCCCTTGTATCTTTACAACACTGTTTTCTGGTGTAATGTACAATTTGGAGGAGGAATCCTTTGTTGGCATATCCTTGGAGATGTCTTTGGAGTTTTGTTGCTCCTGGAATCTGGAAAGCAGCCTTTATTTCTTTCCACAGTAAGTACTATTGTATAGTCTAAATTTTAAATAATAATAATAACGAAGTGACTAATATACATTTATGTAAATTGGCAAATGAAGCATAGGCCCTCTTTGAACGATCGTGACTCAAATTTTAAATATTTGAAAAGTTACAAAATCATCAATGCAATATTTAAACATGGAAAATAAATCATAAGTCAAAAACTTTCTTCATAAAAATTCACTCAAATACAAATATGTCAAACATCGTCTATAATGCACAAAGCATAGGTACAATCTAAATGAAATAATTCATTACAAATAAAGTCCATCAAAAGTTGAATCTTATTTATCATAAATTCAGTGTAAACATCTTCTCCCTTTTAAGGCCTCTCATTCTCATTCATCTGAAAATGAGGAGAAGCAAGAGGATGAAATTTTACATACCCATTAAATGAATTCATCATATGATAAGTAATATTCCTATCTTCTTCTTGAAGTATCAAGAAGGTTATACATAATCATTTCCTAATTCATATCATAAACACTCATACAAGCCTTAGTATTACCCTATCATACCATACCATGTGTCAGTCCAATCATAGGTCATGTTATGGGTTAAATTTATATAATTTAATCATAATCATATGACTTGCTTTATTTATGTATTTTTCATCACTTAACATATTTTGTCGGTTTGATATATTTCATCACACAACACACTTTCACGTGATTACCTTTCATCACGTATCGTGCTTCAACCATCTACTATCTATCATTATATGTCATGTTTCGTATATAGTATTATTTTTTTGTTTTTGTCTTTTTCTTTCATTATTTGTGCATATGTACGGTTATGACTATTTTAATATCGGAAGCTTTCTATTTCTATTTACTAAATTATTGCACTGACATACTAGCACACCATATCCATATTATTTTATCATCTATACATGTACATATAGAGCTATAGGTCTCACTGGAATCAAACTCTCAATTCTTTTGACCATCTTAGATGTGTAATTTGTCTTAGCTTACGAGTCAAAATTGTAAAGCTCATATTTAGGTTTCCTACATAACTTGAATTACTTCAACATAAGTTTTGCAGCCTAGTATACAATGCAAACAAACCAGGTGACAAATTATTGAAGACGGCGGTCTACCGTCAAGTTCTCGCGATTGACTTTGAGAACTTGGTGGTCGATCGCCTAGTCGACAAAACAATTTTTCTGCAAATTTCGAAGCCTTATTCATCACATAACTCTCCAAATCAAGTCTATTGTCTCAAATAGACGTCTATCATGACAATAAAACTTGATCAAGAACTAATTCTCAACCATTACTACATCTATAATCATTAATCACAAGACATAAAAATACAATTTAAAAACCATATGAATAATACCCCATACATCTTGCTCTTAGCAGTAAAATTCACAACAAGGTCTCGAATTTTATGCTTCTTCAACACTAATCTGTAACCTAGAGATGAAAAAGAAGTCTCTATCATCAACCACAGATCCCAATTCATCCTCATGTAGAAAAATTCAACCCTAACTTTGAAGATGAAAGAATTCTCATTCAAAATTCATAAACATACCTTCAAAGGAATCTCGTGACCCAAGGGTTCCAAATCCGTTTTGAATTGTGACCACGTCTCTTGTTGATTCACTATGAATTTGGAAGATGGTGAGAAAACTTTTATCACTTTTTTTTTCTTTTTTACGATACGAGAGCGTAAGAATGTACTGGGTATAAGTTGCTGTACAAACGATCCTAGGTACTTGAACTTACTTACCTGTAGGACCACTTAACCCTCGACGGTGAGCTGGCTATTCTCACCGTCGACTGGCTGAAGTTGCAATACAGATACTTGGTCTTAGAACGACTAATTCTTAAGCCTTTTCTTTCTAACGCACCTCGCCACTTCTCTAGTCTCATACTTAGAGTATGTCTACTCTATGCAACTAATACAATATCGTCAGCAAAAAGCATACACCACGGGACTGCCTCCAGGATCGGCTTTGATAACTCGTCGAGGACAGCTGCAAAAAGAAATAGGCCCAAAGCAGACCCCTGATAGAGGCTTACCTCGATCAGAAAGAAGTCTGTATTCCCCACATACGAATGGTTGTTTTGTCCTAGCATACATATCCCTAATTATATATATATGCTTCATAGAAACTCCTCCTGCATCCAGATTATCTTAAATCAGTTTACGTGGCACACTATCATATGCTTTTTCAAGGTCGATGAAAACCATATATGTAGATCGCGCTTCTTCTCCATATACTTCTCCATCAATCTTCTTAGAATGTGTATTGCTTTCGTAGTTGAATGTCTTGGCATAAAACCAAATTGGTTCACCGTAACCTGAGTTTCTCCTCTAATTCTAATGTCGATTACTCTCTCTCATAATTTCATAGTATGGCTTAGCAACTTAATCCCCCTGTAATTCTCACAACACTTTGCATCTCATTTGTTCTGATATAGAGGGACCACGACACTCATTCTCCATTCATCTGACATTTTTCCTGTTTTGGAAATAATATTGAATAGAGTAGTTAGCCATTGAACCCCTTCCTCTCCCAAACATTTCCACGTCTCAACGGGTATGTAGTCCTACCCCATTCTTGGTCTCATCAGACCCCGAATACAGCGATTTATATCCATTATACTCTTTACCTTTATTTCCCTTCCACCCAGTCTCTTGGAGACATGCTGTGTCTATCATACGCCTCTTAAGCACATCTATTATCTCCAACAATTTACCACTTAGAGTTCCTACATTTCAATAGGCTACACGCAAACTATCCTTCCTTGCCCTTACTTACACACCTCTTTCCTAGATATGGTCTCACAAAAAAGTCATAACTCTTTCTATCAATGTTTGCAACTAAAACCAAATTCCTAAGTATGCTACCGAAGGCGAAAGTTGGAAACCCAAAACCTCGCAAGCAAATACAAGACCTGAACCCACTTTGGTCTAGATTCCGTATGAAAAGCCACCAAGAACGTAAAATCAATCCAGAAAAGTTTTTAACCAGAACATTGCAGAATACACTGGAACCAAAAATCACACGTAAAAAACAAAAGAGAAACCTACAACTACACTCTCACGAACGAATGTAGAACTTTGCACTAGACATACATATTTATTTATAATAAAAAAAAAAAGCCTTTGAGAAGAACAATTTTAGTTTTCTTGAATAGTCATGCCCAGATACAGTGAACCTTAACAGAATGAATCAGTAGGGAAAAATCATAAGAACAATATCCAAGAAAAAGGAAAAGAATGTCAAGATAGGAGTCACCGAGATATATAGTAAGAAAGTTGAGCGTGTTATGTACTGAGAGATAGTGTTCTTGGTTTATGGAAACAGTAGAGGAGAATCGAAGCTTTCCTGCAGTAGTAGTTGGCCAGTAATACCAGTTCCTGTTTGCCGCTTCGCAAGCAATGCAAAATTTCTATCTTCAAGATTCAAGAAATTCAAAAAATTCACACCGAATTTCCAAGGATAAAGAAATGGGTATCCAAAAAAGACGAGATAATGATTTGTTTAAAGAGTTGAAAGAAAAAAAAAATGGCGGTAGAAATTAACACACTATCCAGTAAAAATAAAAATAAAAATATCAAAAATTTACAGTATTAATAAAAATCTGAATCCCGTGAAATCTCAGAAATCTTTTGTTTTGCTAAATCCCAGACAAGTCAATCAAGAAAGCAAGATCTGGAAACAGCAGTTCACAGATTAAAGGTGCGAATCGGAGGACTCAGCCAGATGACTCATTATGAATTTCACGATTTGATCGGAGAAGATCGGAGATAAAGAGATGATCGGAGAAGATCGGAGAGAATAAAAAGAAAGAAAAAAAAAAGAATGTGTAAAAAAATAAACGACTACACGATATACGGAAAGGAGTATTTACCACAGGAAATCAGGCTAGAGTTGAGCTTTTAATAGGGATAAGTATTTTTTGAAAATATTTTAAGCAGCTAATTTAGGGGATCAGATCAGAGGAGGTGAAAATGTAAGTAAAATATGAGGTCTCCAATCACACGCTGACACGTGTACAAAAAAGGACAAAAGTTTAATTTTTTTTGTTTTTTTGAAAAAGTAGATTGTACACGTGTCAACGTGTGATTGGAGACCTCATATTTTGCCTATATTTTTACCTCTTATGATCTTAACCGCTAATTTAGGCATTCATCTTGCAAAATCCATGCTCTTTGTGTATTTATTCTTACGTTATTAGCTACTCCTAATCAATTATTAAGATATTAAATACTATAAATTATTTATTACAAAAACACAGAACCTGATTATAATTCTCTTACCTTTTTATGGATTAAGAAAACGGTTCCAGGCCTCAACTCTTCTTCTTCCTTTTTTCGATGATCCGCTTTTGGTTGTCATGCCTTTCGCTGTTGGGCCAATCGGTATGGAAAGCTCAAAAGCCCAAAGGCCTTTTGAACATTACATCCTAAGTGTTAGTCAATAGCATATATGATAATATTCAATTTGTCTCAAAAATATTATCCACTTAAATACTTTAAATGAAATGACAATTCAGTTTTTGCTTGTTAATTGCCTATGCTGCAATACAGTAAATTGTAATAGGGACATACGTTCAGGAGACACGTAAAAAGGCCGTTCTTGGTATACTAATCTTCCGCGTTTGCGTAGAGTCTAAGAAAGACCAGATCGTTTTGTAATCTAATGTACGTAATTTTACTCTACACTTTTTTTTTTTGCAAGAGACTGTTCAGAATACACGTCTTAATACATAATTTGAAACGTTTCAATAGATCCTCTGAACACTTTTTAAGCATGCGGGAACATCTTAATACATAATTTCAAATGCTTCAATAGAGCCTTGACATTTTTTTTATGATCATTTTGGTAATCATCATTCTGAAAAGCCATAATTGTGGGTTCAGCCCATACTTATAGTATGTTATCATTCTTGTCACAGTTATTAAAACAGTTATCTTACGCGATAGCTGTAAGATCACATAATTTTCTTCAAATAAAACATATTATACATTTCACATAGCTACGTCAGCTGATGCTAGTTAAGACATCTAAATTCTAAAATATAATGGCGGATCCATTCTCAGCTTATTTTACTAGATCTTTCAAAAAAATAAAAAAAAAAGTTAGAACCCTAACCAGTAAGGGTACTACTACACCCAGCCTTAAAGGTAGTATAGGGAGGTAAATCAGGTACCCAACGGCCTGCTACCAGGAGCTTGGTCATTTACACAGTAGTCTGCATAAGGAGCCCCCAGCACTGCAGGCAAGCCTACAGGCCAAGAAGCTCACATACTATGCACTTGCTGGGAAGAGGCTTTATTGCATTTGGCAAGAATTGAACCCCTGACCTTCCTTTCGAGAACACCTGTCCGGAACTAGTTGGACTATGTCCTGAGGACTACTAGATCTTTCACATTATTCCAACTTACTCGAGCTTAGTAGACTATATCTATCAGGAATATTTCCAGTTTAGATTAGGGTAACTGATAGTAGCTGATTTCATAGGATAATGTTGTCTATGTTACATCTAAAGCTCATAAGTATGTAAAATGATATTATAAATCAATAAAGTAGTAAAACTGTTACTTTCCTGCATGTTTTGCTTGACATATACAAACTGGAAATATTCATGATACATAAATCCCTATTATTGTATCATCTATGCAGATACATATATAGTCGATGGTTTCATTGAAAGCAAACTCTCCATCACTTGAGATAGAGGTATCATTTGACTGCCTCTCACTCTCTCAGATCGTAGGGATAACTTTTGATGTCGTTAAAATATACTGGATATGATTGTTGTTGAATACAAACACGCAAAACATTAACCAAAGAAAAAAAGGAAGAATGAAGTAAAGAAAGAGAGAGACTAGTCATACCATTGCATAAAGCCCACATGAGCATTAATATAACGTTATTATCATGAGGAGTTGCACGACAATGGGCAGTTTATGATGGATCTCGCACGTTAGGGAATGCATAACATAAATGAGAGACCCATCTATCTCCATCTAAAACCTGCCTTTCCAATAATATTTTTATTCCTTCCAAGGAAACAATATAAAATGAAATTACATTTTCATGTCAACAACTATTACATATGTATGTTATAGTATGATTTTACAGTAGCTATTTTCCCTAGTATCTTAAGGTTAGACTATTAACTATTAACACGAAAAAGAAAAACATTAGAATTGTGTTTGCTTTTATGAACCAACTGACTTAAATCTTTTCTTTTACTTTTATACACTCAACGCGTTATCGATTATTGTTCAAGATACTTAATCTTTGATAAAATTGTCAGGACAACGGAAATATAGGTTGTGAAAAATAATTTTATATTTATAATACAACCATACGCCATTCACACTATTTATTTAAATCATGATTGGAATATTTAGCCTTAATCTCATGATTGCAATTAAATATCGGATTATGTGACAACATTATAAGATGAGCCAAAGGATGAAGAGTTTGGAAACGCAAAAAAAACCCTAAAAACTATTATAGCTTTGCCTTTGTTTAAAGTTCTCATATGCATAAGATATATTGTCATAATCATATTTTAGAATCTAATCAGTCGTTTAAGTTTCTTTGAGCAATTCTGAAATTCACGCCACTAAGTGAAATTTTAATCTTTTTTTTTTTTTCGAACTCTAAAGGAAACGAAAAACAAAAAATTATATAAAAATGGCAATTCACCGTGACCTCAAAAGCATACTAACTAATTAAATGAAAATATTAGGAGTTGATTGGTAGCTAGCATGTCCATTCAGCAGCTGAGCTAGCAGTACCATGGCATGGCTCCACCACTAGAAGACTGAACAATAATAGCGATGTAATGCAACCACTAGAAGACACACATTTTATTGTGGTCATTGATCAACTAATAGCACAATAAAATGATGATAAATAAGTTTTATCTACATGCAAGAAAGGAGTGATTGGCCAAAACAAGGGGTCCATAAATTTTCTACACATTTCATTGGTCAATGACCAACTAATCATACTTGGTCATTGACCATTGTAAAATTTGTGTAATAGTAATAGAGAAATGAGGAAAAATGCCTCCGTGACATAGCTTAGTTGATACTCGGATTGAAATTTGTTCCAATAGATGAAGAGTTCGAATCTAGGGACACCCATAATGTAGGTGTTCCACTGCTGCTATGCCAAATGGCTTATTTGCGGGGGGCACCTTGTGTGGGTCACTGCGTAATTCCTCATACCCAACATCGAATGCCGCTGGACTCTTGATTTGCATCATCCACAATGTTTTTTGGGATTTGGTCGATGGAAGCCCTCAGGGCCAGAGAATAGTCTTTTGGAGAAATGAGCAAAACTGAAAATAATATGTAATAAAGCGACTAATAGAGAGAAACTCTACTAAAATATTGAAAAGAAATTATAATAGTAGAGTGATTAAGATGGAAAAAAGAAAGATGGAGATTGAAGACACCATCATTTATAGGTCACAAGTTTTTGTTAAGCTTAACAGTGCATATGTTTTGGTGGTCAGGCAGTCTAATATGTCATACTTAGTAAGGGGCAAAATTATAAAGGTATTGCTAAATTCATGTGCCTGTCTGTACTTTTTCTCTCATATCTCATTATTAACCAGTCTAATCCTGCTATTTAGGCTTTATTAGATAAAAACCTTTAATAGACCAGCTGTTAGGTCTTATATTAATACCAATAATAACATGATAGGTTCTTTTTATTACAATAATAATTTAAAAATGTTGAAGTTGTAAACGTTATGTTTAGGCTATACTGATTTAGAAAAATAACTAAATATTATGTCTGAAAATCATGGGTTTTATACTTATTTTCGAAATCTGAAATCAGTTTATATGCGATTAATTTTTATTGAAATGATTATATTGAATCAACATAAATTTTAATGCTACTTCGCCAAAATTAACAGAAATTTTCTGTTGGTCATAGATCAACTAATAACATAATGATATGATGCCACATAAATTTTATTTATATAGAAATAAAGTGGTGATAGACCAAAACAGAAGACCATATATATCATATACATTTGATTGGTCCTAGCGTAACCAATCATACTTGCTTTAGGACCATTTTAAAATTTGCGCAAAATTAGAATTTGGGCGCATATTTTTGTCTATCCACAAATAAATCGCCAAATGTATTATATTTCCCATTTTGAGTGAGAGAATATTGATGGAATAAAACTGTCTTTTCTGATAAAGTGACAAAGAAAGAAATAAAATGTATACAGCAGAATACCATATGATAGTCATTCATATGTATTATGATTCAAGAAAAATAAAAAACATGCTAAGTAAAGTATAGGGTACCTAGTAGGATCCCATATCGGCATAGTAGTATATCGTATTTTACTAATATAAATCGGGAAGTATTTTAATATGTGTAACATCGATGTACTCCTTAATCATCAAAGGAGACTCATGATAAAAATGATGTAATACGTAACCAGTGTTACATAAAATTATGATCTTATTAGGACACGACCTACATACCTTGTAAAATAGGTCTAAAAGGGCACTTCCTTATGGGTAGGTCTTGAAGGTCAAAAGATTATAGTTTTTCAAATTAACCGTCAAATTTCTTTGGTAAACGTCTCAATGTCTGAGGAGATGAGGGGACTCTGAAGACAAATACATAAGCTGGGAATTATAGATAAAAATTCTGATGCCCATTATTATCTTCTTCTCAACTATGTCAAAATTACAATTTATTACAGTCTTAAAAGAAAGTTGACGATCTATTATTAAAATCATCCTATTTGTTCCTTTTCTTTCTTCACGTGGATGAATACTAAAAAGTACCATTGAACTTTCACCATCTCTATGTTGATATGATGTGAAGTTGGACTTTGTTTTTAGTATACCTTATAGATGACATGTAAATTATAAACCTTATACTTCCTCAAATAGAGAGCGGGGCTTAGGGTAACTGGTAAGGTTGATGCTTTGTGACCTTGAGGTCACGGATTCGGGACGCAGAAACAGCCTCTTACACAAAAAGTTACAGGATAAGGCTACGTACATCAGATCGCCTAGGAATCCGGCCTCTTTCCGAATCCTACGCAAACACGGGAGTCTAGTGCACTAGGAACGCCGTTAAACTTCCTCTAACAATGACAATAACTATTCATTAGTCAACACAAGGCATTTCACTTATCTCTCTAGTTTATCGTCCTTGGATCATTGAATGCAATTTCAACTTTCAATTTTTTTGAAATTCAAATAATTTTGCAATTCCGGTCTATTCTTGTAAAAGAAACAGCGGATAGCTAAAAAGAATTATCATGATACATAAGGTGTTTAAGCTTGTCACTGCAAGTAATTAATCCCTCCTCTGGTGAAGTAGATCCAATGCAAATTTGTCGACGAGTCAACACTAGCAATTTTCAAATTAATTAATTTGCATAAGGACCTTTGTCTTCGAGTATAGAGTAGGAAGGGTTAGTTCCTTGTCCAATAAAACATTGGTGGGACAAAGCGATGCATTATCATATGGTTGCCGACAACAAATTACTGCTTTTGACGTTACGTTGATTGTGATATAGTTCTGAATCGATTTAACGACCATTTACTTTGATTTCAGTGTATGAAATATGTGTATATTCACTTAGATTTCCACATTGATATTGAAGTTGAATCCGTTAGCTAGACAATTGTAAATCAGTCCTGTACAATCACGTAACATAGGTCTAAGTTGATTCAATAGTTGAATTGTAAATAAAAAAGAAAAAGAAAAGGCAAATTCTACAAATTCTTATAAAAAATTCGTTAGTCGAATAAAAATAAAATGTATTTAACTCAGTGTTTGACACCTTCACGCATACAAGAGAAACTGGGATGTAATTAATAGGAATAACGCTATATGTCTGTGTGTAAATTATTCCATGCAAGCGATGGAAGTGGTCCGGTAATAGGCATAACGCTACTACGTCAAAATTAGCGGAAGATTTATGTTAGTCATAGATCAACTAATGACACATTGATATGATGTCACATAAGATTTACTTATATGGAAACAAAGCGGTGATTGTCCAAAATAGAAGACCATATATATTATGTACATCTGATTGATCCTGGAGTAACTAATCATACTTGGTTTAGGACCAGTTTAAAATTTGCGCAAAATTAGAATTCGGGCGCATATTTTTGTCTATCTACAACTACAGTGAAGAATGCTCATGACCAGCTCTTCCTAGGTCCATCTTCTTGATGAAAATAATTTGTTTCCCTTTATCATTTTGATTTCCTTGTGCAATCGCGATAATCTATTTTTGATCTTGATATTAATGAGGCATGTCATAGCTGTCATTATATATTTCTATTTTAATCTTCGTTCTTTTTGTGAGGCTTTAGATAACTAAGGTTAGTCACATGAATCCCAAAAGGAAATACTAAAGATAACTATAATTAGTCACCTGCAATACCTTTTTCTGATGCAACATGTCTTCTCATGACTAAGATGTGAAATTGAGAGAAGCCGAATCAAATATTGAATTAAATGGGCAAGATTGATCATAATTTTTTTAAAGGACATTTGAAGAAAAAAAGTATGATAATTGCAAATACCCCATGAATCGTACTTCTTTTAGTATGATTTGTTAGTAAATACTATTTTACGTGGTTTTTTTGTTAGACAGACAGATTGTCTCGGCATAGTGTGAAATATCTTCCTTTTAAAGTTACATATACTAAAATAGTATTTAATGACAAATCATGCTTGCAATGACTAAGATGACAAATCATACTTACAATGACGAGTTACCTTAGAAAATATGTATTCTAGAGTTTCATTATACTAAAAGAAGTAAAATTTTATCATAACTTATCTAAATAATAATGTGAAGTTCTTAGATAACATTGAATTAAATTTAAAAGGAAGCATCGTCATAGCCTTTCGAGTTACATATCGATCATTTTTACTGATTTAATATTTAAATGTGAGTCTGTGTTGGATTCAGAATCGAGTTCAAATAGGTCAGGTAAAATATGAAGTCAAATTCAAGTTGTATATAAGTAGCAGTTTGCAACTCAATCTACTTCAACTGTTGACTCCTTCATTTAAATACAACCTTCTTTTAAAATGATAAAGCAATCATTGGTAAATTCTTTTCCTTTTTAACAAACAATAAAAAAAATATCATCACATAAGGTGTATATTACACTGACAACCGTACTCAAGATTTGGACTTCTTGATTCTAAAATTTCATCTTATACGTTTAATTTTAATTTCATGTTAACATCAAACATCTGTGTAATTTTAATTCCTTTTATTGTGATCCCAAATATTAACAACATTACCAATTGAGATAGTGACTCTGGGAGCTGACATCTTATAAGGAAAGGTGACCAATCAAAATGAAGTATTCAGTGCATTTCATCATCTTTAGAGCACTCAGGCCCAGATGGCTGTTTTTAGCCAGCGACTAAGTCTTGTGGGTTCAACCTGAAATGGTTGCCATTTTTATAATGGATATACAATATTTGGAAGTGTAAATTTCTCTTGTTTGTATGTAAGTCAATCTTATATGAGATTATATTATTGTGTCGGTGGTTGATCTATGACAAACATAAAATTTTTGCTTCGGTTTACTTCATATATTGAATAAAATCGCTACTTTGCTTAAGAAGAAAAAGTGACAAAAGAGAATGGTTGTATTATGTATCTTCAACGGATACGTTCTATCTATACTAGGTAGGATCAAGTTATTATGTATAATAAAATAACACATTAGATGCGACTATTAATACGGATGTTTTAGAGAATGTGATAGAAGATATTCAATTGCTAATTTGGTACTTTTAGTTTAGAATATTTTGTAGGGGATAGGGAAAAAACATATTTGGGACTGGGCCCCGTAATCACTGATGAAACTGTAAGCCTCATCCAGAAAAGTTAATTTCGTTCCTTAGTTTCAACCATTCGTTATCCCGGTTGGGATCACAGGAGGTAAGAAATGAGGTAAAAAATGAGGTCTCCAATCACGCGTTGCCACGTGTACAAGTAACTATTTTTTAAAAACAAAAAAAATTTAACTTTCTTCCACTTTTGTACACGTGGCAGCGTGTGATTGGAGACCTCATTTTTTACCTCATTTCTTACCTCCTGTGATCCCAACCGTCGTTATCCCGTCGGGCCCATAGTCAATCAATTCGTAACCATTAGCCACGTAAGCGCTGATTGGACACCCTCTACTGCTATTATTATTTCTTAGACAAAAAGCGAAATCTCTCGTTCGGGCCTACCGCTTCAATCGTAAAGAACATTATAGACGATACAAATCAGAAGTCTAATAGTCTTTTAAGTCATTTGGGCCTACCGCTTCAATCGTAAAGAACATTATAGATGATACAAATCAGAAGTATAACGGTTTTTTAAGTTGGATGAGGATTTACGCAGTGACTCACACAAGGTGTCCCTCTGCAAACCAAATATTCGGCCTATCACCAGTAGAACACACATACCGTGTGTCTCTAGAATCGAACTCTTAATATTTTAGAGCAAATCATAATTCGAGTTACAACTGGACTGATGTTATTATTTCTACTTGGTGGGCATTGGTTGAACAAAAGTTGTTGTATCCGCAGACGTGACCATCTGTGATTGGTTAAGCATATTACTGTTACTTTTCTAATAGTAATTACTGTGTTATTAAATATTTGTTATTAAATATTCGTTTTTTACCTTTCTTGATAATGGCTGTGTATCATTGTACATTAATGAAAATGATACTTACTCCCGTCCTAAAAATATTACCGTAGTATGATTTGATTGTAATATAAGACAATGAAATTATTTTATTTTTATTTCTATCATACCTTTAATTAGTTAAACGAGGTAAAATAGAAAGGTTGGGATGAAAAATTTAATAATTAAAGTTACTATTCTGAAAAATAAGCAAAATTTTTAATACAAAATAAAATAGAAATTATAATAATATTTTTGAAACGAAGGGAGTATATATTGTTTATAAATCCACTTATCATTCTGATTCTCATATTAAACGAAATATACTTTGGTTTATTTAGACCGTGCAATGCTACAGCCGATTCATGTTCTTGCATCCCCCCCCCCCCCCCCCTCCCTCCCTCTCTTTTTTCTATTAAAGACATGAAAAAGATATCTACCATTTTCAGGGAAAATAATGAATGGCAGGATACAATGTCGAAATCTTAACACTAGTTGATTATTTATTTGATTTTATTACTGCAGGTAAGCTTAATTGGAGTAAGAAATCTAGTAGATACATAATTGTATGATTCAATTATGCATGGCTATGAGACGAGCCACGTACTCTATCTAAAGGGGTCGGGCTGACCTTAAGGGCGACGTGTTTTAAAGATCATCTAGAGTTTCCAAACATACCATTTTTTCTCTTTAAAGAAAAAAAGCGAATTTTTTTACGCATACAAGCAAAGCATGCGGAACTCATTGCTAAACATACGCAAAGATCCTTAACATATAATATAAATATGATCCTTAACACGAGAGGTAATTTAAATCTATTTTTTCAAACATATTTGAACATATAAGGCAACGTGTAGATTACTAGTAGGCTAAAGACAATCTTTATTTTACGAGGAATAAGCTTTGAACCTAGTAAATAATAATACCTTTCATAGGAAACACTATTATTCTAATTTAACTTGACTATAATTTAATGAAGTCAAACTATTTTGTACGCTATTTATATTATATGTTTAGTTGGTTAATTGATGTAAATAAGTATTAATGGTAGTGTGCAAATTTTAACCACTAATATGTTCATAGTTTTAAGAAGTAGATATAGTATTTTTAGAACAAACTAAAATAGAAAATAAGAAAATATTTTTTTTGGAACAGAGTGAGTATGTGTTGTGGTTTTATGGCCGACCTATAATACTTTGTAGACAAAAAGAGATGCAAACATGAATTTCGTAGATTGGCAAGTTAGCTTGCAAGCAAGATGAAATGATGATTGATTTCCTATCCACCATTGGATGTTGTATCTGTTCTTGTAAGTGATTTGGGATGAAATAAAGGATGAATTTCCCATGAAAAAGAGGCATGAAAAAGAGGCATTTATCTGTCAAGTATCAAACTATTGCCATTAGCATGTTCATATACAAAGGAAAGCTCGTATTAATAAAATTTATTGTTAATAATGAGTAATAACTAAAATTATTATGTCATTCATGCAGGTACATATAGAGTCAGGGGTATCAATGGAAGCAGACTCTCTATGCCTTGGGACAAAGGTATTATATGCCTACCACTTACCCTCCCCAGACTCTAACGATAGCTTTTGATGTCGTTGGGATATACTGGGTACGGATGATAAGGATATATCTTCGAATTCATTAACTATATATATTGTAACCAGATAACAAATAAAGGCAATTAGAAGGTGATTATTATCTTAATAGAACTCAAATAATTAATTTAGGAACACATATGATTCTTTTTATTTATGTTTATTTTGTAGCCGATGTCTATATACTAACAGCTGAGTTATGGCTATTCATTTATCCAAAATTTCATTTCCTTTTGACATCTAACATTCTAAGTTGATGTCTATAGATACATGATATATTTATGTTAATAGAGTAAATGAAATATACACTATATTTCGAGTATTTTAAGACATTTTTCTTTTTTTCATAGTACCCCGAACATACAGCCAAAAGAAAGTTATAGCACATAGGGTCACGCATGATCTTTTTCGTAGCTGTATTACAAATAATGCTCAACAGTTATGAATGCATTAAATCATGGTAGAATTGAAGGGCCTCAATGTTATGAATGCATTATTAATGGTGTCACATTGAAAATAAATTGATTTTTATTACCGTATGCGGCCATATTTATGCAAATAGTGAAATATAATTATAAAACAAAATATGAAAATTAAGATATCAAGATATATTCAATAAGAGAAGAAGCTATTTCATTAATAACATGCTTACGCTTTCTTGTTCTCTTAATTAAAGAACTTGAATATTCACATCGTATCTTGTCCACGGCATAGCCATGATACTACAGCCTTCAGTTTCAACTTCAGCAAAGTCAGGCGACTGATGCTACATTTAAGCATCACATTCAGAAGTTTAAGGACGAGTTGACGAGTCTTGAAACAACTGGTAATGTTGTTGGCTTGTGACTTTGAGGCAGAAACATCCTCTTGCACAAAGTGTAGGATAAGGTGCGTACATCAGATCGCGAAGCGATCCGATCTCTTCCAAAATCGTACGCAAACGTGGTAGCCTAATGCACCGGAAACATCTTTTATTTAGAAGTTATGATATCCTTTGCCTTTTCTTTTCAACTTTGAAAGAAACAAATTAAGTCAACCTTCCAAGTCGTAACACTATTTTTCTTTGAGACAATAAGTTGTAACATGAAAATCTTGTTTCTTTCATTTGTTTCTTGTTTGAATCGATATAGACTACCAGAACCACTTACAAAAATTCTTATAAATCATGTCTTCGGCTAATAGATGACTTCAAAAACCATCAATAGGCAATTGTAATTTTCCGAAACAAAATTTCAAGAATTGTGATAAACATGAAAAGATCATTCGGAAAGAAGCAAAAAATAATAATACTTCCAAAACATTAAAACCAAAAATTATGTAAGAAAAAATGTTTCATATTTTTAAAAAATATTATCGTAATTGACTTTTCAACGTGCTAGTTTTTGTAGGAGACTCCTACGTCAAGATAAAGTCTACATTTCGAAACTTCTCTTGGAAGAAAAAATAAATCTAGAGACAACTTCTCCTTCTTGCTAGTGTTACTAGCGCATATATACATGCGGTTGCGCCCAAGCTGAAACTCTGATTGAGCAATCGAAAGCCTAAAATAAATATTACTGCAAAATGCAAGGGTGAAATGAGCCGGATGAGATCCAGGCAGGTAGATTCTAAGGCAAAAAATGAGGCCGTGAATCACAGCGCGCCACGTCGCCTTGTTATTGATGAGAGAGAAATTTTTTTTTTAAACAAGGCAATATGGCGACGTGACGGTCTGTGATTCGCGGCCTCATACAATCTGCCTGTCTGGATCTCATCCGGAAATGAGCCGCCTCTTGCAAGTTGGAAAAGTCCAAAAAATCAATGCTCAGCCTGTCAACTACATCTTTGTCTATTTTGTGGCAGACGAAAAATCAGGTGACAAAATTGGGTTATCTTTATGCGATTCTCTGTTTTCATGAAAGGACATGGTGGTCAATTGATCGAGGCTCAATATTTTCGTCGGTGGTACTACTGAAATTTCACAACTGTTATATCTAAAGTATCATATTTATTTTACAAAACTGTGATACTTAAATATTTATTTAGTTGACATGATTGCATTGCGACCTACAATTGTCAGACGATTAATTGGGATTCATTCACTCAATGTTACTGAGGTATCATTATAACATTTTGGTCACAGAAATTGTCATTACGTATACCAAATTTAAAAGGAAAATTAAACATCCAAGGCGGTTTTGGATTATATGTGTTCAAGTAAGTATCCAAGTATGCTAATATGATGTTATAATATACTGTTTAAAATTGAAACTCGGCATATCTCGTACCGGCGAAGTTGAATTTTCAACAGGACAAGTGATGATCCACAAAAAGAGAAAACACTGTCTAAGGCTTGCTCACGTACCGTTTATTGTTAGGAATATCGCTCCCAGAAATCTATACAAGTCAAAAAAACGTTCGAGGTTCCAGAGTTATTGTCCCAAGAAAAACTTTCTGACGCTCAAGTCAGTTCTGAGTATATTCATGTTTGGATGCTGAAAAAGTAGAGAAATCTATCTCATTTTTCTTGTATTGTGGCTATGTTTTTTGCTCAATAGATTGGACATGGTCCTTCATGTGATGTTTTCCTGCCCTTTTATATGTCTCGTGTAATCAATGCATGTTGATGAGCTATGGAGAGAAAACCACGTGTCCTGTTTCGCTGGCGGGTTGCGTCTGCATGTTCTCCAAATGACACCATGTGCCACGTTGCATGGATTGATTGTCTGTTAGCAAGTTTCTGGTTGGCCGAGTCAAGACTGAGAATGTATACTGTATTATTGGCTGATCAGGTGGTGTTGAGAATCCCACATTAGCTAATTTGAGAAAAAAATACATGGCTTATATGAGGATGAGGTACCACCACCCATTGCCTTAAGGTTTTGAGTGGATATGGGTCTCACCTCATGTAAGCTCAAGTTTCAACATGGTATCAGAGCAAGTTTAAAATGTGGACTCAACCTTGCCTGACCCATGGTTGGTCACTTAATGTTTTTCCTCACCTAAGTTCAGATGTTCATGCATGGCTTGTGGTTTGTGATTAAGTCCAGATGTTCATGCATGGCTTGTGGTTTGTGATTGGGCAAGTTGTAAGGCGCGTGTGTATGTCAAGCCACGTTGTCACGTGAGGGCGGGTGTTGAGAATCTCACATTGGCTAATTTGAGAAAAAATACATGGCTTATATGAGGATGAGGTACCACCACCCATTGTTAAGGTTTTGAGTGGATATGAGTATCACCTCATGTAAGCCCAAGTTTCAACAGGTGGGATTGGCCTTTACTGTTTATGTAGCTGAGGCGACTATAAGATCTAAATAGCGAATATGCACATTTGGCAACATATGCACTTATCGGGTCAAATTACGCTGACTGTAACGAACCTAAGTAAACACATTTACTGTTATTATAGGTGTAATTTTGTCCTTATCAGGTGCTAACCAATTTGAAATCATGTAAGTCTCGACTACACCTTAAACAATTTGAGGTATACCCATGACGCCTGTGTCAATTCAGGGATTGCTTGACTTAAAAAGTTAAGAATGTTAGATACAACAACAATATTATCATATTGTCTTAGAGTCTTTCGTCTATAACGGGCTAAGGAGGTTAGATAATCTGTCACAAATAACAAAAATGAGTTTACATCTCTCAAATCCAACCTCTCTCGATTCCGATCATTTTGCATGCGGTATTTCATCACTAGATCAATGTATCTGATGGTTTTTCCTATTTGTTGATGCATAACCTCATCAATAAATATGGTAAAATATTTGGTATAACACACCAAAAAAAAGTGGAAGAATCTTGAAATTTGTAGGGAGGAAAAATATGTTCCTACATAGTGGTTTGGATTTACTCACCCACAATCTCCACTTTCCCACTGCACGATACGTGGCAGCATGAGATGGTGGTGAGACTAGATGAGGGTTACTCTCATTTAGCTTCACCACCCTCTCCTGCTGCCACGTATCGTTCGATAAGAAAATGAGTGAGAAGATTATGACGAGAGTATCCGGCCCCCACCGAAGAGAGAAAAAGAAAGGGGACTAATATGCTTATAGGTAGTAACAATAATGAGGTCATAGAAAGATGAGGGTCCAATGACGGCTTTCAATTAGCTGTATCGAAAACGCTAACCTGTGATGGACCTTTCCATTAGAATGCACCAGTCCCTATACTACCTTTCCCCTCGCCCCCCTGGCCCCCCCCCCCCCGCAACCCACCACCACCCCCTCACACTCTCTATTTAAGCATATAAAACCCCACGATTTCCATGCGATTTATCTCAAGCACACGATTGCCAATTTCCAAATCATTTGTACTCCACAATGGCAACATTGAAGCCTACTATATCTGCCATATACTTTGCTGCATCCTTTTTCATCCTTTATGCCCTTACCTTTTCTTTCTTTGTTCATGGACGCCCGGCCACTTTTCTTCAGGATTTTCGGGTCACATGGTCTGACTCCCATATCAAGCAAATTGATGGCGGCTCGGCCGTTCAACTTATCCTCGACCAAAATTCAGGTACCATTTCCGAAAAAACTTACATAAATTTTACGTACGTAATATTTTTACCTTGTCATTTTGACTTATCTATGTGTTATATATGTGATTTGACAACGGACATGAATCTTATGTATGTTTAGGGTGTGGATTTGCATCCAACAAGAAGTATCTATTTGGACGTGTTAGTATGAAGATTAAACTTGTTCCTGGGGACTCTGCTGGAACCGTAACTGCATTTTACGTACGTCTTTATTATGGGCTTTTATATATGTCTTCCATAATTATTATAAAAACATGGTTGATGTGATTTTTTTTTTGTCTGTTGTTCCGGCAGATGAATTCCGACACGGCTAACGTACGAGATGAGCTGGACTTTGAGTTCCTGGGAAACCGGTCGGGACAACCTTATACAGTGCAGACAAACGTGTATGCTCATGGAAAGGGTGATAGAGAGCAAAGGGTGAACCTCTGGTTTGATCCTTCTGCAGGATTTCATGAATATGCTATTCATTGGAACCACGACCGCGTTTAGTAAGTTTATTTTCCAGCTTTTGGTAAAACTTTGAATTGATTAATGATTAAGTATCAGTATAATAATAATAAAAGCAAAGTATCAATATGTTAGTAGTTTGTCAGAGCAAGTGATTAAAAATTGAGTTCTATTGAATCAACAACAAAATTACTACACTGCTTTAGAGACTCTTGTCTATAGCAGGGTATGGAAGCTCAGATGTATGAAACCATATCCATATATTAGAAACACAGATAGGTTGTTTTCCGACCTATGATAAAAATTACGTCGAGTAACTGCTACTTCACAGTATAAATAGCACAACCAATTTACTAAGTCATTTTGATTTATTCTATTATATCACTTACTCTTTTTATCTCCGTTTTATCAAAACATGTAACTATAGAACTTTAACATTTACTATCTTGTCTTGATTTCTTCTCCAACATCGGGTTACATGAAATCCTTTGATTGGGAATTGTACCATTGCTATAGATGAAATATGTTAAGCAATATTTCATTTCACAGACAGTAACTGATTATGTTTTAGACATAATTACTAGTCATTTTAATAATTACTTCTTAATAATAAAATGTATACACAAGTAGCATAAACTATCATGTCAATGACGGTTGTGTTAAAAGAAATTGATCCACTCTTTATTTGTTTATTTGCTATTTTTAAAATTTATAATTGACAAATTATATATATATGATGCAACACAGCTTCTTTGTTGACGAGGTGCCCGTCAGAGTGTACAAGAACAACGAAGCAAAAGGGGTCCCATTCCCCAAGTTACAGCCAATGGGAGTCTATTCAACTTTATGGGAAGCTGATGATTGGGCCACAAGGGGTGGCCTAGAGAAGATAGATTGGAGGCAAGCTCCTTTCTATGCTTATTACAAAGACTTTGATATTGAGGGGTGCAGTGTACCAGGACCATCCACTTGTGCATCCAACACAAATAACTGGTGGGAAGGAGCTGCTTACAAAGATCTGAGCCCAGCTCAAGCTCGACTATACAAATGGGTTCGAACCAACCATATGATATACGATTATTGCACCGACAAAGCGAGGAACCCGATTACACCACCCGAGTGCTTGGATGGTATATGAAGCTGCATTGAATTGGACATCGAATCATGTTTTGAATCTCCATCCTGTCAACTTGTGTGTATATACATGTAAACATATATATTCACCATTTGGATAAAGGATTTGTTTGTGGAACCATGGGAAAGGGGTGGGGTGTCTAAGAGAATATAATGTGGTTGAGTAAATATGAGCCAAGAGTTCGTCTATGTATATTGTGATATGAGTCCAAGAATAATGACTGAGATGTCATATCATACGCGCTTGTGAATTTGTTGTTGTTTGTAATAAAATTTCTCTATTATATTGGGGGAGGTACTCCAGGCTAATGAATGTTTGTTCATTTCATTTGAAAAGATGGATTGGTACATTTGCGTAAATTTTCTCCGCAACAAGGCCTAAATATTCCGGGTCGAAAGTGGTAAAACGTGGGCAGAACTTTCTTAAATAACTGTTATAAGAAGTCTTTAATTAGAAACATTTTTCCTTGCATGCACTAGTTCATGGATGAAAAAGTTCCAAAAAGGTACCTTTACCTTATGTTTTAGGACCAAACATCGACTCGGTTGAGGTTAGAAGTCAGGGTCAATAGGTTCACCGAGTTCGATTCGGGTCGGATCGATTCACTGTACATATAAATGTGTATGTCTGTATATATATTTTATGTGTCTATACATCTACAAAACGATAATACATGTATTTGTTCGTGTGCAAATGTATGCACATACAGATATATTTTATAATTTATTCTTTTTCAAATAAGAAAAAGAAGTGATAAAAAACTTCATAGAAAAGGGGAAAAAGAAGATAGAGCAAATCTGACATGGAAGATAAATTCATATATCCTAGGAGGTAATCACTGATGTTAAAGTGGTTAGGGAAAAAAGAAAAAAGTTGTTACAGGTGGAAGAGAAGATAGTGCCCACATCGATTAGATAGATAGCTTATACATTTTAGATCGGATCCCTTCATTTTCTTAGGATGAAAAGAGGGAAAAATCACCTTTTGATTCATGTGTTTTGGCTATTCGTTCGATTGCCTCTCTCGTGTTTAAAATTAAATACTTTGCTTTTGGACTGATGAGAAAATGACATTTTTATGGATAATTTCGTCGGAATTTGCAATAAACACGCCGTTAAGTAGGTAATTGAGAATTTAACTTAATATTACTTAAATATGGACAAATATACCCCTCTTATTATATATATAATAAGAACGGCCTATTTTGCCATTGCCTTCATCATATCCTTCATCTCCCCCGCCTGCCCCCACCAGCCGCCGGCCCCTCTCCCCTGCCCCGCTCTCCACCAGCCGCTGGCCCCCTCTCCCTTGCACCCCTCTCCCTTCTACGAAATTCATTAACTTAAAACTTTCATTCTCAAACTATTTAATCTTTTCAATGTTTCCCCTGTTTAAGTATCATCATCCATCCATGGGAATGCAATGAGAAGATTTATCAATTAAAATGCAAAGGTTGCATATTAATGGAGGTTCCGAAATTCAAAATTTGCATAATTTGAAGCCTCATGGCTTGAAGACAAATGGAAATAATATGGTTCACCAGTTAAGAATGGTATAGAAACTGTTGAGATATATTTGTTACTTGTAGATAATATTTGTTGGATGTAGATAATATTTGTTGAGATAATATTTGTTAGTTGGAGATTGTAGATAATATTTGTTGTAGAGGTTGGGATAGTCCTGATTATATGAATTTTAGTTTGTATAGCTTTCTTATATAGGGCACGGCATATGTACATTGGAATATATCAAATTACACGTTTTATACGTTTCTTCATGGTATCAGAGCAGGTTTGATTCCTTGCCTCTGCCGTTGTCGTTCCAGCGCTCATTGCCATATTTCGGCAGTCTCCTTTTGTTTGCAAATTGTCCATTTGCAATTTCTCCAGTGGTTGTTTCCGCTGATTTGTTTTCACCCTACTTCATTTCTTTTACATATTGCTTGCTGTTCGTCATGGCCGAACAGAATGCTGCCACTGATCCTAAATCCCCATATTATTTACATGCTTCGGATCATCCTGGCCTTCTCTTTGTCACTCAACCTCTAGGAGAGAATGGCGAAAATTATTTTATTTGGCGTAAAACCTTCGTCAATGCTCTACGTTCGAAGAACAAAGCTGGTTTTGTTGATGGAACCATTAAACGTCCCGATGCAACCTCGGCTAATCTTGCCGTTTGGCAGCAGTGTAATGCCCTTGTGCTAGCATGGTTGTCCAATTCTCTAGCCAAGGAACTACAAGGAGCCGCCGCCCATGCTGATTCGGCGCGTGATGTATGGGTTGATCTTGAAGATCGGTTCACACAGGGGGCTGATGCTCGTGTGTATGAGCTTCGTCGTGCCATTGCTTCGCTTCGTCAAGAGAGAACCCCTGTCTCCGTGTATTACGGTCGTCTTAAAGTTCTCTGGGGAGAACTACAGTCCTTTGATGAAGTTCCTATCTGCAGTTGTGGTTTGTGCACGTGTGGTGTGTCCAAGGTGATGGAGAAGACTCGTGACAAGGAGATGGTTTTTGACTTTCTTATGGGCCTAGATGACACTTTTAATACGGTACGTTCTCATATTTTAAGCATCGATCCTTTACCCTCACTCGGACGTGTCTATGCCATTGTAGCACAGGAAGAAAAACAAAGTGCCGTTGCTCACAGTCGTGAGCCTCATTTTGAAGCGGCAGCCATGGCTGCTTGGCAACCGCCAAATGATGGTCGGTTTTCTAAGTCAGCAGCGAAGGGGGAACGGCCCAAGTGCAGTCACTGCGGTAAACTTGGGCATAAGCGTGAGACTTGCTTCGACCTTATCGGATACCCTGCAGATTGGAATGTGAGCCGTACTCGCAGGAATCGGGCAGCCGTACACTCAGGAAAGACTGCGCCTTTGGTTGGTCCGAAGACCCTGGCAGTCTAGGCTGATGGCGCAGTGCAGGCCCCTGCCTCTGTTTCGCCTGCGTTTGCCGGTCTTACGCTCGCACAACAACAGCAGTTGGCCCGGTTTGTTGACCACTTAAATGGAGGTAATTTTGGATCGCATGTCCCTTCAGCCGAACCGGGTGACACGGGTATGGTGTCTTTTGTTTCATCTCTGTCTTCTGCTTGACTTTTTGATAGTGGAGCCAATGCGCATATTATAAACAATTTGTCTATGTTCACTACTATTCATAATGATAAGGTCGCAGCCACTGTGCAAATCCCAGATGGTCGGCATGTTTCTGTTCGAGCTATTGGCACTGTCAAACTGTCAGATTCATTAGTTCTACATAATGTTCTGGGGGTCCCAGAATTTGCTTTTAATTTGATTTCAGTCAGTCGTTTGGTGAAGGATTTGAAATATACACTGATCTTTGGTCTGGATTTCTGTCTTCTACAGGAAATGCCAACGAGGAAGCTGATTGGAGTGGGTAGGCAGCATGATGGCCTCTATAGTCTTCTTCCAAATTCAGTCCCGCTTCCTCGGTCTTCTCCCAGTTCGGCCACCACCAGTTCGGCCAGCCTCACTTGCGCCGCCCTCCAAGATGATGCAACAGTCTGGCATCGTCGTATGGGTCATCTTTCTTGTTCCAAATTTCGATTTATTCCTTCTATTGCTGTGTCAAATAAAGACGTGTTTTGTGATGCTTGTAGTAGAGCGAAACAATCTCGTGTTCTTTTTCCTGTTAGCACCAGTGTAACTTTGCACTCTTTTGATCTTATTCATTGTGACATTTGGGGGCCCTATAAATCTCCTAGTTTGTCTGGTGCACGTTATTTTTTTTAACTGTTGTTGATGATTATAGTCGGAGTACTTGAGTGTATCTAATGAAAACCAAATCTGAAACTAGTCGTTCTTTGTTACATTTCTTCCGTTGGGTTCGCACACAATTTGATCGGCCCGTTAAACGTGTTCGTAGTGACAATGGATTAGAATTTACTAGTGCTTCTATTCTTGCTTACTATGCTAGTCAGGGGATGGACTCACAAACTTCTTGTGTATACACTCCGCAACAGAATGGTATTGTTGAACGTAAGCACCGTCACATTTTAGAAGTTGCGCGTGCACTTCGGTTTCATGCTCATTTACCCATCACTTTCTGGGGGGAATGTGTCTTAACTGCTGTTTATCTCATAAATCGCATGCCTACTTCTGTTCTTAACAATAAAACACCCTATGAAGTACTACTGGGTCATTCGCCTACTTATAGTCATCTACGTGTTTTCGGTTGTCTTTGCTATGGTTATGCTCATCACGGTACTCATGATAAGTTTGCATCTCGTTCTGAGTCTGGCATTTTCCTTGGTTATCCACACTCACAAAAGGGCTATAAAATCTTTGATTTGTCTAGTCATCGAATCTATGTCAGACGGGATGTATCATTTCATGAGAATGTTTTTCCATTTGCTGTGCCTTCTAGCCATGCCTCTTCCAGGACAACCGCCCCCCTCACTGTTCAACCCTCCTACTGGGATAGTGATCCCGTCCAGTCACCCTCTGTGCCACCTAATGTGCCTTCGGTTTGTTCGCCCCCTGCAGTTCCTTCAGACTCGGCTGGACCGCCCCCTGCCCCAGCCGAGCCGGTCCCGTCCACCCGTAGCGTCCGGCAGCGCCAGCTGCCTCGTCATTTGGCTGAATTCGATGTTGCGTTGCCTTCCTCTATTATGCCATCCGCTATGCCCACCACTCCAACGGCGAATTCTACGGTATTTCCTTTATCCCGGTTTCTCTCATATACTCGATTATCACGATCTTATCATTGTTTTGTCGCGGCCATCACTGCGGGGGATGAGCCTGTTTCTTTTCGTCAGGCAGTTAAACATGCACATTGGCGTGATGCCATGCAACGTGAAATATCTGCACTTGAAGCTAACCAAACATGGACTGTAGTACCTTTGCCCCCGGACAAACGCACCATTGATTCTAAATGGATTTACAAAATCAAATACAATCCTGATGGTACGATTGAAAGATACAAGGCTCGCTTGGTTGCTCGTGGGTATACACAGGTTGAGGGGGTCGATTTCCATGAAACCTTTGCACCGGTGGCTAAGTTGGTCACTGTCCGTTGTTTACTTGCTATTGCAGTGGTCCGTCGTTGGCATGTCCATCAATTGGATGTCAACAATGCTTTTTTACATGGGGATCTCAATGAAGAAGTCTACATGCGCATCCCACCAGGTTTTGCGCGTGAGGGGGAGCGCAATGTTTTTAAGCTTCGTAAGTCTCTCTATGGTTTGCGGCAAGCCTCTCGTAATTGGTATGCCAAATTTACTTCGGCTCTCCTTGACGTTGGATATACTCAATCTAATGCTGATCCTTCATTATTTATTTTGTCCGCTCAGTCATCTTTTGTGGCGGTTTTGATTTATGTTGATGATGTTATTGTCACTGGTAATGATTTAGATCGTATCACCGCTTTGAAAGCTTATCTTGATCATCGATTTAAAATCAAGAATTTAGGCCCACTTAAATATTTTCTTGGTATTGAAGTGGCTCGTTCCTCCGCGGGCATGGTGTTAAATCAACGCAAGTATGTTTTAGATATTCTTATGGAGTGCGGGTTACTTGGGTGTCGACCGGCCAGTACCCCCATGGATCAGAAGGTTCACTTCTCTGAGTCTGAGCCCTTACTTGACGATCCTGCCTTTTATCGTCGTATTGTTGGTCGTCTACTTTATCTTACTGTCACCCGCCCAGATATTTGTTTTGCGGTTAACATGCTTAGTCAGTTCATGCATGCGCCTCGGAAATGTCACCTTGATGCTGTTTTTCATTTGTTACGTTATCTAAAGCAAGCTCCGGGTCAAGGTCTATTTTTGTCTGCTAATGCGTCTTTGCACCTAACCGCTTACTGTGATGCGGATTGGGCTGGTTGTCATCTCACTCGTCGGTCCACTACTGGCTACATGGTTTTTCTTGGATCAGCACTCATTTCTTGGCGCTCTAAAAAGCAGCCGGTTGTTTCGCGTTCGTCAGCTGAGGCTGAGTATCGTGCTATGGCCCACGCTACCAGCGAGCTTGTTTGGCTGCGCACGCTCCTACGCGACCTTGGCGTCCCACCTTCCACGCCCGTTCCTTTACATTGTGATAATCAAGCGGCTTTGCATATTGTCGCCAATCCTGTTTTTCATGAACGCACAAAGCATATTGAGATTGATTGTCATTTTGTTCGTCAGCACTATGCCGCGGGACTTATTTTGCCGTCCAAAATTCCTGGTACGCAGCAGTTGGCTGATGGTTTCACTAAGCCTCTCGGTCCTGATTCATTTCGACGGTTCATTGGCAAGTTGGGCATGGTCAACATTCATGCGCCAACTTGAGGGGGAGTGTTGAGATATATTTGTTACTTGTAGATAATATTTGTTGGATGTAGATAATATTTGTTGAGATAATATTTGTTAGTTGGAGATTGTAGATAATATTTGTTGTAGAGGTTGGGATATTCCTGATTATAGGAATTTTAGTTTGTATAGCTTTCTTATATAGGGCACGGCATATGTACATTGGAATATATCAAATTACACGTTTTATACGTTTCTTCAGAAACCTCGCAAAGTACTGCTTTCCTGCAACATGAATATAGACGAAGTCTGATGCCTGAAAACAGGATTATGACTTACTGAATTGTAGAGTAAGAAGAAACACAGAGGAAGACAAACTTAAGTGACAGCGGGTACCATTAAAAAAAGTGCAAATGAATATTCTTAAAGCTGAGAAGAAAAGGCAGGATAAATGAAAATGAGGATACATCATCTTTGTAAATCCTAGTTACCTATCTAATATCTATACAAACCGTTTAATTCATATATTCTTGTAGCTTATTTAGAGGAATTTTTTTTGTAACATACAACATTCAATTACTTTACCATTGTATTGTGAAAACATACTTACGTGCACATAGAAGGAGGTAAATGATGCTTTGTCTCTTTCCTTAAACCCATCACTCATGTCAACAATTGTTGATTGAGATCTCTAAGTATGAAATATTTAGATTTGTTCATGAACTTCATGACTCATCGTCCGAAGAGAGAAGGAGGAAGGGGGGATGAGAAGAAGGATGGAAAGAAAAAGAATAATAATAATAATAATAATAATAATAATAATAATAATAATAATAATAATAATAATAATAATAATAATAATAATAATAATAATAATTTAATGAGAGGGACACTTATGTCTTTACAGCGATTCTGGCACCAAAAGTTTACAAAAATGCCATTTTCTGATCAATCCAAAAGCACAGAGGGTTAAATATGTAATTTTAAGCACCAAAGGAACAATCGAACGAATAGCCAAAACACATGGGGACAAAAGGTGATTTTCCCATGAAAAGAGCATCTATCGTCATTTTTTTAGCAAGAGATAGTCAAATCAGATAAAAAGCTGGTTCACATAGAATTATTCGACTGATCAAATGGTGATAAAAGAGTGAGTGCGGCAAGGATATCCGGACTGGATTGAGATCCTCTAACCCCCTAACTCCTCACCCCCTTTGGGACCACCCGCCACGTGGCACACAAGGGGGATGGTGAGGCTGGGTGCAGGTGACCCCCACCCAGCCTCACCACCCCCATGTGTGCCACGTGGCGAGGGGTCATTTAATACCCCTTTGAAAGGGGGTCAGGAGATCCTCTCCCATCCGGACTATGTACATTTCACTCCAGTACCAAAACTCTAAGGGGTGTTTGGTTATGGATTTCTCACTAAAACTATGGGTTTAGAGAAATCAAAATCCATAAAAGTTGTTTGTTTGGAAGAAACGAAGGGTATGAGTTTCAGATTGATATCCGAGTATTTGATAATAGATATTGTTTTTTGATATTCTAGCTACCCTGGTCCATCAATATGGGGAAATAGAGGTATGGCTTTCGAACCGATCAACGCCAGTCGCCGACGGCCGGTCAAATTTTTCTAGCCAATTTCGCCCACTCACCTTCTACACACATTTCAATTCCCATACGATCCAAATACCATCACTATCAATCATATCCATTCCCATTTCAATAACTTTTACGCACAAACTCATATACTCCAACCTATACCCTTTCATACCCATTCTGATTCTGATTCCGATACCAAGCGCAAACCAAACATCATCTGGATCCGCGTGTGTTTTAACAGAGATTGAACCGGATGAGATCTTAGAAGGCTAAAAGTGAGGTAGAATATGAGGTCTCTAATCACGCGTCGCCATGTGCACAAAAACAGTTTTTTTTAAAAAAAATTGCAGCACCATTTGTTTTTGTACACGTGGCGACGCGTAATTAGAATCCTCATATTCTATCTCACTTTTAGATCTCATCCGGAGATTGAACAGCCCGAAATCTTTATGGCGTGATAAAAAAAAATATTACTGTGCAAAAATTATCTTTTATACGGGAAAATAAGAAAGCTGGTTTGTCCGATTTGTTTAAAGTCCGCTGGACCCGAGTTTTGGCTGGATTTGACCGAATCAATTGGCATCCGAGTTCTTTTGTACAATTAATAATGCCTGGCCGAATAATGGTCCAACTGGTCACTAACCGGTTAGATTGGTCGGTATTGTCTGACCAAGAAGCGGTCTAATCAGTTGCCAACCAGTTTGACTGGTCAATTCATACGTTTTTTTAACAAGAGAGTTTCTACCAATTCAATAATAAATATCGATATACTAATTTAAAAAAAATCAAAAAATACACTTATATACAAAAAGAAAAAAAAACAAAAAAATAGAAAAGGAATGCATTCGAGAGGCATGAATGAATGAATCCCTCCGTTAGCAATCATGAAATCTTATAAATATTGTTTTTGTATATGGTGAAAATCTTGAAAAAGAGATCATCAAAGAAATTAACGTTTCATATCCTAATATTTAACCAAAGTTATACTAAGTATTTTTATGTCTTGAAATTGCAACATTTATCCATATATTTTTCCTTTTTGTTTAAAATTGTACATTTAACGGAAATGTTAATCATTCAACATAATTTAACGTATGAGGTCGGCAATCTTAACATCAGACGACTGATTGTTTTCTCGGACGACTTGTCAAAAAACGACCATATTCTCCGACGACTTCTAAGGCAACAGTTGTCTTCTCTGATGACTTCTCCGACGACTTCCCCAGCTCTATCCAATTTCATTGGAGAAGATTCCCACCCTCAAAGCTTTTCCGGCGACTTCTTCAGATTCTCGTCGGAGAATATTCTTAACCTCAAAGCATTATGAGCCATGCCTTTCAATGCAACGCAAAATAGTAACCTGAAAAATTCCTCAAAAGTCAACCCCAATACTTGATTAGCTATGAAAGACATTCAATCTCACAACCCTATTGTAATTCCCACGCTTTAATGGTTGATATGTAAGAATTGAATCCCGCAAGTCAACCGCTCCACTGATAATGTTCCTTCCTACCTTTCTAGCCCTGATCTTTTTAACACTTATGTTTCCTTTTGAGAATTTTCTTCTTCAGATTCTTGATGTTGAAGAGCAAGTTTCGGGGATTTCGGCTCGTTTTTCCAGATTCTTCTTGAATTCCTCAGACAAAATTCTTATCCTTAAAGGAGGTAGGTTTGGAGGGGGAAAAACCAGGTCGTCCTGGTGTCAAAGATTGATTATCTTTTGATTCTTGAGTATCTTTATGCTCCGGCGGCTTATTTGCAAGAAAGCATTTGGGGCGGCGAGTTTTTGGCATCGGAACTCATAGTAAAAACGACATTTGGGCAAGGTATAAGAGGTTTATGATATTTTCGAGGGAGACGGCGGAGATGATGCTGGGGAAGAGTTAATGGTTTTGGGTTTGGTTGCAGAGGGAAGCGGACAGGGGATGCGTGGTGGGTTCCTTTGAGGAAGAAGATGATGTAATTTTCCCCCCCTAATATAAGGGCAAAGCCTTTAATTTATTAAATGATATAATTAACACAGTTAATTTTCTAACACATCAGCTAAATTAGGTGGGTAACTAATATTTGTGTTAAATGTATAATTTTGGAACAAAAGAGAAAATATACAGATGTAAGTAAGCAGTTTTAAAGCATACGAATATTTTGATCATGTAAATATGAAACGTCGATTAATTTCTTTTCCTATGCCTTTCAAGATTCATTATAAATTTTGGAATAAACTAAAACTCTAGGGACAAATTGTGTAAAACCAAATGGAAGGATCGTACATGAATCTGACACGAATGTTTATGGACCGTGATTCTCCTTTAGAAGCTGAGATAGTGAGATACCCTCATATCATTTTACTTTTTACATGTTTAAGTTAAGATGAAACGTTGCCATGTGCCTTATCATGTATATTAGATTTTCAAATATACATGCAAGATTTTACGCATTAAATGAATTAGGAAAAAATTGTAAATGATCCCCACATTATTCACAAACAAATTATTGATACATTCTTATTCACAATTAAACTAAGGACCCGTGTGTCATTGGTTTGCCCTGTTAGAATAAGAAAGAACCCAGGTCATCACTCATCAGAAAAGGAAAATTACACCGAAGGGACAAATTACTCTTCTGTCATGTGTGGATGCTGATCAATATTGTATAAGTTCTTCAAGTATTATGTAAATTTATTGAATATTGTGTAAGTTCGTCAATTATTATGTAATAGAAATTTATGTTATTTGATGTGTAGATTCTGAATAGATATTGTATGATTTTGTCAAAAGGAAAGAAAAGGAAAGAAAAGGAAAAGGATGTGTCGCTTCTGGGACAGGAAAAGGATGTGTCGCTTCTGGGACGGGATTCGATGACGCTACTCAAATTTTACGCGGACGGGATGCGGCCTATGTCTGGCCGCCACGTGGCATGAAGGGCAGAAGTCTTTTTTTTTAAATAAAAATTTCGCTGGTTTTTTAAAATTAATCAAAACTCTCAATTTCAACCCTAATTTTCCTTATTTCTTCCTGTTGCGTCTTCCTTCCTTCCTCCCTGACTGACCCCTTCCTCCCCTTTCAAAGCTGTGTAATGGTGGAGCCATCTTTGTACTTCGTTTCAGTAACAAAAGATTCAATTCTGTAAGTTCAATATTGTTTCTTTCCTTTCTCTAGATAAAAGAAAAGCGAGACCGCGAAACCAAGCATGGCGACACGACCCACAAAGAGCTCATTTTGCTTAGTAAAACCAATCCCACCTGATGTGCCAAAAATCCCATCTTCAACCTTTGGTTCCACCTGTCAATCTCAAATCCAGACACAATTCAAGTAACATTCCTTCACAAATCAAGAACAAAAAATTCTGAAACAAACATATAATTAAACACAAATCCAACTCAAAATACAATAACCTTTTTAGGAGGAGCCTTGCTTTTGGATTTGAACAGAGCAACAGTTTGGAGACCCAAAACAGAAACAGAGGGCTTAGGATTAGTATGTAACAAGAAGTAATGTGAGATGGGTTTTGGCCTTAGACTTTGTAACAATGACTCTTTCTTTGTGCCTACCACATGGCCAGATGATACACTGGCATTCAGCAGCACTGTTTGAGCCATTTGATTTTTGGGAAACTGAAGCTTTTTCAGAATGGGTAGTGAATTTCCGTGGGTTTTTGTATGGTTGAAATTGAGAGTTTTGATAAATTTAAAAAAAAAAACCAGCGAAATTAAAAAAAAAAAAAGACTTCTGCCCTTCATGCCACGTGGCGGCCAGGCATAGGCCGCGTCCCGTCCGCGTAAATTTGAGTAGCGTCATAGAATCCCGTCCGGTCCCTTCTTTGCTCTGCAATTCTTCAACTTTACCTGGCAATTTCGAAAGTCATCATTTGTCTAACTTTTGTGTTCTTTATCAATTGCTATATCTAAAGATTTTTCGTTGATTATTTCTTTTTTATGGTTTGATCTTTTATAACTTTAATTCCAACCAAAAGAAGACGTCGTATGGTTCAAACTTTTTATTTATGAGTGTATGTCTAAGGTAGATGTCTACTTATGGTCGTAACATTTGTGATTATAATTGCTACCCTCTATTTAACCGTCTCAACGTTGAGGCTAAATTGCTTCAGAAAAAGTTTCGAAACTTCTTTTAGAGACGGCGAAAAAAAGTATAGAGCTGGTAATACATAGCTCAATTGGTATTTAAATAATAGATTGCTTTTCAAATGATATATATAGGTTCGAGCATAGGTAACTATAGTATGAGTAGTCTATATCATGTATTTGAGCTTTGGCTAGCACTTTGTGAAAGAATTGAACCCATACCTTCTTATATAAGAAGCCGCTGAAAGATCATGATTTGTCTTTTTTATATAATTTTGTGGAGGGAAAGTGAAGGCTAGGGCCATGTATTTGATCTTTTTCCATGGAAGAATGACAGTGGAGAAAGAAAAGCTGGCCGTTGCCATCAGCCAACTCAAGTTAGCAAATGACCAATTTGAGTTGTTTACGTTTAGATGGGTAGAAGCAAAGTGGCAAACATATCAGTTGATGAGCCAAAATCAGAATAAATGTCGAGTGAAAAAACATGTTCTTATGTCTCAAAAGGCTGTCTGCACATGATCCACTTCATTAGTTTGATCACAAGCACACGTGACCTAATAAATATTAGTTTTTCCAGAAGACTCACTTTCCCATAATCCTAGGCAACTGTATACCTAGGGGATGGAAGCAAGGTTTTGATAGGGGAAAGCGATGGCATTATTTAAAAGAAAACAAAAGTAATGGTACACATTATCAAATTATCTTGTTACTTTTTATTTATTTATTGTAGTTCAATTGTTAGCTAACATGTAAAGTAATAAAAGCTCTTTAGAAGTTCAAACTTATGGACCAAACAATTAGACATATAAAATGATGTTGAAATAGTTTCCGGGTTATCAAACACTTCTTTAATCAGAAGACAGTGAATTAGATTGAGCAAATGAATGTAAAGGTAAATATTGGTAATGAAAAGGATCCAACTACCAAAAGAAGCTTCAAGATTAAGACCAATTTCAGGTGAAGTCGAAAACTGGCAGAGTGCAGAAGTGAGGAAGATTCTACTCCAAAAGTACATATAATCAACAAAGTGTTTATACTTGAAGCAAAAGTCGAAATTTCTTTCCCTGAACAACAATTGTATATAATCTATGTATATATAATCAGCGTACATAATCATTTTGCTCCCCTTCCAGCTAGCGTTTTTACTAGCCGAGTACGATCGGTTTATAAGTTATTTGGCTTTTGTATGTCCAATTGGAACATTTGTCATTGTTTTTTTTCTCTGTTTTTTTATATTTTTTACCATTTGTGTATTTCTTTTTTTGTTTACCAAAGGTATTTGACTTTTATTTACTTTTGCCATTTGTGTAATCCTTTTTTGGTTTCGCAAGGGTAATCACGGTCGACGGTAGTGATTAATTTTTTGATACGTAGAGTTCTCTATTTGGAGTTTTTAAATTTGACCATGAAAAATGCCCTTCCATTTCTATAAACATGAACGGAACTTTTGACTTCATTGTTAGAAGACGAGGTAAGCTGACCACTACACTACACCTTATGGTTCACTATTTGTGTAATCAATGTACATTGAAGAATATAAACACAAAAAGACACATATAGTTATGGTATGCATTATTTTTAGAAGTTTTGTGGCAGAAAGTAAGACCCATTAATTTCATTAAAGTGAATAAGTAATTATTATATGTAATTGAGTAATTGCTCATTTAAGAGAAATTAACATGTCATGATAGCCAAGTATGCTTTACTAAAGATAGAAAAGAAAAAAAAGCAGGTATGCTTAAAACCAGATGCTTCTTATTTGTCTATTAGGTTAATAAACAATAACTAAGATCTTACTGGTATCAATTAAACGCGTTTCCGGTGCACTATGCTCCCACGTTTGCATAGGGTCTAGGGAGAGGCCGGATCGTTTCGCAATCTGATATATGCAACCTTACCTTATACTTTGTGCATGAGGCTGTTTCCGCGTCTCGAAGTCATGACCTCAAGATTACAAAACTGCAACATTATCAGTTGTTCCAAAGCCTCCTCTCTAATTTTTAAAATTTGTGTAGACGAGAGCTATTGGGACAGGATCTACCATTTAGTTTTTGCTGTCCAATCCAAAACGATATAACTTTTGTTTAAAAACCACAATATATCTTCACTTGTACCGATATTCTGTGTGTTTTGAGACTGGGTAACATTTATTGGAAAACGAGATCATATCCTGAAGCTATTTACTGGTGAAACACAAGCTCTCTAGAAACATTGGGCTGCTGTTAAAACTATGAAAGCACAGAAAAGACCAGAAAATATTTTATTGGGCTCAAAGGCCATGAGCAACACCACAGGGTTAGTTCAGTTCAAATATACTCATTTATTGAAGCCCAAATGAGAATCCCCTTATTGATGAAAGATGGTGTCCATGAAAAATATTAAACATGGAGTCTTTTGGTTTCCACTAGTCCAAATCTAATATACACAATTGAAATGAAAAATAAAAGAAAAATAGAATGAGCGTAAGAGTGAATGTCAAAATACTAATCAGTTAAATTATTATTTTTTTATTATCAATGAGCGCGTTAATATACAAGTATAACTACAATATAGATGCAAGAGATTGCGAATGCAAATGACACCCATCGATCGAAGTATCTATAATTTGGAAAGATGACTGCATCACCTTGGTTAACTACAAGCAATTTCATTGGTCTTTAAGAAGTAAAAGCGTTATTATACAATAAGGAGGGGGGGGGGGGGGGGTGATTGTGCAGCTTGGCAGGTAGTTTGCAATGCTAGACTTTCTTTTCTGATACAATATGGAGTCAAACCCAAGCACTAGGGTTCGCACCTATTGAAGAGTTTTCATCTCCGATGTTACACCCAAAGTAGAAATCATTTTTTCTTTTGATTCTTCAGGATGTATCTTAACAACATAAAATTAAAAAAAAAAACAAATAAAAAGGAATTTGGGTGTAATGATGATTAAGCTCTACTCCTACTTTACCACGGAGCAACCAACTTGTGCAAAGTAATTATGGGTACGATAAATGAACGAGATAAAGGCAATTAATTCTACAAAGGTGTTGCTCATAAAGTTCGAGCTATTATTATAATGACCATGTACTATGTACTTGTAACATAATAAAATTATAAAAGCATTCGCGAGTATATCCAAATCAGAATGGATAAACCACTAAGCCAGGTAAGCTTAATTTGACTTGCTAATAGTTTGGAAATTAAGGATTTTGGATAACATAAGATATAATAAAGAAAGAAGCAGGTAGGATAACATAAATAATCCCTTGACCCTTAAACTATCAATAATGCATTAGTAATTTTCATTTACAAGTGAAATGGAATAAACTAAAATTCAAAATTAATACTAATTAGCTGCCTTTCTACTATCTACTGAGCAGTATCACTAGTAGACCATAACCCCGCACCCCACCCCCAAAAAAAAAAACAAAAAACAAAGCCTACCAGTTCTTAGTTTCAGTCTTTCCTCGAGTTAAACCATTTGAAGAGATACATCACATCACTTCATGAAATTCTTAATCTAATCTAATATTGTTCTTTTTACTATATAGAATCTACGTGGATTTTCTAAATATATGTTCGATTTATTTCATTTTTTTACTAACAAGTTGCAGATTGATTGGCATAACGACTATATATCTGAGGTTTAGAAGCCATGGCAAATGGTGTCTTGGATCCATTCTCACCGGCGCCGCCGACCCTCTCACAAGACGGGCACATGGTTAGGGTAGCTGCCGGCAACTGCGTGTAAAAGGGTTGTGCTAATTTGAGGGCTTTAAGTTCTTGGAGTTCTTTGTGAAGCCTCCGGTTCTCATCCGTCAATGTTTCGCAACATTTCTTCAAGAACTCACAGTCTACCTCTGTTTGCTTTAGCTTTGTCCTGGTTAAAAAAAAAAAAAGGTAAAATAATCATAAATACCTTGAACTAGCATAATATTCTTTTCAAAAGCTCTTAACTTGAAAACAACGGGAATCAGAATATGTAAGAAGTAAAGATTATACGAGGAGAAGTCCATAAGATCTCCTCTGATCATTTAACTTTTGTTCTTTCTTCATGTCTGTCCAAAAACTAGATTATTCCACATGATTTTTCTTCAACGAATACTTATGCTGGTCTGGAATTCGCATATCATCCAATATATTATGATCTCATGTCTTATTTATCTAGTTGATTCAGGCGAACGAAATCATTATAATAGACAACAGAATCAAATACTACACAAGATTCTCTAACTTGCATGGTATAAGAATTTTTTTTTAATTTCCAATGAAGTTAAGGACACATTATTCTTTGACTTTAGAATATGATTAGAATAAAGCAAAATGACTCACTAAATTAGCTGCGCTTCTTATATTGTAAAGTAGCAGTTGATAGACAGAACATGACGCAATTTTCATTATGGATCATCGAAAATAAACTCTTTGTTTTTTAACACATATGCATGGTTGATAGACATGAACCTCTAAGATGATGGGTTAATGTTGTTTAGCATACTATCATTTTTGTAATTATATATCAATCACCTTTTAAGATTTTATTTATACCCGAGTCACACAGTCGAGTTAAACACAATATGTAGAATTTCATTTGCAAAATATTATGCAAGGCATGTAGTTGCATATTGGAAAAATGATACGCCATAATTTAGTACAAACAAAGAAAGATTTGATACCTTGCTCTCCGATTCTGGAACCAGACTTCCACTTGTCGTGGCCTCAAATTGAGCTCTCTAGCCAGCTCTTGCTTTTGATTCTGCAAATTCTACGCATCAGCATCCGTTCTAAATTGCTTACTCTCTTACCAAATCCAAATTCAATATAACAAAGAATGATCTGCCTCATTCTAACAGTCATACAATTCTCCCTCTGTTGTATTTGATATATCTCCAGTTTTTTTTTTCCTTTTTTAAAGTTCTAAACAATGAAACTTAATGTTTTCCAAGATAATCTCATTTTCTTGACAAGGTACACAAGAGATTTTCTTCTATTTTACTACTTCAACAAAGAAAGAAGAAAAAACACTAAATTTTACTTTTCAACCATAAAACATCTATGTTTCTAGTTAATTACTAATCATAGTAACAGCTAAAAATTGTATTCAATACAATAGAAACGAATATTAATCTAATAGCTACTGTTTGAGTGGGAAGATAAAATATTACCGGATTGAGAGTACTATGGTGCTTGAAGCTCTCTTCCAAAAGAGCAGACTGTATTTTAGAGAGCCTAAGTTTCTTCCTTCCATTAGGCCCATCATCATCTTCATCAACCCTTCCCATCTGATCCATCTCTTCACTCCCATTCTCTCTCTCCCTTTTCATCACACTCACGTTCGAGAAACACGACGCCCCACTGTCTTGCCGACACAGATCACCACCATCTTCATGATCATCACAGCCCTTTCCCTCATCATGATCAACCTTCTGATAAGTCTCTCCGGAAAATCCTAGAGTCAAAGACGGCTCAAAGGCCACCGTTGACTGTTCCGGCTTTGTTATTAGTTTTTTGGGAGAGCTTTCATTGTTTGAAGGAAAGCCTAAACCTAAAATAAGACCTGGGCTACTTAGATTATCATCAAACCCCATTTAGATTTGTGTGACTGTTAGGAAAAGGGGGGGAGTTTTGGTGTGGGAAAAAGAGAGAAGTGAGGAGTTTATGTAGAGGTGGTTTGTATAAAAAGCATGGAGCATGTGGGCAGGATGAAAGAGTCTTTGGTGGAAAAGTTGTGGAAAAATAATGGGTATAATAATTATAAGGGGAGAGAATTTGAAAAGGATTTTGAGGATTGTCGGGGGGAGATATGAATGAGATGATGGATGTCTACTTATGATTTATAATCAAAGGAATGAATGAGTAGAGGGTAGGAATATGGTGAGAAATGATTATGCAAGGTCTATTTCTCTTTTTTTTTTTCCGTTCATGTAAAAGTTAATATCTCGAATCTAAGGTATTCTATCGTTTTAGTCACAAGAATCATCGTGAATGACATAAATCAAGTCATTCAGTAGTTTCTTAGATGTAAAACTTATGATGTAGTATCTATAAAGTGTCTATACTAAAACTCGTTTCGGTATAAGAAGCTGACGGCAAAGCCCAAACACCTACACTGCGATAGCCAAAACTCGAATAAAAAACCTAATATGTTATCTATTACGCAATTATTAACTGAGCTATACATTCATCTTTTTTTTTTATTTTCTCTTTTTCTCTCTTTTGACAAGAGCCTTTGTTTGTTTTTTATATTTTTGTTTCCTTATGCTTTGCACATGTTTATGTACGTTTTCATTTTCTCTAAGTGTTCAATGTTTTTTTGTGTGTGTAAACACATACATTATTGAATAAAAAAAAATACACTGAAGCATATCAAAATACACATAAAACACCTGAAAAAAATTGAAAAATACAGAAAAACGATTGAAACATATGAAAAATTATACAAAACATCAAGATCAATAGACCCTCAGTAGGAAATTGAGAAATTTGTAAAAACTAATTCAAACTTTGAATAACAAACAATCAAGTTGCAGAAACTTGATGAGATCGAATGAAAAGAGAGAGAATGAAACTGAATAGGAGTTGCTTGGGAGATCACATTCAAGAATGAATTGTACAGCAAAACTTGTAAACGCCTACAAACATCAGCCGCGCTAATAAGGAAGAAAAGCTTTTGTGTAGAATTACAAGAAAGCCCTTTTAATAACCACTCGCATAAAACAACTGTCAAGAGCATTTTTGACATTTCACGTGTTTAAACACACTTCGCGCCCTTTCTCTCTTCTTCTTCGTGCGCACTTTAGCTAATCTCCTCCGCAAATCACGGGATCACCGTGCCATCTTGGATCTTTTGTGTTTTCTTTAACTTACATCACCAACTAAGCACCTTAATCGTTGATTCCCTCTTTCATCGTGCGGTATAAGTTGCTAGTGACACAGATCACGCCCATCAGCCAGTGTGTTAGCTACTCTTCCTTCCCTTCATCATCTTCAGCCCCTTCTGTTATATCTTTGACAGAAATCTCATTCAACGTATGAGAGAGAAGAAGAACCCCTTTACAAAGAATGAGGAAAATATTATTAGATAAATTACAAGAACCAAAAAAAAAGGACGAATATAAAATGTAACCCTCGAAAGGGAATTTTAAATTATTATCTCTAGTTTTATTATTGTCAATAAGTAACAACTATTCAATTAAATATATTTAGTGGGATAAACAAATAAAAAATATATCACGCAAAGGTGATTTTATTTAAAATAGGAAGATACATCGAATATTTAAAGTATGTTATGTAGAATTTCTCAGGCTGACCCTTTGTGGCTATGAAAATAACATTATTCTAATATTATCAGATGTCAAGGGGTAGAGTGAAGTTTATCAATAATTGTAATACGTCAAGAAATTACTAATAGATATGGTCATAGTTACTCTCCCTCAGTAAAACATACAAAAGTACAAAAAAATAAAATGATAACTAATAGACATGGTAATAGTTACTCTCCGATCAATAGTATATATAGAAATACGTTAACATGACATGTTATCAAAGGTGATTATGCTTAAAGCATAACTTTTCATTTCGGTTAAGGGATAATTATTAAGATATCTAGTAGTTATGTTTTTTTTGTCAGTTTAAAATTTGAACTAATTTACGTTAAAGGAAAAAAAAGATGGGCCCACTAAATAAGGTATGTTTTTAACTTTGAAGTTACTTGTGTGGGATTTACTATTTCCGCTTTCCAAATAATTCATATAAGCATTGAAACTGCATACATAATATATACAGTTCAACAACATCATTATTTTCATGACATATATAAAACACAGACAAATAATTAAAACAGACTGAAATAGGAATCTGAATATTGTTTTAGAACGAAAAAGCAATGCATGTCTCTGTATATGTGCGTATATGTATATATGTCTGCGTGTATATAGATGTGTATTCATATTTTTCTATCCGGTTCATGTTTTACTCTACTGGTTAATATGTTCTTAGCCAATACCATATATTATGTAAACAAAGAAAAAGCTAATGAGTGTACATTAGGGTGTTAACGAACCGAGCCGAACCGAATACTAGGTTTTCGAATTTGGATTCGTTTAGCTAAACGAACTGTTTGGCTCGGTTCGTTTAGCTAAACGAACTTTAAAATTTGTTTGAGTTTGACTCGATAGCCTTATAATTGTTTAAACGAGTCGAACAGTTCGCGAATAGTTCGACTCGTTTAACTAAACGAACCCGAATAACTGTTCGAATTCGACTTGTTAACAAATAATTACCGAACGAATACGAACCGAACACGAACAGTTTGGAACTATATTGTAGAGCCTCTGTTGGGAAGATCATATGGGGAATCTATATTGTATATAGCATAATCAAGGCTAAGCAAAATAATAATATAAAGTTTTTTCTCGAATGCGTTCCTGTTTGTGTCCTACTAAAAATCCGTACGTGCAATTGGAGAAGCTAATTCAATAATGCATAGTCACTTCCACCCAATAATAATAATAATTACGTAGTGAGAAAGCAAGATTATCCACCGAATTTTCTCTTTTGTGTTGTCACTTCCCATTTCCAACAGCCCCCCTCTGAAGAAACCATAAGTTTTGATTTTACTATATACAAGTCATGATAAAAAAAATTATTAACTGACATGTTACTTGAATAAAAAAAATTGGCATACACTGCAACAATCATGCACGCTAATGCCAAAGCATATCTAATCGTCACGTTATAGTGCTTATACCAGGCCAAAATGTCAATTTTTCTTCTTTTGCTTTTCCTCTTTTGTGATGTGTGTGTGGAATATGGCGTATTCATTTTTCATACATCAATATCAACAATAGTTGTGATAAATGAAATGTTCAAGTTATACATCCATGCATTTAATAGATAACGGTTTGTATTATTGAACTAAAGGAAAACAGGAGGATTATTTATGGACTTTTTTAATTAAGAAAGGAATAAATGAATGTCTTCTTTATTAAAAATTAGACTATCACTTATGCTACGGACGGATATACTCGTGCTATGTTAAGGTCTGAAAACTAAGCCTATTAGAATTTGGGGTGTTTGGTTGGGGTTTCTTCATTAAGGGTATAGGTTTGGAGGAATCCAAACCCATAAACGTTGTTTATTTGTTAAAATTAGGGGTATGGGCTTCGAATCGATATCTGAGTATTTGTTAATGGATATCGTTTTTTGATATACTAGCTCCCCTTGTCTATCAATATGGAGAAATTACGGGTATGGGTTTCAAACCGGTCAATACCCCGCTGGCCTGTGACTATTTCGGCCGGTCACATTTTTTCGGTTGCCCCAACTTTGATACTTATTTCAATTCCGATGCGTTTCAAGCGTCATCATTGTCAATCATACACATTCTCACTTCAATATCAAACAACTATAATTGTTACGCTCAAACCCATATACTTTCAAACATATACAATGTCATACTCATTTTGATTTTGATTATGATACCCAAGTACGAACCAAACGTCACCTTACGAACATTCCCATTAATTTGAACTCTGAATCATAACTTAAACAAAAACAAGTCACATTCATAATACCACACTCTCTATGTTTAAGAAACAGGAAGTTAAACAAAAACTCGTCATGTAAGGGGGAAAAAAGAACCAAAATTGTGTTTATTAACTTTTCTAAAATTTTAGCCTTACACTGCTCAGTGTTGATAAAGTCCACCTTTTAATTAGTTGTTTAAATTGAAAATCAAGCTATTTAATGAATCCCTTCCATTATATAAGTTAAACGATATCTAAAGAATAATGAAGATTGTAAAGATGGCAGCTCATTGTACATAGACAATGCAAGAGAAAACAGTTACAAGTCTGAAAAATAGTAGTGACAGATTCGTAGTGTTGGGTATTTTGGGAGACAATGCATGCATTATTCCTCGAAATTATAAAAGTCGATGCAAATGCAAGAATATATACCAAACACCATACAAATCGAATTTTAGTAATTCATATTCCTTTTGCATGGACTTGTGCCTTCATAGTCCAACGAACTTATATTCTCATGACTTTGTACGTTATCATTTCTCTAGAACGTTGGAAACGAAAAACATGTTCTCCCATAAGAAAAGTACTCATTTTCTTACAAAAGTATTATCCTAATTTCATTGTAACATAGTTTAAAATAAACTAAACTTAAAGCAAACTAGAATAATATTTTCAAAACTAAGTTGATAGTTTTTTTCACTAGTTTGCATATCTACATATCATTTGTATAACGCATTATAAATTTAATAGCGAATTTGCACCCATTTTCTCAAGTGGAGTAGATGTGCCGAACCACGTAATTTTTTTTTTCCTTTGTTCACGTAATTCACTAACAAAAATAGGATTACTCCTCCACTCTCTCCACTAATATAATCGAGCATTAAAAAATAATACGTTAATAATAAGTAAGTAACACGTCAAACAGTAAAAGTAAAAGTTGGAAATAAATCTGATAATCAATCAATATATTGAATGATATATTATTATTTAATTATATGTAACTTTTGTATTATATATTTGTAATGCATCGGCCATATTTCCGCAAAACTGGACGGTCGAAATATCTAGCGAATTTTGAGGTATTAATGCGAACAAAGGCACTGGTGCGGTGTGAGAACTTGGTTGACTTGGAGGAATCGAATTAAAAATTTTAAGGTACGACCAATTTAATTTTAGTATTTTTGAGGTTCGGAAAGCACGGAGGAATCCAATGATGAGACGTATGTTGGGTGTCTGCAATGAGTGGTGGAATGATTCCAATAATAAGTTGACATATGGACTCATTTAAATAAAGTTTGAACCTAAACCAGAAAGGATCTCTGTTACACCTGGTCTCACATGGTGTGTAGAGATGTAAATCAGGTTATCATGATCTACTAATAAAAGTTTGTCATAGCACATGGACAACACAAGGAGCCCATTGGCACCAGGAACAATAGACAAGCTGGCTTGTCAGATCAGGTCATTCAACAGGCCAATAGTGCTCCCACACTATGCTGCTAGCCTGGAGGGGTTCAAACATTCTTGCATTCGGCAAGGTTCGAACCACTGACGTTTCTTTCGAAACCACCTACCTAGAATCACTGGGATATGTCATGAGTACCTCATTTAAATAAAATATATGTTGGGGAAGTAAAGCGTCTTCTTCTCCCTAAGTTTATCGTTTTTTTCCATTTTAAAAGTTTTTCTCCCAAATTAAATTTAGGTTTTCCTTTTCTAGAAGCACTAGACTTCGCCTCGACCGGTTGAGTTCTTTGTCGGTCTCTCGTTCAGTCAAACGTTTGTTACGAAATTAAGATCATGGTTTGAGTGAACTGAAGTCAAATGACATGATTTTTAAACACAAATTTAAGTTTTAACTTATTTGGAAAACGTTAGTTTAGTTAAATAGTGTTTTAATGCTTATACTTTTTCAAATGCACAAATTTAGTGATGACATATTAGTAATTTAATACATTTCTTTTTCTTCTCCGTCCTGAATTTTAAGTCATTTTTGAAATCCTCGACATATTAATTAAGACATATTTAATATATTATCAGATCATTTAATGTTATTATCTGATCATTGAAATTAATGCCATTTTTTTTTTTTTTTGGCTAGTTCTCCAACAACACAAAAGGAGACGAGGGAAAAAGAAAATAACCCGACCTACCCTAAGTGGACTCCACGGACCTATTTGCCATAGCAACTTGTCAAAGTTTGACTTTGATTCTCCTATATACTAAGGCGAGGAAAATTTTAATAAAGTCAATGATTAAATTATTCACTAAATAATAGAAAACATAATAACATAGATGGATTTTTGTTTTACACGTTTACCACAGTTATATGTCAATTATTCTCAATATTAATAGTTAATGACCATCATAAAATTCTTTAGTGGTTTCCTTTCAATGAATGGTTAATTTCACAGGCATATGGATGATGATATATGTAATACTTCGTTCAAAGAGTGGACTGATATATAGTTACGAACTTAAGTATAAAAAAGACGTTTCCAGTGCACTAAGCTTAGCGTTTACGCATGGTCCAGAGAATGACCAGATTGTTTTACGATCTGATGTATACAGCTTTACTTTATGCTTTTTGTGCAAAAAGCTGTTTACGCGGCTCGAACCCGTAACCTAAACGTAATAAATTAAGTATATGTAATCAATATCTGTTGATTAATTTTAGACAAACAAAATGAAACTTGAAAACTTCACATTAATGTCAGACCTACAACGTCAGTAAGCTTGAATTGTGATACGTTACAGTACAAGCTACAGGATATTTTGGATGTCTTTTGTTTCCAATTATGTTCATGGAAACGAACTATTGATAATAAATTTTAATATTGTATTAATCCCAACATTATCTTGATAATATATATATATATATATATATATATATATATATATATATAGATATATATCAAGGACAGTACAGATTAGGCGGAGGAAACAAAAATTTACGCATATGGTAGCTTTTGCATACAAATTCGGAAATAAGTCTAAAATTAAAGCCCTGAATATAATTATGATTATATGAGGTTGTCCCTTCGACTATTTCCAGTTCTCCTTCAGTCTATTTTATTTCTCTCAAACATTTTACTCGAAATGGATCCTGAATGACTCTTTCAAATTGAGCTTCTAGTTTTCTCCCTCCATGTTAAAAATATTTACATAGTTTCTATTTTGGTTTGTCTTAAAATTATTGTCCATCTTTTAAAAATAGTAAGATAATAGTATCAAAGTTTACTTTAAACTCAAACTATAAATATATTCGAGACTGAAAGAGTATCAGATATTTACTTTAAACTCAAATAAATGTCATAGTTCAATGGTATAAACTTATTCAAATTCTATATAAGTGGGAGACCAGACAAAAGCAACCACTGTGAGAGTAAACTTTACAAGACAGATTCTTTTATTCATAAAATAGATAAAATCACATATGTTAAAGAATATAAGAATTTTGTTACTTGCTGCCGAACTTATCCAAGCGGAGATGCTACACTTAGGTGACGCACTAATGATTGGTATTCTTCTTGCTTTCTTTGGGAGAAAAAAAAATTAAATATTGTTGAGCGTAGAAATTGCAGTGTTGTATCAAACAGCAACTGTGTTATAGGGTGATAAGGTCTTTGTCCAAAGAGGGTTTGGACCTCCTCACCGTACTCTTTCTCACAGCGCTGTTCACCGCGCGACACGTGGTAGCGGAGAGGTGGTGAGGCTAGATGCCGCCGACCCTTATTTAGCCTCACTACCTCTTTCTGCTGTCACGTGTCGCACGATGAACAACGCAGTGAAGAAAAATAGGGTGAGCGGATCTTGTCTCGTCCAAAGAGTTCCATTCTTTAAGGACAGCCGACAAAAGTTGATCACAAAATTAGGTCTTCATACGATTTGTCCCTTCGTTATCTTTTCGTTGCTTTGTTGGGTATATTTTTTTAATAATTGACATCTCCTTATTCTCCACCTTAGTTTCTATAACAATTTGTATGCAGTCGCCACCGATTTTGGCAGCCGGTGATTCATTGCTGGCCATTAAATTCAATGATTTACAAAACTCAAATTTTTTTTTACATTGATTTATACAACAACAATTATACCTTGTATATACCAACAACATCAAAAGATTTCTGCATTCATCTATAAAAACGTCAATTGAACATTAATGTCGAGGCCCTTCAAACTTTTGGAATATAGAATATTATATACACACCCTAAAAAGGAATATATATATATATATAAATGTGTGTGTGTGTGAGTGTGTGTGTGTAGATGCACTAGTTACATGTTACATAAATTAACTTCTGGTTTAAGGACGTACATTAAGATTAATAGGTTCATACAAAAACTACTAAAAATACAAAAATGTAAATTTTTTAATTGAAGCAAGTAATCTCGGTAAATCACAATAATTTCATCTCACGCATAATGAAGAAGACTGCTAAATAGCAAAGAAAGAAACTATAGAAGAAATCAAGATTAGTATTTAAAGTGAAGGAACGCCTTTTGTAATTGCAAAGATGAAACTTTGCATAATGAAGAAGACTACTAATTGCAAAGATGAAACTTTTAGAGTTTGGAGTTCTAATTAAAGTCCTTAAAAGAAGGGGGCCGGGGGGAGATAATTTGAACAGAACTGTATATAAAGACTTCCAAGTTTCAACGAAATAATGATCAATGAACGGAAAGATAATGGCATAGTAACATAACGCCCTTTAGTTATCAAAAACTGAAAAAAGCATCATTGAATTTAGAAAAACAAAGGCATAGTTGCTTGCGTTATAAAGTAGAGAAAAGGTCGACAGTTGAGTTGAGCCTAAGGCAACAATTATTCTTATTCAAATGATAAATTTATACTCCAATTTTTTAAAAGAATTTTCTATTGGTATTCTCGAAAGGTATGAATCATGCTGGGACCCTACTTTTCATCATTTTATCTATCAATTTAATGTCATCATTCATAAGTAAAAAAGGGTCAAGTACATCATCATGATTTATCTAGAAAGAAAAAAAGAACGTCAAAATAAATTTGAGCAAGAAATCCAATCATATAGAAAGGGCGGTGGTGGTTTGTATCGAATCTCATATGTGCATAATATAGTTTTTTTTTTCGGGGTGTAGGGGCGGGTGATTTTGGGTTGGGGGCAGAAACAGTTGAAAGCGTGTCGGCTCTCTTTGTAATATAAAGTTATGACGTCCGGGGTCCACCATTTTCACTTCAAATCTTAGAGCAGAAGGATGGTTTTCACCGTTTCAACTCTTAAGTATATTATAGATGGATATAAATTAGATCTCAACAGTATTTATATTGGGAAGGTTATACATAAAGATTCCATAGGAGGTGTTCACAAACTGTGACTTTGGCTCAGACAGCAGTAAAACATCCATACTATGCGTATTTTTAGAATCAAACTATGTACTTTTTGAAGCAACTTCAACCCAACTAACAATTGAGGTATCACTTAGTTGCATTTTCACTTGAAATCTAGCATGTAAAGGTATGGGTATCCATGGACATGGACCATGCTTAGTTTTCCTTTTTTCCTTTACATTAAAAGGAACTAAGATAATCTTTAACATCAGAACCTCATGATAATCTTTAACATCATAACCTTCCATTCACAATTTTGTTTCGTATATAATTGATCTTCATGTTATACTTTTTCCTTCTAAGACAAAACCAAACTAGTTTATGAAATATTTACCATCCAATTAGTAGGTTGGAATAAGTAAATTTACTTGTACTTCACTCCCTGAGGGAAAAAGCAATTAAGTACCATTTTTCGCATTTAAATACGAAAACAACAACAACAATAAAGCCTTGAACTTCAAATAATACATCAGACATCCACTAGTGATAATGCAACGTGTTTGAAAGATTTGAGTTTTCTTTCATATATTTCATATGGGTGATTTTTTGTTATTTTAAAAAAAGGTTAATTCATAAAAGTGACTAATTATTTAGATCACATCGAGTTAAAGTTAGAGATTTTGATTTTTCTGTGTTGATAATAGAAGTTCTTGAAAATCCATTTTAAAAGTAAATAATATTAAAACAATAATTCTACAATTTAAACCGATAGAAACCCCATTATGGTTCGTAGTTAAATGAATGAAGGAGTTGAGAAAATAATATGATAAAGATAATTATGAAAATTTTCTGGTAGATCACAACAGAATTTTGATCAATTATAGTTTACTGTTGAACAATACCATATTTGCGAGGGGCCTAAAAGAAGTAACTGGATGAATTTGGACTGTAAATCATGTGCGATTTGTATATATTACCCTCCTCCATGGATAATTTTAGTCTTTTCTGTCAAGGAAGGAAAATGGTCCGCAAGCAAGTTTCATTCAATAATTACTTTCATTGATATTTTTCACCAATTTGATTTGATTCAACTTCTTAGCTTTAAGATATATAAGTTATTATGTAAGGAGTACCTAATTTATTGATTGTCAGTTATATACATTCCCCAACTTTTCAAGTATTAGCGTATTCCACCTTTGAAGATAATCTAGGACTCCTCTAATCTTGTTTTTTTTTTTTCGTTTTTGCAACTCCTTTGTTTATTGAGAGGTGTGTTTCCTATGTAGAACGCCTAGTGAAAAGGTCAGGCATAGATGTAAGCTAAGCTACATCATCCATGTAAAGATTTGCTTCCTCTAATACTGCGGAAATCATCTAATTGATTTTTCCTATTTCTAATGATCAAAGACAAAAAAAATATGTCAACAGAATAGGAAACTATTGTAAAATGCAAGGATTAGTGTACGAACGTGGAAGACAAAAAATTTCAACTTTTGATTTTCCGAGAGAGAGAGGGGAGAGAGAGAATGTATATATACACATACATACATATATATATATATGTAAGAAATGGATCAATTTTATTGGCTCAACTGTTGTCTAAGTCTTCCCTCGGCTGCTATCTACTTAATTGAATGAATATCGGCACCTATCATGCACAGGAATATTCTGAAAACTATGGATTCCCTTGGGTATGAAGATAAGGGGAAAGTAAAATACAACAACAATAGTATCTCAATGATTAAAAAAAAACTATCAATAAAATCTAAAAAAAAACAAACGTCATACAAACAATATATACATGAAGGGTTTGAACTATTATTTCGATCCATTAACGATGATTTGCACTAATATTTATGTCATGTCAGAATAAAGCCATAAAGGTACACATTTCTACCCTAGGAAGTAAAAAACAC
>AP025040.1:2056402-2171633 GCA_036186865.1 Eustoma russellianum | reverse complement strand
CCCCCCCCCCCCCCCCCCCCTCAACCCACTCCCCTCATTTATCTTTTCACTCCTGTTTTGGAAACAATGTCAAGCCAAAACGCCCTCATGTTCCTTGTTCTTTTGCGTAGGAAAGAGAAAAAAGAAAGGGAAAAAATGCAAGTGGAAATAAAATACTATAGGTAGGTAAGTTTCAAAGAGTTATAATTGGTACCGAAGCATAAGTACAATATATCATGATTCATCAACAAGCAACATAATTGATATCTTTGATTACCTGAAAATTTGCTGATGCAGAGCGTTCATCTGGTCCTGGGTCCTACTGATCCTTACGTGCACTCATATTGAATAATGCATTCTAAGCTGGCCTGACAAGGAATTAGGTCAGCAGTGAGACGAGGACAGCAACAATAACATTACCTCTTTTAACTAATAAGTTTCCGTATATAGCAGAGTATAGAAGGTCGAATGTACGCAATCATACTCATGTGTTATAAACACACAAAATTTATTTTCCGATGAACTGATGCGTCAAGCTATGTCGATTAATTGATATTTCACAATATAAAAAACCCAACCAATTTAGTGACTTATTTTGCTTTATTCAATAAATTGGAGTATAGGATCTCTGCTAAGCAATTGAAGTGGTCCAATAGAATCATACTAATTCATATAATAGAATCATATAGTACTTCCCACTTTAAACATAATCGTCTCGTTGATATGTCATTTTTCTTATTTATATATAAATGATACCTACTATTTACTCATTTATCATCGTAAACTTATTGTCCCTACTCAGGAACTATATTCTTATGACAACTCATGGCTTTTCACACTTTAAAACAATACGGATCTAATCAAATATGGGCTTCATCATAATTTAATTTCTGATAACATTACTACTATAGTTTTTTATACAAATTTTCTATATTTAACTAATTTCTAATCCATATATCACAATAATGACTAGGTTTCTTTATTCTTACTAGTTGAGTTGAGGGTTTGTGTAATTACTTACACATCAGTTACTTTTCTATGATTCTGAACAAAGAAGAATCACCGCCTACTAAGTAGTGGACAAAAACAAAATGGCAGTTTTATACGGGTTGTCATCGTGTTCATGGCATCATATCTAAGTTGACTTGATATCATATTATTTTCAGAAGAATTCGCACCATGAATTGTCCCATTCAGAGTTATCTGCCCTAAAACTAACATAACGATGGGAACATAATAATAATAATAATAATAATAATAATAATAATAATAATAATAATAATAATAATAATAATAAATAATAACTATAATAATACTAATAATTTATTATTATTATTCTTATACAGTTTAAGCTAATCATTCCGTTATCTAATCAACAAATGGAATCCGATCCAACAAACATAAGTGAACTTGCGCATTATTCTAGTAAGCGTGTCCTAGAAAACCATCAAAACTCACGTCATCATCACTCCTTTATTTTGGCCAATCACACATATGAAACCACAAGAAACCCTCAAGTGAACAAGGGCCGAACGTTTGAAATAAATAATATCAGTAGAATATCTTAAATAGTAGTAATTATCGAATGTAAGATAAATAGTATATATATTATAGTTCCAACCACTAGCCTCTAGACTAAATATTACTTAATTGAACGGACTAATTAGTAGTAAGTCACTGTATGAATAAATTCTTTAAGATAGAGTCAAGGCCTCATCTAATAATCACTTCAAGAAAAAAATTGGCATAAGATTCTTCAATTAATCTGCCTAAAAACATATATAACATTTAATAAAAGTGCCTTACGACAAAACTGGATTTGATTGGATAGGTTGAGGGATGCCCCCCCGCCCCCCTCTCTCTCTCTATCAAACATGTTATTTGATGTCAAAAGTCTCACGTATCCTAGTTGTTCCAGATAGAGAGCTTCGAAAGGAACATCAGGGATTCAAAATTTGCCGAATGCAAGAATGTTTAAACCCCCTCCAGGCTAGCTGCATAGTGTAGGAGCACTATTGACCCGTGGAATGACGTGATAGGTTGACAGAATAGCACGTCGATTGTTCTTTCGGTGCCAATGGGCTCCTTGTGTTGTCCCTGTGTTATCACAAACTTCTACTAATGGGTCCTAAGAATCTGATTTACATCCCTACATACCATGTGTAACCGGGAGTAACAGAAACCTTAGGTTTTAAGGTGGTTCAACCCTATTTGCTGCCAAAAACTTGTTTTCGTACGTTGTATGGGGGAGTGGGGAGGCTAAACAAAAGTGACCCACTAAGGATTTGGTATAATTGATGCTTGATTTTGTGGAATTATTATGGAGCTTAGAAGTTGGAATTAGCCATGTTGGAGAATTTTAGTTCATTATTGGTGGCTAAGGTTTCGTCCTTCATGGATTCCTGTCTTTACGGGCAGCCGACCAAAGTTGAACACAATATTGGTGTTCCTGTATGCGTGCGTCGGATGAGATCCTAAGAGGCTATACAAGTAAGGTAGAATATGAGACCTCTAATCACGTGTCGCCACGTGTATAAAACAGTTTTTTTTAAAAAAAAAAATTACAGCACCTATTTGTTTTTGTACACGTGGCGACACGTGATTGGAGACCTCATATTCTACCTCATTTTTAGCCTCCTAGGATCTCATCCGTACATCCCGGCCCTTGTCATTTCCAGGTTTTCTTTTCTCCTTTTAACCGTCTAACTGATTTCCAGTTTGTGTGACCATTTGATTTGTAAATAAATGAGTAAAGAATATACACGTTTATGGTTCAATCGATGTGACTTTATTTAAAAAATATTCGAACAAATAACTTAAAAACAAATTAATCCTACTTTTAACCGACGGTACAAATCCCGGTACGATAGCAGGGGGCCTAAATACAGGTAATCAAAATTTTAGATAGATTCAAAATTAAATACTATACATACTAATAGTTATCTTTTATTCAAGAAATAGTCAAATACGGATGGTGCGTCCTCTTTAAAGAGAACTATTACATGCTAATACGATATTTTCTTGTAATTATCATATTTATTGTTTTATAGTGTTATTTATATTCATAGTTTATTGCATTTGAGTCATGTTATTTCAATCAAATGAATCGGAACATAATTTAAATCAAAATAAAAAGTTATAATTACAATCATGGTTGCATGTGATTGTTTAATTGTTCTTGTGCTTCAAACCAGAGAAAAAAGAATAATTACAAGAACATGTGCTTAGACTTTTACTGAAAGCAATGGACTACTGCTAGTGGGAAATAGCAGGACTCCTTTTGTCAGGTAGCAGTTATATCTAAGTAGGAATAAGCTTTCAGCGGTAGCATTATTTGGGGTGAGAATGGTCAAATCTGTTATGACAGTTTTGCCGTTTTAGGGTGAATAAGACAAATCAAGATCATTCATCGGTTTTTTAGCTGAAAAGACCGATGAATAAGACAAATCAAGATCATTCACAAGGTACTGGTCAAAGCTCAAATGCATAACACATATCACTATCGATGTGGTTATTTAGACTCAAACCTTGTCATTTGAAATAAAATATGTTATACGAATATTAACTGAGTTATGTCATAGTGGAAAAAAAAAAACATGTTTGAGATGTAGCATTATTGGTTGCATTGGTGCATACGTACAACAGGCTCCTCATCTGTATTTTGTAACTTATTATTATTTCTTTCACAGTTTTCTTATAAAGGTCCCATTTAGTACAATTTACATCTCCCACGTCTATTCAACGAGGACCGTTGAAGGAACCTTAACGAGGAAAATAAAATAAATGACTTGAATTTAGATGATACTATAATAGTGTCAAGTTTTATATGTTAACCGCTGCGTTTGTATTGCATTGTTATATTATACTCTCAGTTAAAAGAATATTTTTTTGGTTTCTTCAGAAAAGTTAGATTATTTGTTCTAGACTAGGTGATAGATGGTTTAGTCAACTTTTAAATCTTTGAATGTAAATAATCTAATTATACAAAAGCTGATAATACTATCCTTTTGATGAACGTAAGATAACATCCGACATTACTCAAGATTCAGTTGAGGTCAGAAAAGACAGAAAGTGAAGTAAAATATGAGCCGTCTAATCATGCGCTGCCACGTGTACAAAAAAGGGAAGATGTTTAAAATTTTTTGTTTTTAAAAAAGAATTGCTCGTACACGTGGCATCGCGTAATTAGAGGCTCATATTTTGTTTCAATTTCGATGTTTCTTAATCTGAACCACTCAAGATTGATGCTGTCATTCTGTCCAATGAGATGTACTCATTATTCATATAAAATGATCACAGCCCTTGATCATGTTTCACCTATAAGGAGAAAGATAAACAGAAAGGGGGGAAAAAGAAACAATCAAAAGGATAGATGTGAGCACGGATGCAATCATAGAGAAAGGGCGGTGGTGGGTGGTACCCCATGAAACAACTTGGTTAGGGATAATAGCTAAGTTCGACCTTATTATTTTAGGTAGGAGGCAAATACAGTTGAAAGCTTGCCGCCTCTATTTGTGGCATAAAGCGATGTCACTTGTGGTCCTCTATTTCCACTTGGGAATTTTCACAAGTAGGATATTCTTCCCGTTATTTTTAATTATTATATTTTTTATGGTTATTTTTAAGTAACCACTAAAATTTATTCAATCGTCATCTTAAAATTTGTCTTTCGTTTTTGTCTATTCTTATATGCAAAAGGTAATACTTTGATCATGAAAGTCTCCGAAGATAGGGTTTTGTGTACACAACATTTTGTTGGATTTTTTCCTTTTAAATATGGCTGATCTTATGCCAATTTTAGTAATTTTATAACTTGTTTTCAAGGACGGACCTTAGAGCAACTGGTAAGGTTGTTGTTTTGTTAGCTTGATGTTACGGATTCGAGCCGTAGAAACAGTGTCTTTCACAAGTGTAAGATAAGGCTGAGTACATCAGATCGAGAAGCAATTCGACCCCCCCCGAAACCCTACGTAAACGCGGTAGATCAGTATACCGGAAACGCTTTTTATTACCTATCCTGTTCTCGTTGCCTTATTGAAATACTCAATTATATTCGGACATAATGATAAATGTTTTTGTACTTGGTAAAATAAAGACGAAGAGAGAAAATAGTTCCCACTATACTTTTCCTTTTTTCCTTTCTTTTCTTTTGGAGAGACCTGATAGTTCCTATGCATGAAGAACGAGTGAATTCTCATTTTCAGTTCTTGATGTATCAAAAAGCATCAAAAGAAACTTTTTCATTGAATTTCTTCATTTGTTAAAAGATTTTTCTTCACGGTTTTATATGACAATACATGAATAATTGTACTCCTTCCTTCTAATAATAAGTATTTCCTTCTTTCTAAAAATATAATGTTAGTTAATTTTTTACCATAATATAAATTAATAGACAAGTAATTGATTCGAGTGTTCTTGGTTATATTTTTTCGAGATGTCTCCTTTTTATTGTAAATATGGTTTTAATAAATTCATAAGATACCTCTTTCTTTATAAAAACCAGAAAAAAAATAAATAAATTATTAAAAAAAAGACATTGGATGTGAATGGGGAAAATCCGCGGACGAAAGAATCGTTACAGCAGGGCCTAGGCCTCTGGGTTACGGTGTATTCCTTTGGTCGGCCCATAACTTATTCCTCAGATCCCCACATTGTTCTATGCCCCATTAAGAATGGGTTTATTTTTATTTTCTTACAGGGGACAGAATTTGCTCATGTATCAACGGCAGGATTTAGTTGATACATAGTTTATAGATTTGACTTTATGTATTTTTGAGGGTTGATATTTAATATCTATGTTTGACATCTGTATCGAACTAAAATTATCTAGGCATTGATATTAATAATGATGATTATTTCGAGATTTTAGTTTCTATGGCTTCTTTTGACATCGTTTTACGTTATTTTCTTGACGTATAATTGATCGTATCGACACCTTGTATTTTCCTTAGTGAAACACGATGGGTGAATCGTTTCGAATACTAGGACTCGAAACGGGTCGCTACATCATGCCTCTTAGCGGCCACGCAAAAGCAGGACAAACACATGCATGTTTCCGTATCTCCTAAACATGTATTGATCGTCCAAAGCATACAAAAGGGACAAACAATACCAAGAAAAGACACGTTGAATCCAATTGAGCAAAATTCCACACAAATGTCACCAAGAGAGGTATCTCTAAACATTTAATCTTATATATTTCTAAACATTGAAATATTCGTAACTGACTTGATGGTCGCATGATTCTCTCCTGAATAAAACTTCATATCCTCTAACGTTGTTGTATCTTACACTACTTGTGCGGCAATGAGCGCCAGTTTCAACATTAGAATCATCTGGTGGTTCTAGACAATGATTCAACTTTACCGAAGAATAAAGTTATTTCTTTTCTCTGTTGTCTTTTGGCTTGCAACTAGAAGCACTAGTAGCAGGTTCGAAGACAATTCATAGTAGACATCGTGTGTAAGTTATTTGATAAAATAATTGTTGAGTTTCTGATTTGTATATTTCACGAAGTTTTGTGAGGCTAGAACGATGAAATCTCGGAAATCAAGATATAACCTTTTGAATTAATTTTTTTGATCTGATGGTGGATCTTCTTTTCTCTTTTATTATAATCTAACGGCCGATATTAACCACTAGGTCTGTGTTAAATTTCCGAGTCGTTGCAGGTCTACCTCATCCTTCTCCTCCTATATATTTTTATTTAAATTAATTTAATTTTTCCCAAAATATTTTAAATTTGCCCAAATTAAACAGGAGTCTTCGTTGAAGGGGCATCAGTGAAAGCTTTCAAACCTCAGGTCCACGATGGACGGCGCCGCTATGTTCTCCGGCCTGCTCCATAACCCGCCGACTCATAATCTTCTTGTGCCGTCAAGATCAGCGGTTAAGGTTCTACCTCCTCTATTCGCCGACAAAAGGAACTTCTCCGTCCTCCCCTCCAAGGTCTTTTTACTTATTTGGTAGTTGGTTATATTGAGACATTCAATTTAATTTCATAATGTCTCCATTTTTGGGCGTCTTTACTTAATGCAGTTGCAAAAGAATTCATCTTTTGGTACCTTTAACAGGAATCCGAATGATGTCAATGTTACTTCTCTTCGTGTGGCTTCTCCCACCAGGTAAGGTGCCATTCCAGTATTTGATTTTAAAAAATTTATTATGATCTCTTTTTTTTTTTTTTTTTTTTGCTTTATAGGACGTCTAATTGATCTTTAGCGCTTTAGCAGACGTTTATAAATTTAAAATTGTCATACGATATGGAGTGATTTTGGAATAGTATCTGTGGCCTTTTAGAAGTCGATTAGGATGGTTCCCATTTTTGGCCTACTTGGCGTGTCAATATTGTGGTGTTAGGTATATGATGTTTAGGGAGATGATCCAGTGAGTGGTGCTTGCGCTTTGGGGTCAATGCGAGAAGATCCAAGCTTTCAATAGTTCCTTATTTAATCAAATAGAGTGTGAGTGGTGTCGGGACAAAAATACACTTTTCTCGGAGTAATGATACAAGAATTAGTGCTTGTGCGTTGGTGTCAATGCAAATATGCAAGCTTTTAGAAGTGCATTTTCTAGTAAAAATGGGGAATCTGGTTTGAACAGTTGGCATCCCAGATATTGATATGGCTAACATGGCTGTTTTTCTATCATTTTTTTATGGTTCTTCTGCCAACGATGGACCTATCTTTTCACAATCTTGTGGACTGCCTTGAATAAAATTTTACCCATCAGTTATCCTATGCTTTTGGTGCAACTGGATCTAGAATTGGCTAACCTTTCAAAATACTGCTGAGTTTTACATGTTGAGAAAATGGAAAAAACAAAAAGACAAAAAATGAAGCTGTTCAATAAAAAAAAGGACAAAATTGCGTGAACACCTTATGTTTTTATCTACAAGCCAGATTTAAGTACTTTATCTTTGTTATTATTGCCTTAATATATGTATAAACAGTTAATACCACATCAATTAAGCAGTAGGTGCAGCTGCACACCCTAATCTCAGGTCCTATCTCGGGCCATGTGTTCGTCCTTAAAATTTTTCCCCTAAATTCTTTCTCTCTATCTCTGTCAGAATTTCAAGTCTCTCACTTTTAATATTTCCTGTTTCACTGTTATTAGTGTTGTTAACTTTAACTTTCATGATTTCAGCGCAGCCGCCGAATCATTAGCTGATGTAGATTGGGACAATCTGGGCTTTGGCTTCATGCCAACAGATTTTATGTATATCATGAAATGTTCTGAAGGTGAAAATTTTACAAAAGGAGAGCTGCAGCGATTTGGAAACATAGAGTTGAGTCCATCATCTGGTATCTTAAACTATGGACAGGTAAGCTCTTCATAGTCTTGTGGTGTTGTGATTCTTGAACTGGTGATTGCCTCCAGTGTTCTTTATATGCACCACATTTTTCTTTAAAACCTAACTGCAGTTTTATGGATCTTCTCAAGGGCTTATTTGAAGGATTAAAAGCCTATCGAAAGCATGATGGAAACATTTTGTTGTTTCGTCCCAAGGAAAATGCATTGCGATTAAGAATGGGTGCAGAACGCATGTGTATGCCTTCTCCTACTGTTGAACAATTTATCAACGCTGTTAAAGCCACTGTGTTAGCGAATGAGAGATGGGTAAAGTGATGTAATCTTTAGCATGACTCTCCTTTTATGGTTGAGTTGTTCTTTGCGTTATCTTGTTCATTATGTGGCATCAATGTTTCGGTATCAATTTTCAGATTCCTCCTGTTGGCAAAGGTTCCTTGTATATTAGACCTTTACTTATGGGAAGTGGTGCATTTCTTGGCCTTGCACCGGCTCCTGACTATATTTTCCTAATATACGTGTCACCTGTTGGTAACTATTTCAAGGTATCTTTTTGGTCTTCTGGCATATTTAGTCACTGATTGCGGTTTCCTGATTTTTGAGTTTCTTAATCAGCCATTTCTTTTTCATTTCATTTTATTGAACTGTGAGAATGAAAGAACCATGCACTGGTGTTGCTGCCGTTGAATATCTGACAGTATCTCTTTCGGCGTTTACCTTCAGAACTAGTAGAAAAATTGACATTGAGCAATTCATTGATGATATGATTTTACCTAATGAAAAAATAAATAAAAGAGAATCACCGTTCCGCATTCCTATAGAAGAAACCAGCATACATCAAGTAATTACCGTGTAAAAGAAAAGAAAGAAAGGCTGGTACATCTAGATGAATATTTTGAGAGATGTGAATGTTATGACCTGAACTATAATAAGAAAAAAAAGACCTGAACTATAATATTTGATATGGTATAGGTAATAGGAAACATGTTCAGAATAATATTTCACATTAGATGATTTAGTTACGGTTGAATAATAGTGACGATTTTTGACACTTCAGCTAGGATAGTGTACAGGGAACAGAATGTCCATGTAACGGTACCAAAAGTAGTTAGGACATTGTAGGTCTAATTTAGGTCGCCATACGGTTATGCTTTCAATAGAGGTGGCTTTCATAGCATGGATCTGTCACCTCTTTTCAAATGGCAATAGCTTCCCCTGAGCGACTTATCTTCTCAGCTTATCTTGTTGAGTTTAGTATTTTTGAAGTGGGAGGGACAGGACTGGAGGCTTAAAGCAGCAGGAAAAGTTGTCTCCATGCAGACCTGAAGTCGTGAAAACTCTCTCTCATGAAAATAAAGTCAGAACCCAAGGCTCCATATAAAAGGAGCAAATGGCCCGTTCCTTCCTTGATCCCTCACAAACATGATGCTTCCACACTATTGACGATCCAAGATGTTTTCTTTCATTCAAATAGTAAACCTTCTTTTGATGTACAATCATTTGTCAGGGTTAGCAGTATATTTGAAGAAAAAGGCAAAAAATATTATGTTTATGAAGAAAACCCACTTTTATCATAGGTTTGGAATAAAACCCACAACTACGCTCCGAGGTTCTGCCAGTACCGCACAGTGCCAAGGACCGTTGTTTTGACAGAACTGTGGTGTGCCAATTTGATTTTTGGCACCGCGGTTCTGTCAAAATCGCGAAGCAAACTTCGGTTTTAACAAAACCGCAGTGTGCATCCCTGTTTTTCCTATAAAACCATCTCAATTTTTCCAACCTAAAACAAACACATCATATTATTATCAAAAAAAATATTTTTGCATCCTATACAATCTGATAAAATGAAAACTCCACTTATTCGTATATTGTTGTATTTCGGAGGCAAAGTTTTGCCATTAAGCAATAGAGTTAGTTATGGTATGAATCTAATCAAAATGATGAGGGTTTCGCGTATCATATTATACTCGGAGTTTCTCCAATGAGTTGAAACAAGGCTCGAATAGGATGTAAACGTGAAAGCGATTAATCTGGTATCTCGTGTCTCTTCATCGGTAGCTGTTGCCGGATACTTTTACAATACGACTCGTATTTCAGATGATGAAGATCTCGAGTCTGCCTTAAAAATCCCGATGCGTTGTTTAAATATTCTGGCTGTGGAGATTTACGTGAGCGTACTTGATGTCCCAAGAATAAATCTATCAAACGTGGGTAGTAACACATGTAATTACGTTGATATTGTGGGGACGTCTGCGAGTAATAACGCATGAGGGTGCAGCTCGTCACAGACTGATGAAAATTCAAGTGGATGTAGAAAACGACGTTATCTATTGTAGGCAACATGTTAATGTTTGTCTCAGGTTTTCATCATTATATATTGTGACGGCATCCCAATCATACAACACAAAGGAACTTCTATTCTCTTGCCAAATACAAAAGTCCAAACATCAATGCCGAATTTAAATAGGTTGTTGCACAAAATACTATATTAATGTATAGGGTAGAATGAAGTTTTATATGGAATTTGTCAGCTTTCATTAGATTTTATATAGTCGTGAAATATTTCTACGGTTTTGAAAAAACCATGGTGTACCAATATGTTTTTTGTGAAAACCTTATGGTGTTAAATATGGGTTGCACACCATGGTTCCATCAAAACCGTGGCATGCATCGCGGTTTTGACAGAACCGCAGTGTGCCAAAAATTAAATTGGCACACCGCGATTCTGCCTAAATCGCAGTTCTTGGCACACTGTAGTTTTGTCAGAACCTGGTGCATAGTTTTGGGGTTTCTTATAAACCTGTGATAAAAGTGGATTTTCTTAATAAACTAATGTAATTTTGCCTTTTTCTATCCCATCAAAATCTTGACTCAGAAATTGGTTATGATTGGTAATTGCATCTCAATAATTGCATAAAAACAGAAACATGATCTTGAGCTTGTCTGTTGTTGATTTTGTTACAATGAGATCAGTGCCTGTTTAACAGTAGATTTATTATAGTGTTGGTATTTCTTTTCCTGACAGGAGTCACTAATATTTATATATTAAGCTTTATCAAATTGTCGGGTTCTCTCTAATGTAGGAAGGCTTGGCACCAATAAATTTGATAGTTGAGACAGAAATGCATCGTGCGACTCCTGGAGGTACTGGAGGTGTGAAGACTGTTGGAAATTATGCGGCGGTAAGCTAATCCTGCTGTTTTTACTTTACCATTTTACTTTACCAAATAGTTGATGAAACTGCATAAAGGGGTGAATTTGCACTCGGTGAAAGATTTATTTGGTTAAGTAGGAATGTATACCGATATGAAGAAGATTGCCATTCATATTCAGACAGAAGTACTTCATCATTTAAAGTTGCTGCTTTTACATATTCTGGTTTATGATTCACAGGTTCTAAAAGCACAGAGTGCTGCAAAAGTGAAAGGCCATTCTGATGTTTTATATCTGGATAGTGTTCACAAGAAGTTCCTTGAAGAGGTCTCTTCTTGCAATGTGTTTATGGTGAAGGTATGAAGTCTTTCAAATTTCATTCCTTAAAAGTTCTCAAGTGCTCAAACAAGAATTAATGTTTCCATGGAGAAGTATTTGTGCTTTCACCTTCTTTAAGAATCTATTACCCTGATGAGCTATAAATGTGTAAAATTTAAGGCAATAAGTATTTCATTATCAGCTAACGTGTCTGGATTCCATGTTATCACCAATTTAGGATTTTGTCCTTGTCTCTGTTGAGAGAATCTACTAGGGTCACTGTCCACATAAGATTAGATGAAAACTGAAAGGAATTTTTCTGGCCTTGTAAGCAGCAGGTTATTTTCTATGAATACAGTATATTGTAGATGAATGATAAAGCTTCATTAAATGTTAAAGTCTTACATTAAGCATTGTCAGTTGTCCAGGGAGTGATTCTGTGTGAAAATCTGTGACTGATGCAACAAACCTACACTGCTGAAATTGGTTTCAAAGCTTTCTTAGTTTTACGTAATCCACAGTCTTGTTTGATTGAGAGGAGTGTCCCTTTGTTTGGAATTTTGGAGCAGGAACTTGTATTGTCGTCTTTTTCTGGAATAACCATATTCTATGGTATAATTTAATAATGCCAGATTTACTTTTTGCCCCTTATAAAAGATGGGGTGCTAAAACTTTGTGATATGGGTCATTACATCTATTTCATTCTCATTTCCTATTGAATTGGAATCTTTTTTCTAAATAAACGAAATCTTCTTTTTAAAATATATTTGTGTATTGATGTCGGCTGTTGCATTGATTTCATTGATAGTCGTTGATCCTGTTATTTTTTCCTCTTTGCCTGTATTCTGGTTTCATGGTTGTCTGTTTTAGATATTATGTTGAAAGTTTGTAGTTGCGGGGATAACTAGATCTCATGAAATTGTTTCTATTTGGCAGGGTAACGTTATATCAACTCCTGCAATTAAAGGAACCATCCTTCCTGGCATAACACGAAAGAGTATTATTGATGTTGCCATTAGTCAAGGTTTCCAGGTTATTGCAGGCTCTCTAGAACTTTGGCTACATGCATGATGTGTGAAAAATAATTGAGGTCCGCTGTTTGCATATCAAAGAATGGGCTACAAAAAAGAGTTTCTTGATGCATTACCAGAACTTTCCCTCCTCCCCCTCTCCCTTCCTTCCCCCCCCCCCCCCCCCCCCGAAGTAAGTTGGATGTAAAGTCCTATTAGACCCTTAACACTTACCAACCATTATTGTGGTGAGGCATTTGTATTTGATGAAAATTCCTATTATGCATGTTATTGTAGGCGTTCCTGAGTGTCATATTTGAATATATATATATATATATATATATATATATATATATATATATATATATATATATATATATGAATATCCTCACTACAGCTTCATGGATTGTGTATAAGTGGTGTTAGTCAATAATATTGGCAGAGTGAGCTGGTTGGTCTGTTATGTTTTATGAACAAAAGTAGATTTAACACAGAAGTAATTGCTTAATCTATCTGCTGGTCTGGAAGTGCATATTGAGAACTGACCATCTTTATTTACCGTGATAGCCGTTGCTGTTAAATCAACTTTAGTCAGCAACTGTCTTGAGGTAAACTTATGGACCTGAAGTCCTGTTTTGGTGTGTGACTCAAAAGTCTAGCTTTCATATTGTAGTAAAAAAGGATTCTTCTTTCAGTTATGTCTGCGTATATGTCAGTAGATTAAGATTGTCTGCACATTTTACTTGACCCTTCAGACCGAAAAATAGCAAATACTGTTCCTTTATCTGTTTTGGCAGCTAGCCTTCATGGTCGGGTAAAATTTTCTATGTAGTGCGTAATCCTGCTAAAATATATTGCTGCTTATGCCTTATGCAGGCTGAGGAAAGGCCAGTATCGGTGGATGAATTGCTTGATGCCGATGAAGTTTTCTGCACAGGAACAGCCGTTGTTGTATCTCCTGTTGGCAGTGTAACCTATAAAGGCAAAAGGTACTTTCTGCTTTACCTTTGTTGGAGGACGCTCAGGGTCTTCCTGTTTTTTCTTGTTTGACATCTTGTCAAATACTTGTAATCTCAAAAACAAAAGCTGCTGATATTTCTTCCTATCATCTATGTTTAGAAAAGGTGAGAAATTATATTCATCAACTTAGTTTCAAATATACAAATAGAATGTCTTATACAGAGGCTGCTAAACGAAGCCACAAGTGGTTGAAACTGCCAACGGCTATTTCCTGTTTCTAACGGTTATACCATACAATCCACTTAAGTAATGAATAAATTAAGTATATGAGACATATACAAGTATATTTCTGCTATGTATGTGTTTTGTGTGTATTGTATTAGTATATGTTTATGTACCGTGTGTATTTGAACAGTATTTTATTCAATATTTCTACACTCCTCAAGCTTAGTTGTATAGATGTTAATACAACCAAGCTTGGATAAAAGATTCTAGAAAGTTTTGGTAGAGACTGGTTTTGTTAGGATCTCTGCTATAACTGATCTTTGGAGGCAATATACTGAAGATTAATCACCCAATCTTCAATCTTATCTTTAATAAAATGTCTGTCTATCTTCACATGCTTTGACTTATCTTGTTGCACATGTTTTTCTACCATGTTGATGGCATAATTGTTGTCACAAAACAATCTGATCGGAAGGCAGCAACTAAATCTAATGGTCTTCTAATACATTCTTGGTTCATAACCCTTCACATAATGCTAGAGCAAATGCTCTTAATTCTGCTTCTGCACTACTTCTTGACACCACGATTGCTTTTTACACCTTCAAGTTATTAGTTTTTCCCACAGATAAGTACCATAACCAGTAGTTGATCTCATATCGGCCTTGGATCCAACCGAATCTGCATCAGTATATAAGACATGTACAAGTATATTTTTGCTATGTATGTGTTTGTGTGTATACTGCATTAGTATATGTGTTGTGTAATGTGTATTTGTACTGTATAATACAGCAATTTATTCAACATTTCTACACTATGTCAATTCACCTTAATTAGTGGGTGCGTATTCCTTTATGGATCGTGATAGGAGAGTAAGCCCATGCGAAGCATCCTTGTTTTGTTTAAGAACCTCTAAACCATCTGCAGCTCTTGCTAGTTCTGTTTTTGTTCCTTTTTATTAAGCCTGCTCATGCCACCTTGCCACAATGGCACCCTATTCTCTCTAATACCAGCACCAACTCTAGATGAATATTGGAAGGCTGGAACTCACAACTGCAGTTACTATTTCTGGTGGACGATTAAAGTATTCTCTTCCCCTGTCCCCAAGGAGTGTCGATTCTTCCTCCATTGTGGGAGTCCTCTTCTACTATTAAGAAAGCACTCCAGCAAAGAAACTGGCTTTTTACAGCCATCTTTAACATGATTCATAGAGCACTGGCTCTACTTAACACCTTCCCCATGGAATACAACATATTTAGCTTGTTTTTCGTCTAAATTTGTTCAGAGAGCTGGTGATAAAATATTGATTTACAGCTTAAAAGAAGGTCGCTGATGATACATGGCTTGAACATCGACTGTTTATCTGCTTTTCTGTATGATGTTCTTTGTTGGCCAACGTCTATGCACTTTCCTGGGGCCCAGATCCTTTCGCAGTTATTTCTACTAGTCCAGTGCATCACAATGTTTTATGGTCCCTTAAACTATTTGTTAATGTTTCCTACCCTAGAATATGCCTGATTTGTCTCTTGCAATCTTGACCCTTTAAAATCTTAACCTTATTTTAGCATCTACATCTGAGCCTAATGTAAACAAGTAGAGGAAATTCTGGTACTAAATTACTGACTGACGAGCTAAAGAAACCTGGAGGATGTAATGAGGTGCAATGACAAAGTAAATTGACAAGGGTTGTCCATCCAGTAGAGGATGGAGTCATCAAGCTACCTATCAAGGGAATGATTCTGTGTTGAGTTGCAATTTTGCGAGACTAAGTATGCTCGTGGGCTTGTGATTTGCATCGGGTTTTTATGTGAGTATACTGAACATGTCTTGTGGTTATGTCAACAGTGGAAGTTGGTTCTTTAACATGTTGATGAAAGATTGTGGTGTAGTATATATATGGGTCCTAGTCAGGGTCAATTGGTCTAGTGCTGATTTGATGTGATTATACTTCTGCAGGGTTACCTATGGAGGTGTTGGGCGTGTATCGCAAACTCTGTATTCTGCTCTAACAAGCTTGCAGATGGGACTTACAGAGGATAAGATGGACTGGGTTGTGGAGCTAAAATAGCTTTTTCCGTGGAGAATGAATCTTAGCGTAGCGACTTACAAGAAGAAAAAAAAAATGAATTTTAGATGAGTCTTGGTTCGTAGTGGGACACGTAATTATCTGCATTTGAAAGGGATTGGTATCACCGGTTGTATGATACTTCATGCCTATTCCAGTATACTATGTTTTAAAGACAACAGAAAATGATATGTAGTAATGATATTTTCTGATTGCATTTGACGGTTTGTATAATTTTTGTCCTTAATTAAATAAAATATGTGTCAAGGTTTATATGCCCTATCTTCATAAAACTTCCTATTCTTTGTTGTGGGGTAACTTTGGTTTGGATTTTCACTTGTACGAGGGGATAGCAACATACATAACTGAATTGTAACAATTTTAATATTTCAACGGCTAATCAATACTTGAGTATGACACGAGATAAAGAAATGTTTTGAAAATAGGAAAAGAAAATGATCGGCTTATTCACTAGAACATATCTCTCAATTCACACACCTCTAGTACTCTACAAAACTCAAGGTCAAAGTTCTACCGTATTCCCATGGTTGTGGTTCAACAAATTTTTTTTTTTTTAAAGGAAGACATGCAATAAAGCCATATTCAATGGAAAATCGATCAACATCTCAACGTGGTTATTGTTCCCTTAACTCAAACTCGGCATGAATAGTTAAAAGGAAAAAAGGGCTTTCATATATAAAAAGAAAAAACACCATAGCTCATAGACATAACAGCTAGCATCAACTATAATCATATTTTGTGGTTCCCATTTCCAGGGAAAAAGAAGAAAAATAAAAAAAAAGATATAATATATTCTCCTTGCCATTGAAGTGTAGAATTTTGCTTGCATATGTAAATATGGTGTCATAAATCATCTGCTAAGTAAGACTTGAATGGTCGTCTAAGGCCACATCACGCTTATCATAACATGATTATAATTATCTTTTCTAATGTGAGCATGCAGCTTTATAGCTGGAACTCATTTGGATAGGTGGTTTAAAAGTAAACACTAAGATCAAAAGAAGCCAATCCTAGAAGAATATACTCAACTTTGGTGATCCTTTTCCACCATCATCAATCATAATATCGACCTGCAATTTGGTAATCCTTTTCCATCACGACAAGTAGGTAAAAATAGAGGGGGAGTTTCGTTTTTTTTTTTCTTTATGGGATGGGGATTTTTTTTGTTTGGGGCGGGGTATCAGGCATCGCAACGTGTACAAACTGGTCATCGGTTTACATTTGTTTTGAAAAGAGTTGTTTGTGCACGTAGCGACACGTGATTAAAAGGATTATATTTTGTTTCACCGTTAGTCTCCCCAGATCTAAACCCATAAATACATCACTGCCTAGAATTAGTATATAGTCCTTTTTGGGGTCAAAACTAAGGGAAGCTGTAGAAAAACTATATTACCTTTGTTATGTTAATTTTTTTTTAAAAAAATCTTGCTCTCCCTCCATCCATTTAAGGGATAGGATTCTCTCACCCATTTTTCTTCACCCCACGCGTCACCGCATGACACGCGGCAGCAAGGAGGATGGTGATGCTAGATGAGAGTCACCCGCATTTAGCCTCACCATCCCACCCTGTTGCCACGTGTCGCATGGTCATGAGTGGGGTGAGAGGATTGAGGGTGAGGAGATTCCATCCCCCACTTTAAACCCAGCCTCCACCGCTGTCAACCTCCTCTCAGCCCACCCACGCCTCACTTGCACTCTCTCGCTCCCCCCGGGCAGCCTGATCCCATCTCATTGCCGCTCCTGCCCCCTCCTGCAGACCGCCCCTTCCTCTTCTCCGGCTACCTCAGTCCCTCATCAACCAAAGACATTGATTGCATATCGTAATCAAAGCTCCAGAACCCCAGTAACAATCCCCGGGACCAAAACCACCGCTTGAAATGTCATCAACCTGTCGCATCTTAGCTGACCGCTGGGAGGCTCAGACACCCTTAGTCCAGGCAAGTTAGGAGGCAAACAACGGTACAAACACAAATTTCATTTTCAATTGGATTTGGCTGGGCTCCTGAGATTGATGGAGCGAATCATTCATGGGTTTTTCATTTATGACTTTCTAAATTGTTTGCGCTTCTTATATTGTGAATTAACAGTTGATCGACATGCAATTTTCATTATGGATCATCGGTAAATAACATCTATGTGTTTCTAACACATGAGTATGGTTGCATACATCCGAACCCCATACTCCGCTATAGGCGAGATACTCTAAGTCAAGAAGTTAATGTTTTTGTTGTTATTAGATTTGAAACCAACAAATAACGAGACTTTACTGGTTCTACAAAACAGAGCTTACCAAATTTTATAACTGAAACCATTGCAATAAAATTTGGCGTTTTGACACTTTTTTTTTTTTTTGAAAGGTGCGTTTCGATACTTATTGCTAAAGATCACCTTACGGTATGAACTACTCAGAAGTTAATCATAGTGAAGCCAACCTAAAAAGATGGATTAACTAATTTTGATTTCAAGAACTTCTTGAAGTGCAATATGCAATTCTAGAATTGAATGAAAATGTGAAGTTAAAATGAGGAAAGAATCAGAAGGGCACATCGGGATGCATTTTTCTTTCAGTTTTTGAATTTGTTTGTCCGTGGCTTGTGAGTAGGTGTGGGTGAATGTAGCAGCAGGAAATAGGAACCAGGGGGAGAAGTAGGGGTGGTGGGAAGGGGATAGGATCCTCTAATTCCCCTCACCGCAAGGGGGTGCGGTCACGCTTGACCGCGCGACACGTGACAGCAAGGGAGGTGGTGAGGCTAGATGCAGACGACCCTCGTCTAGCCTCAACACCCCCATTGCTGCCACGTGTCGTACGGTCACAAAGGAGATGAGGAAAGTGGAGATGATGAGATCCTAACCAGGTGGGAAGGAAATGCACTAATGTGGTCGAAGGTAAGTGGAGAAAGGGGCCAGCGGTGTATTAGGAGAAGATTTTTTTTTGGGTTTGTTTTTAACTAAGGGTAAAATTATCATATTGCTATAAAATATCGAACTTATTATTTTAAACATTTTAATAATGCGTGAATTCAGCTTTTCCTGTTGTTGGGATATACTGACTATAATTGTTGTTCTTGTAATAACGCGTGAATTACTACTTCCATTAAAATAGATTTATTTTCTCAATTTATCTTTAGATATAAATATAAAGATACTTAAATACGTATTTTCAAATATTATGTGGTAAAGATAATGCTAAAAAACATTAATTTAAATAAGCTATTTCTCTGAGTTTGCTTTTCTATATAATTGTAAAAGTTTATATCTTCACTCCCAGAAACTCTACAGTTCTTACTTCAACGAACTTGATCCAGAATGTAAATCAAAAATTCAATTATATTGATAATGTTTTTTTTCCATCCAAAGAGGATTGCTTTTCATTAATATGAAAAAAACCAAAATGATTTACATCAAAAGAGCGTCGTAAAAGGAAAGGCTATCCATCTCCTATAAGTGGATCTAAACATTCCACCCCAAAAGCTATCTGCGCTACTTTAACCCTATTTACAACTTCGGAAGCGAATACCCATGGTGGGGCACGATCCGGTCTACTACCATGTATGTAACAGTTACGCCAATACCAAATTCCAAAAGCCACCTCCCGAAACAGGTAGGCCCATCGGACCTTTATCATCGGAGCGGAGATGTTACTGTCTAAATTAAAATCAACCCAAGCCTGCAGGTTACGCGGTGCAACAAACGCGGTCCAGTGGTTAGAATGTACAAGGTTCCTCCAAACCCGAGCTGCCCAGGCGCAATCCCGAAACTCATGTAAGCTGTCTTCAGCTAACCGACCGCATATCGGGCAGATGGCTGGACTCAGCAGATGTCTACGGCTAAGGAAGCTGGCCGTGGGTAACGTGTTATGACGCATTCTCCATAGAAAAAAGTTCAGACGGTGAGGGTCTTTCAACTCCCACACTCTATGCCATGCTTGCGAAGATAGGTCTTTGGTTTCAGCCGTCAATAGCTCATATGCGCTCGCCACATCAAATTTTCCCGATATCGAAGGGCCCCACTTATACGTGATGTCCTGACCTTCCCCGGATTGGTGCGAGAATTCCAGACCCCGTAACACATCCGGGATACATCCACGTATCCCTCGCCAAACCGCCGAAGCATTCTTACGAACCCCTTCACTAAGTGGAGATCCATATTTGCTCCACAGCATCCTTGTCCATAATTTTCCTCGATCCACTAACAAAGACCAGCACAACTTCATAAGAAACGATGAATTCATCTGCCCAAGCTTCTTAATACCAAGCCTGCCCCTCGACTTAGATTTGCAAATAGCATCCCACGATAGATAATGCAGTCGTTTGCTCCCATCCAACTCATCCCAGAAGAATTTCCGGATCTGCTTTTCCAGCTTATTTAAGGTCACGCTAGGGATTTTCGATGTCTGCATGACATAGGTGGGAAGTGCTGTGAGGACCGATTTCACAAGCAAAGTGCGCGCGGCCTGGGATAAAGTCTTGGCTTTCCAATTTGACAACCTTTTCCGAATGTTATCCACAAGAAACTCATATGTTCTCGATGTCACACGATTATGTAATACTGGCATCCCCAAATATTTGCCTAAGTCGCCCGTAACCTTCATATGCAGGGTATTGCTCAGATCTGCGATGATAGCAGCTGAAGTATTTTAGGACACAAAAAACTGTGATTTCGATAGGCTCACGCGTTGACCGGACTTCGCACAAAACTGGGACAGAATCCTCTCTATCGTTTGCGCCAGCTTCACCGAAGCCTCCCCAAACAATAATAAGTCATCAGCGAAAAATATATGAGATACCTTAGGTCCTGACCGGGAGGCTTTAATAGGTATCCACTCCCTCCTGACCACTGCCTGCTGGATGGCACGACCAAGAGCATCCATGCACAGAAGAAACATATAAGGAGCCAGTGGATCTCTCTGACGGATGCCACACGTCGGTTGGAAGCTCTGTAGACGGTCACCATTCTAAATAACCGCGAGACGAGCTGAGGTGACCGTATACATTATGAGTGTGACACTAGATGCTCATATTTGGACTCGGTAAAATATAAGGAGCCAGTGGATTTTTTACTACACTAGATGCTCATATTTGGACTCGGTAAAATTTATCGTCCTAGCTCCAAAAAACTAAAGATATAATTGAAAATTCACTCGGATTTTGATAATATTTTTTTATTAAGTCTCCACCCAAAAGATTTAATTCTTCTAACTGTGGGAGCAAAAGGCTAATATCTCGTCTTCAATAGACCCTATCGTCTCAGTCTCAAAAAATTTTGTGTAGTATGTAAATCAGGAGTTCAACAGTCTCAATGCCAAGAATACACACAAGGTGATTACTTCAAACATAACTAGCAACTCTCTAGTCCAATTGGCTGGATACAATGACATAACCACATGATGCGTGTGTTTTGTTTCAAACCTACTTTTTTTAAAAGTAATTTTTTAATACGAATAATAATTAAACTATGTTATCTGTAATTTTTCTATCTCAATAGACGACATGGTGGGGTGTTTCGGTTCACTTTTTTCAAAAAGTTATTTATTTGGTCTATAATGTCAGTCTCGGATCGTATCATATCACGGGCATGACAAAGACATATCACTCCCCCGGATCCAGTGTCTATTCCAGTCTGACGTGACAGCAAAGACGGAGAGAAAACTGAAAAAGAAAAAGAATTTCTTTATTAAAACAACAGAGAAAACGAAACTTCAGTGCGGAGAACCACACCACAGTAGCACAGAACTCACTGATACAGATAGACCCGGAGAAAGAGACTGAGAACTTCAAATAAAAAGCGATCTTGATTCTTTTGGCTTATCTGATTCATAAATTATTTCTATATCATAATGTCACGTTAAAAATATTAATTGACATGAATACTGCATCTTTTTTTTTAAAAAAATATGTTATCTTGATAAAATACATGATGTGAGGCTTATGTTAGAATCAATTATATTAATTATAATTGATTGCTATAATCTCGCGATTTATTTATAAATCACTAATATGGATCACATGTATAATGTATCCGTACGTTAATTGAATAGATACGTTGTAATTATTGACTGCATTAATTATCAGATTTGATTTTGATTGATTAGTGATTATTATGTTTCGATGATGAGAGGAATTAATTGTCAGCCAAATAAGTAAAGGGGTCCCTGGCCTAGCCTATAAATAGAAGGCATGTGATATTCCATCAATCATAACTATACAGCATTCAGATAGGCATAGGCTGGAAGGCTCTATTTCCGCAAGAATTCTTCTCTACAGTAGGCTTCCCATTCTAAGACAACGACTAAGCGATAATGTTCGGATGTATCTTTTATACTTCCGTGGCTTCTTTTGGACTAACAGCTTATGCAAACACATGATATTAAAAAACGGGTAGAAGATGTTTATGATATCTTAGTACAAATTAAATAAATACCAGACCAAAAATGTCAACTTTAATCACGACAAAATTTACATTTTTTTCCCCAAGCAATCAAATGCCACCTACATTTCTAACAGCTCCATCGTAATATTCTCTAAATTCTTTACAGTATCAACTACTATTCTCAAGAAGAAAAAGAAAGAAAGACAGAAATTACAAAAACCAAACGGTCACAAACAAAAAGCAAAAAGGAAAAAACAGGGAATGAAGGAAAGGAAAAGAAAAAAATCGATTTGTGATGAACTAAGCTTATGTAATTGTAGGAGAAGAGTCAGATCATTTTTTGATCAGATGCAGTCGTACTTTATACTTTTGTACAGTCCTATACTTTAACACTGTTTCTGTTTATGTGGTTCGAACTTATGATTTCAAGATATATCTCACACAAATACATGAAAATGTAAATCCCAACCTCACCCCAAAAAGGAAAATAGTAACAGAAGGTTGAAACAGATCATGAGATACCCCTGGCCACTCCGGCTCCCTTCCCTAAAAAAGCTTAACCTGTAAGTAAATTCCTATTCCGGCGTAAATCATGACCGGCATTCCTCTAATTAAATTCACCGACAAGCTAAAAAAGCTCAATAATCAGGCATGAGTTGAGCGATTTTCCCTTCATCTGAAACCATCTTGTGTTCCGTCACTTTTAACCAAATACAAACAGCGGTAAAACTCAACAACAAGCTAACCAACCCGCTTCCCAACCCGATCCCCACAATCGCCAATACAGACAACCCTTTATTCTTCATGGGCGGTAAAGGGTACCCGTAAAGATCCTTATTCCCTTGAAAAGAACTCGCATTGAATCTCGAGAAGCTCCCGCTCCGATTCCCTAACGACCCTGGAATCTGACCCGAGAATTTATTACTCGAAACGTCGAACACCGAAAGTCTCACTAATAAACCCAGCTGCTGAGGGATTTGACCCGAGAGCTCGTTTTGATGGAGATCGATGACGTTCAGGTAAGCGCATAGAGCGAGCTCCGGTGGAATTGGGCCTGAGAGGCGGTTATCGGATAGATTAAGGACGGCCAGATTGACTAAATGTTGCAGATCGGGAGTAATGGGGCCGGAAATTGAGTTGGAGGAGAGGTCAAGAGCTTGGAGGTTAGTGCAATTGGAGAGGAAAGGGGAGATGATGCCGCGAAGAGAGAGGTTAGAGAGAGAGAGCTTATAAATGCGGCCATTGTTGCAGGTGGCGCCTTGGAGAAAAGAAGTGAAGCCTTGGCAAGGATTTGAGAAGGTAATTTTGGTCCAATTTTGGAGGTTGTGAAATGGGTCTTGAAGGGATTCGGCTAGATGGGTTAAGCACTGTTCGTCGTCGGGATCTGGTTTGGTCGGAGGGAAGGTAGCGCAGGTTAGTAGGACTACCCAGATTATGCTCCAAAAACCCATGCGGATGATGCGTAAGATAGCGGAAATGAAGCAATAGATGTTGGATTGTTTTTATAGTGTGTTTGGTGGGAGTGATTGTGGGAGTACAGTTGGGTTGTGGGGATAATGAGAAGTTGGAGAGGATGAAACCATTAAAAGGTACGTAATGCTTTTACAAATTGACGAGGACAAAATTCTCATACTCAAAAAGAGAATAATCAGCTCAGTCTAGTCAACGTTATTTAATTTTTACAAAGAAACAGGTCGTTTAGGGTTTACGTCATTCATTTAAGTTCGAAGACACATTTATATTGGTCCGGCTTAGAGGATGTGAGACTCCCTTTCACGGGTCAGGACCGCCTGACCCCCCATTCCCTCACCCCCTTCGCGACCGCCCGCCACGTGGCAGCAAGGGGGGACGGTGAGGCTGGATGGGGGTCACCCGCATTCAGCCTCACCACCCCTCCCCGCTGCTACGTGGCGGGCGGTCACGTGGGCGGTCACGGGGAGGGGGTTAGAGGATCTCATTCGCCCTTTCACTGCCGATTAAGTTCTCTTGTAAGCATTAATCCTTATCATATGGAGGCATCGAAAACTAGTCATCTCAACTTTAGCTGGTTACCTCGATTATTATTTTTGTCTCGGCCACAACTACATCTCGACAGCAGCATACACCTCGGTCATGCCTAACAATTCGGCCAAGTACCCGGTACGCAATGCCTCTTTGGTCAGTTCGGTACAAGTAGCTCAAGCAGATTTTTGTCACGCCAGCAATTTAGCCATGCAATTCAACATGTAGCGTCAAATAGCGGCATGCATAAGCAGGACATGATATATGTCATTCTCCATAGCTCGTAAACATGTGTTGGTCGCAAAAGCATACAAAAAAAAAGAGAAAGAAAAACAATGTCAACAGAAGACATGTTCAATCCAATCGAGTAAAATTCCACGGAAATGTAATTGAGACATGTTTCTCTTACCATTTCAACATAAATATTTACAAACCTAGAAATACTCATAACTAACTTGATCGTCGGACAATTTTTAATATAATAAAATTATAGGACTTCTAATATTGTTGTATCTTGCAAGACTTCTTCGGCAACCATTGTTAGTTTCAATGATGTAAATCCATCGATTATAAGTTCGTCAAAAAATTACTACTTTCAACTGTAGTTAATAATGGCTTCTACGCAATTCAAACATAAGCACATATTTGTATGAGAGGAAGGAAATAAAACGATTGGCGCGATTTTGAGTGGAGATTTGAGCTTTTCGAAAATTTGACTTTGTCTTCTGTTTTTGTCTTTTGACCGAGCTAGTGAGCTAGCTTAGATGAATGGGGACTTTTCTATCTAGTTAAAGATTAATGGGGACTTTTCTATCTAGGGCACGTCGTAGACTTTAATTCAAACATAAGCTATTACAAAACGAGTTAGACTAGGGGTGTAAATAATCCGAGCTGATTCGATTATTAAATTATGGAATCATGTATTTTTAATTCAAACTTGAGTTTGAGTACGAATTTTAGATGGTATTCAATCTTAAACTCGAGTGCGAGCGTCTTAAAACCAAGTAAAATTAGAGTAGTATTCAAGCTTATTCGAGCAAAAATAAATATAATTTTTTATTCAAAACATTGCATGTAGCAGGTAGAAACATATATTTTAGCTGATAGTATAGTGAACCATTATTGTTTTGTTCCTGAAAATATATTATCGTTAAAATGATTGGCAGTTAAAATGTTTAATTGATTGTATGTATCAAACAAATATATTAATATAACACAAAATCATGCATAACTTCATATATATATAAGTTCAAGCATGTTCATGAGCTAACCATTCGAACATCAACATTCTCAAGATTGGTTCGCTAAATATTCGAGTCGAATGTAGTTCGATCTCAAGCTTTATAGAGTCGAACTAGTCGAGCAAAAATCTGAACCGAACTCTACCGACTCACGAACCGTTTGACTGATTTGCACCAATAACCTACTTTTGCTTCCAAGAACAGATAGCTTGCTACTAAATTCTACCTCCAAAAAAGCAAGCATATCATAATTCAGCCTCACAACTTCACTCTACCCAGGGGTCTTTATCGCCGTTGAGTACTCATGTTTCCGTCTAATTTTTTCTCTTGATTCGTTTCATCTACTTAGCTCCCCTTCCATCTTGGAATTATTTTTTTTTGGTGATATTCTTTGATTAGCATGTTGATTTAAATAAAGCTACGTAAGAATTGTCCTTAAAACTTGTATTTTTATTCATATCTAAATAAAAAAATATCGAATTCACATCGTTGTAAATAACTAAGCGATCTCGTCATCAATTCAAAGTTTGTCGGGTTGCCCCCAGAGGCACATTTCGGATTTTAGCAGCTCACCTTTTATAGAAGCACAGGTTTTTTTTTTTTTTTTAAAACAGAAGCACAGATTCAAACCCTCTCAATTTTGCATGCTTAATGCCTTGAGGTGGCAGTAAACCATAACAGGGAGTTTAGTAGGCTATGGATTCTACTGTTGAAGCCACTAAGTGCGTAATCTTAGACTAACATCTGAGCCGTATTACTACTCGTTTTTCCTATATGTATTGATGTTCTGTTGTTTTACTTGGTTGTCATGGTTGAATGTGCATCTTACAATAAAAAAAACTTATCTAATATAACAGGGAAGCCAATTGTATTTAACAGACAATTTAGGTAACATTAATTTGATGTTCATACTGGACAGTGCTATCAATTATTAGTAATACAAATATAAAGACGTGTTCGGTGCACTAGGCTCCCGCGTTTGTATAGGGTCCGAGGAGGGGCCGGATCGCTTCGTGATCTAGTGTACGTAATTTTACCATACATTTTGTGCAAGTGACTCTTTATGTTGCTCAAACTTGTGACCTCCAGATCGCAAAGTAACAATACCGGTTGCTCTAAGACCCGCCTTCATTATTAATACAAATAGATGAATCTTAACAACCAAACATTGCATCAATAGCATTTTATCACCAAGACGGTAACATACTTCCTTAGATCTTTTAAAATGTAAGCTTTTTATAGTCATCCATACATGACAATCAAAGCAGAACACCGTTATGCCATAATATTATTAATACCAATAAGAACCAAGCAGGCATCCATTAAATTATTTTTTAAAAAAAAAGACAAAACAAACTCGGATGAAATCTTATAAATAAAAAAATATGAATAAATTGCTAAATTCGAAGTCCTTTGATTTGGTTTTTTTTTTTTCCAAGAAAATTTACCTTGCATTCTTCCTCTAACATACGCTATGTGAAGGCTGAAGCTTGGCCCGGCGTTTCTGATGCAATAGACTTTTATGTTTGTGCAATGTATATAGAAGAACTGGATCGCTTTGTGATCTGATATACGTAGTCTTACTTTACATTTTCGGAAATGCATTGTTTGGTACTTTTACTGTGTGCATATATATATATTTGATAGCAAATTTTATAATTATCCGTGAAGTTTGGTGTTCTAGCGCATGTAAAAACATTTGCTTGGTCAAACTATATGTCCCAAAGGGTCATGTCTATTTATCGGTTTGTGAACACGATGTTTTTGAATCCTCATCAAATTATATAACTCTGATAAATAGGGGTTTAAGAGCACCATAATAAAATTATAAAAGTATGATAACTGATAACTAAACAATTAGGGACGGGCAAGTGTAGTGGAGACTTTCCTTGGTGGAGAGTGACGCTCATCTGATGCAAAATTGAAGTGTAAAACGTCATATTTGTTTTAAAAGTTTCATTGTTTAAACTTTTTTTTTATAGAGAATATAAATTAATTACAAAAACTTCTTGCATTCAATCTTATATAGATCGGAAGTACTTAATTTGTCTTGAAAATATAATTTTAGTTGATTTTTAATATATAATAAATTAGACTATGTTATAAACTCAACTAAAAAATATTTTCAAATGGATATAGTATTTGATTTTCTGCTGCTTCTTTTTTAGGTTCTTAGTATATAAAATCCAAAAGTTGATTAAACCTAAGATCCGTTAATCAACCACTACTTGGACTGTTTTATACAATAGGTACTGTTTCTCCTTGCATATGAAAATAATTCGGGTGTGTCGAGAGATAGTCACATAATATTTTTACAACTATATTTTTGTATTCATTGTTTTAAGTTGTTAGATGTACACGTTCGTTTATTTATTTTATTTTTATAAAATTTAGATTCAAACTAATCTCAACAACCATATCTTACTTTCACCTTCGTTTTTACCCCGCTGTGTATGGCTAAAAGTTTATATGTTAAACTTTGCAAAGAGTTAATTGTATTTGGTATCCATTCTTTTCCACCAAGTTTTAAGTAGCATGCAATGTTTCATTAAACACATTTGCCATCCAGACTTATAGAGTTAATAGACACCTGGCATCCGGCAACCGGGAAATGACCTGCTGTAGGCGATTTTTATGAAATTTTCTTTTTTTCACTTTTTCCCCAAGTGGCGCCAAACTTTTCTCAACCCTGGATAATTTCATCTTCCCTCCATTCCTTCCAATAACAACAACCAAAACTGTTGAAAAGAAGATTGAGACATAGGGAAATTGATGATGAATCCAACAAGTATGCCCCTTTGTTATCCTACTTCTTCTGTTGGACAACTCCAAATTCCATAGCTAATTCAAACAGCACTCGAGAACTGAATCCCACAGTTTCAAGAAATAGAGAAACAAAGGAGGCAGAGCAAGACCTTGAGTTGGGAAGTTCCTTATAGAAAATGTTTGTCTTTTGAATAATTTAGGAGTGTGGTCGTGCTGGTAGAGATGGGCAACCTGCATCTTATGTGTTGTATTATAGTTACAATGAATACGTCAGTTCCAGACCTATTTTCAGCTTTAATTTTTTCCCCTGCATCTTGTATTCTTATGCGTCCCGTGCCTGCTATATCATGATTCCTTCTTTATCTGCAGATAAGAGTTAAGCACATGCTTAGCCAAGGCATTTCTTTGGGATATATTCGTTCAGGTTCATCAACTACAGGGAGATTATTGGAGACTAATTCCGACAACTTTCTGAGAATGGTATGTCAAAAATGGTACATTCTTTGACTTCTTGTAGTCCAGAACTCAATTTGTTGATTTAACTGCTTGCAGGTCAGTTACTGTAAGAATGACGTGGATTGCCGGCGTCTCATACAGCTGCTTCATTTTGGGGAGAAGTTTGATTCCAGCAACTGGCAGAGTACCTGCGATAATTGTTCCAAGATAATAAGCTCTGTTGAGAGATTTTGTTTAACGGGAAAATGAAGGTGGGAAGTTTTTGATTTTGTTTTTTCTTTAATTTTGAAGGTAAATTAGTGAACTTTGGTTAAAGTCGGGTTAAAAGTATGGTTAAGTCCGGTCAAAGGTCGATTTCAGCGGTCAACGGTCGACCAGCAGGTCATCCGGATGCCAGGTGTCTGTTAACCCTATAAGTCTGGATGGCAAGTGTGTTTCATGAAATATTGGATGCTACTTAAAACTTGGTGGAAAAAAATGGATACCAGATGCAATTAACTCACTTTGCAAATCGCAAAAGGCAAATATTGTTTATAGTTTATGTGGCATGGACTTGGCCAGTTGGCCCATCAGATACGGTGGGTGGAAAAACACTGCATGAGCCACTATAAGTGGCAACACCATACACACATCAGTCTCCTGAGAAAGACTGGGGTCAACACTTTTGAAAGTTTGAACCTTGACGATTACCTAAGAAAATGATCATATAGTCAACTACCATTCCATTAGTTTTGAATAAGTAATTGTAAATTTTGTAGTGGCCTTACGGAGTACACACTGCCCAACCAAAAGATACATCTATGTAGTTAGGAATGACATATACAAAAGTATAACGAGGTATAGGTCATATATAGAGACACTTTAGAGTATATTTAGGGACATAGGCGTAGACACTATCTACGCTTTAGGTTGACTTTCCACTTGGTTGTGTATATTATACCGTTGTTTTACATTACATGTACATATACATGTGATGCGTATTTTAATATCGAAAGTTCATTCTTTGTATTTCTTAAACTTACTCACTAATATACTAGTACAACATATCTCTATTATCATGTCATTTATGCAGATACATATAGAGCCAGGGGTCTCACTGAAAGCAGACTCTCTATCCCTTGGGATGAAGGTATTGGCTGCCTACCGCTTACCCCCCAGACTCTAACGATAGTTTTTGCTGTCGTTGGGATAGACTAGGTTCAGATGATGATGATGATATACAAAAGTATAAGACAATAAATGATGGCAGCTTAAGTTCTTTTCTTAACAGATATTGAGAAAACAACAAAATACAAATGACGTTTCCGGTGTATTAGTCTCTCGCGTTTGCATTGGGTCAGATATACGCAGTCTTATCTTACATTTCGTGCAACAAGTTGTTTCCACGTCTCAAACTCATAACCATAAAAAATAAATTGCAGAGGGACACGTTTTCTATTATTCGTTCATATATATTGTATTTTTTTTTTTTTGGAAGAAGGGATCTTTTATTCAAAACTAAAAGAGTTCAAGGTTACAATCAAGCCTACAGCACACCACTAGCTATTTACATCAGATTCAAAATCTATACAGTAAACCCCATTGGCTAACAACAACTTATGTACACGGCAAACTATCTCATCTCTAACACATGTAGGAGTGGGGAGGTGAGTAATACAATCATGGACTTTTTGATTTCTCCAATACCATATACTCATTAAAGCTTCGCGAAAAACATATCGCCAGTCGCCCAACCCGTCCGCATCGCTCCAAGACGCCTTCAAGTTAGCTGCTACCCAGTTGAACGGGTCACTGTAACTGCAGAAGCGTGTAAAATCCTGACGCCTTACCAGTAACGACCAAACTCGTCGAGCCCAACTACAGTCCCGTACTACATGTAAGGTGTCTTCTACCGCATGTCCACATACCTTACATGCGCTACTTACGGCAATATGGTGGTCTTGCAAGTTCTTGCCAACCGGAATCGCATTATGACATACTTGCCACAATAAAAAATTTAATCTGCAAGGCCCCTTCATAGACCATATATTGTCCCAAGTGGGATCAGTCGCAGTGGCAAACTCCGTCCCTAGTATTCGGTAAGCACTGGCCACAGAAAACGCTCCTGATGAAGAGCCCCGCCAAGTCGGATGCTGCAAAGAATCCGAGGAGCGTATATTGGACGTTTCAAGCCCGCGGTGAAGTAGAGGGATAGCGCTGCGTATGTGTCGCCACAAGGAGGATGTATTTGATTTATACCCATTTTGAAGGATATCACCATATTTGCACCTTAGAACTTTAACCCACAACTTATCCGGATTTTGTAATAGTGTCCAGCCGAGCTTGGCCAACATTGCTTGATTCATGTCACGAAGGCGTTTTATTCCCAACCCACCTGACGACTTATCCTGACAGAGTTTATTCCATGCAACCCAATGCAACCGATGACTTGTTGCCGTGTCGCCCCAAAAGAATTTCCGTACAATTTTCTCAATTTCATCTACCAACCCCAATGGGATACGCACTGTTTGCATAGCGTATGACGGAATTAAGGACAGCACACTTCTGATCAAGACATACCTGGCAGCTTGAGATAGAATCTTCGTCTTCCATGCACCCAATTTTGTACGAACTTTATCAACTATGAAATTGTATACAAGCTTGCCACTGCGGCCATGAATAAGGGGCATACCCAAATAATCACCAAAGTTGTTTGTCCGGCTGATTCCCATCCGAGCAAACGTGTGTGGCAGAAATTCAGCAGGCACATTCTTGGACATAAGCACGTGGGATTTAGCGATACTCACCGTTTGCCCTGTACGTTTGCAGAATGTTCTGATAATGTCTTCCATTACATTCGCCTGCCTTGACGAAGCCTCCCCAAATAATAGCAAATCATCGGCAAAGAATAGGTGTGATACACTTGGACCGCGCGTCGATGACTTCATTGGCCGCCAACTCCCGTCATCTTCGGCCTGTTTGATATTCTGAGAGAGTGTTTCCATGAATAGCAGGAATAAGTAAGGAGCAAGTGGATCGCCCTGACGAATCCCGCGCTGGGGCCGAAAAGCTTCCAACTGTTTTCCGTTCCATAGGATAGATAGTGAAGAAGATGAGATTGTAAACATGATAAGATTTGTAAGCTCCCTGCTGAACCCCACCTTCAATAATACTGCTTCAAGAAAGTCCCAACGCACCTTGTCATAGGCCTTCTCCAAGTCCAGTTTGAAAGCCATGTACCCCTTGTGCCCGTTTTTGGTGCGCATGGTATGGATCAACTCTTGCGCTATAATAATATTATCAGCAGCTTGACGTCCAGGAACAAAAGCACACTGTGTTGGCGAGATAACTTTCCCAATAATTGCTTTGAGGCGGTTGGCAATAACTTTTGTAATAATCTTTACGATCACATTCATCAATGCAATGGGGCGGAACTGCGATGCTCTTTCTGGATTAGCACCCTTCGGAATCAACGAAATCAAAGTCATATTCAATTCATGTGGATACGTTTGGTTGCGAAAGGCAGCCAAAACGAACTCCGTAACTTCCTTCCCGACAATCGGCCAGTTTCGTTGATAAAATACTGGTGGAAGACCGTCCGGTCCAGGGGCTTTGTAGGTCCCCATTTGAAATATGGCTTGCTCAACTTCTATAGCATGGACAGGGCAATTTAACCACCGTCGATCCGCGTGAGTAAATGATGGAATGTAGATGTCATCCGGTGAGAACATGTCGCCATTAACACCTGAAAATAAATCCTTGTAGTACAGTAAGATTATTCTTTCCATACCTTGGGGGTCATCGGTCCAGGTATTATCATCGCTCCTTAGTCGAGTGATTTGGTGCCTCCGTCGTTTCGCTGCCACTGATAGATGAAAATACTTACTGTTCCGTTCACCGTCGATAAGCCATTGTAGGTTGCTCTTTTGCTGCCAATAAGTATCTTCCTACGTCATGATATCATGAAATTCGGTTCGGAGTGTCCTCTCTAGCGCAGTCAAGTAAGAGGAGGGTTTTTCTGCCAAAGATTTTTGAATTCCAGCTATTCGAGCTATGCAACGTCGGCGTCGTTGTGATAAATTTCCGAAAACATTTTTCCGCCATGTCTCCATACGAACCTTAAATTCCTCCATTGTTCTGCAATAGTCTCCACTAATTGGTTTCCAAGCGGATTCCATGAAAGAGGCAAACTCTTTATGGTCCATCCAATTCGCTTGGAACTTGAAGCTTCGCTGTAGGTTGAGTTCTTGCCTGTGCATAGCGGTGGTTAGTAGTAAAGGGCAATGATCCGAGTAAATGCGCGGGAGGTGCTGTAGTGATGACGAAGAGAACTTGAGAAACCATTCCCTATTCCCCCAAGCCTGATCAAGTCTTTGCTCAATTAAGTGGTGGCCAGATCTCCCATTGGACCAAGTGAAACGTGTCCCTGAGAAGTCATGCTCCGTCAAGTCACACTTATCGATCATGTTCAACATTCGGTGTACACACGTACCCCCAATTGGTCGTCCCCCTCTCTTATCTACCTGCCTTACAACCAAGTTGAAATCTCCTAATAATATCCATGGAATTTTAACATGACATGCCATTTGCTCAATATACTCATATAGGTGCTCTCTAATTCCACCACTGGGCGATGCATAAACAAGTGAAATGAGGTTTAAGACTGAAGATTTTGTGATAATAGCAAGATTCAATATCTGGGCTGTGTAAGATAAGACCCGTACTCGAATGTCTTCATTCTGCCAGAAACACCATAAGCCACCTGCAAAACCTCTAGCTTCAACTGCAGCAAGATGCGTGAAATAGGTACCATGCAAAATACGGCGTGCCTGTGTACTTGGAACGCGAGTTTCCATGAGGAATAGAATATTTGGCTTATAATCTCCTACCATCCTTTTGACATATCTGAGTGTGTCCGGTGATCCCGCACCGCGACAGTTCCATGATAGAATTCTCATAAGGAAAAAAGTTAATTAGACTCACCCGCCTTGTTGCAAGGAGCGGGTAAAAAATCACCAATATCCATATCGGAGTGAGCATGTTGCGAAGGGTCCAATTCGTCGATCACCATTTGGGCTGCACAAAGGACATCCGGTGGATGTTGCTTTATCTGTTCACCCAATGAAATATCCGAATGCTTCTTCCGAAGGATGGTTGGAGTAGGCCGAGATACCTCAGTACTCTCCGGGTGTGCATTGGTTATGTCCAGTAAAGGCATGTGCGCCGGCACGTCTAATACGAGTGATTTAGTAGGACACCCTTTACTCTCCAGACTACCCTTCCTGCGTGTGCCACTGCTGGACGGTGTTGTCACCGTTAGATGAGGGATCTGCACTCGCACCCTAGATGTATCTTTGACAGCAATGCCTTTATTTTTACGCTCCCGTGACTTGCTTATCTGTGACTTGCTTGTGCTGCGAAATTTTGATGATGGTCCAAGGTCTGGGATTGCATCAAATACTCTTTCTAAACCACTGGTTAGGTTAATTGGAAGGGTCTCCTCTTCTTCCTCAGAGATTGGAGCAAATCTTGAGCCCCCAACCGTTGGAAACTTGAGGTTTTGTGTTTCGTTGTCTGCAGCCCTTGGTTTACTAGATGTGCGAAAGTTAGGCTCATTCATACTGGGAGCAAATCGAGTGTTGCCTCCCCTACGCCGAGTGTTATTCCGTGCTATCATCCATGGTCCAAATGTCTCGTCCGCAGAGTCGCGTGTCAGGGAATCATCTTGCTGCATAGTGACGTTTGCAGGTTCCTCCGGATTACCAATAGAACAGTTCTCCATCCGGTGGCCATACTTACCACACTTGAAGCATATTTGGTGGAGACTCTCATATTCAATCTTTAAACATTGCCCATTAACATACACAGTTGATATAAGCGGCTTTTGAAGGTCCACCTCAACACACATGCGTGCGTATTTTCCCCGCGACACTGTCGTCGTATTCCTGTCAATCTTCACAGCTTTCCCCAGTTGATCTCCTATCCGCATCAAAACTGATTCGTCAAAGAATTCCAACGGCAGCCTGGGGATTCTGATCCACACCATAGTAGAGGACATATTAGTTGCAGATGGTAGGAAACCGGGACGGAACTTCGCTACAGTTAGATAGTGTCCCTGTATTGTCCATGGTCCATCCTCAAGGACATGCGTATAGTCATCCTTCGAATAAAATCTCACGACGAAGAATCCATCCTCAAGATCAATGATATCAGTTCTTCGATTAAGAGTCCACATATCCGTTAACCGCTGCGACAAAACCCTGAAAGAGACATTGCGGCCAAGTGGTTTGACAATAAGGGCTCTACGCCACGGGCGCCATAAGCGTTTACATTCGTCCAGCGGTATGTCCACTATCACTCTGCCCGGTCCGACGTCACTGCCATGGTGTATTACCCGATCATATGCGCCAAAAACTGCTTCATCATCGCTGTCATCCGGTTCTCCATCACCAACATACAGATCTCCTCCTGGCAATAGGTTAGCCGGTATTGGTTCCCGGACAATATCTGCCCACTTTGGTGCTGTCCATTGTTGATCCACAATTCTTGGTGGATCCATAGTTGCGGGTCTCTTATACTTCTTAACGCTTCGCTGGATCTGATCCAACTCCTCCGTATTCTGTTCCGGATTTATCTCTTCCATTTGGAACTGGATTCCGGCAGGATGGCCGGTGCCGTGAGCGGTTACGACGACCAAGTAATGGTTTCGGTGGGGAGGTTATCTCGGGATCGCCAAGGTTTATGATGTTCATATATATTGTATTGGTCAGAGATCAATCTAAAGAAAAAGTATCTAATTAACTTTTCTCAAACTAGGAAAAAAGAAAAAAAAAAATACAGCTTCGATGTGGTACGTTAGAATTTGTGATATGCTAGGGTTAGGGGTTAGGTTGGACTAGAGACCTATTTGTTTAAATTGTAAATTGGTCAAACCAGCTTATAAGTTGGTATAAGCAGTTTTAAGAAGATAAACATGTTTGGTAAAGAAAAAAATTACTTATAAACCATTTAGGTGTTTTAAAGCTAAAAAACAACAAACTAAGTGTCCCTAACTTTTTTTTTTCGCTTAAACACAAAAGCTTGTTTGACTTTTTGAAATTACATTATTATCCCTCGTCATCTTTCCATTTCTAATAGAGTCAAGGGTACACCCTTTCTTGACTTTGAAATATGATGGAATAAAACAAAATGACTCACTAAATTAGCTGCTCTTCTTATATTATGAAGTAGCAGTTAATCGACATAACTTGACGCATCCTTATGGGTCATCAGAAAACAACCTCCATGTGTTTCTAATACATGAGTATGGTTGCGTACATCCGACCCCTCATACCCCGCCATAAACGAAAGCCTCTAAGGCGATGGTTAATGTTGTTGTTGTATCCCTCTTCAGGTTAATTTAGATATTTTTTAAAGACCAATGATAAATAGACACGGTTTTTTTTAAAATAAATACACAATCTTTTGTTTGATCAATGTTCAATAATAAATAATGCGATGAAACCAATTATGTAAAAATAATAAAGATGTGTATATATTAAGAAAATATATGTTGCATTTATCATTTGCTTTTTCAATCGCCAATTCTTATTATTTGTTTATGGACTGCTTGGAGCCTGTAGTTGAAATTTCTGCTTCTCCCCCCCCCCCCCCCCCCCCCCCTCTTTTTTTCTTTAATGCACGGTTGTCTGAAACATCTTGTTTTGGTGTTTGTAGAAAGATAGGAGGCCTCATATGAAACAAAATATGAGGTCTTCAATCACGCAACACTACGTATATAAAAGAACTTTTTTTTAAAACAGAAAAAAGATAAACAACGGACCCTTTTGTACACGTGACGTCGCGTGATTGGAGGCCTCATATTTTGCCTCATATGAAGCCTCCTCTGACCTGATCCGGTAAACCGACTGGGATAGGATTGTGTTTTTGGGGGATGGACAGTGTGTATTTGTAAATGATGTATTTTGTTACACCTAGTTGTTTTTTATGGTGTATTTTCTTATTGCGTATGATCAAAAATAGCTTTATTTTATAATAAAATTACATTTAATTTTATTTAAAACATTACAGTTCAGTAATGAGTTTATAATGCTGTTATTGAATACATGAGAGATTTTTTATGGAAATCGACACAAGTGATATTCTGATTTATCAGTTGATTTTATAAAAGGTTAATAAACTAAAACAAGATTTTATTTCTTAATAAAAAAACGACATGTTCCGTATATCATCATCGTCATATATTATCCTCTTAATATAAGCAATTTATTTTTACCAAAACTTAAATGTTCATAAGCCATTTTAGCCAAACATATAACAACTTGTTTCCAAAAAAAAAACATAACTCTGATAAGAAGACTATGCAAGGTCTAGGAAAATCACATGTTATAACTCTAGTGATCATCTATTAGAAACACCAGGTGATCTATCGGTGAGAGAGGCAAGTAAAATTTAGAATTTTTAGAAAAGCAGTTCCTATAAAGAAAATTACTTCAAAGTTTTAAAGAAAAATGTTTAAATTGGGAAACAAACAGAGAATTCCCTTTTTTTTTGAGTAAAAAAGTTACCAAAAGTCAAAACATAGGGAATCCCAATGCGAACTCTTGGATTTGGAGCCATTAGAGGATCTGATCTCTGACACTTGGCGCTCTACAACGTAGGCCTGCATATAGCGTAATCATTATTCCCACATCGTTCAAGCCGATAATTGCAGTCACCTAATATACGCTATCAGCCATGCCTTACATTGTCCCTTCGGGGACATCCGATAAAATTGGAACGATACAGAGAAGATTAGCATGGCACCTGTAGCGCCCTGCTCCCGTGCCCTAGCATCAGGAACAGTGCACCCGCCGTAGCCTACTAAGAGGACTACAAAGCGTCGTTCAAACTTCTTTGTACGTCAGAACTGACGTAGAAATTGTTTTCCGCAGGAACGATAATAAAATAAATAACTCAATTAAAATAAATCCATCAGTGTAGAAATTAAATATAAGGGTTGACGAGACCCGTTAAGTCAAATATGAAATACTAAAATCAAATAATAAACTTATGTGGAGGTCTATCTGACTATCCCAAGAAACAAGCTCCCGGTCAACAAGATCCCTTCTCGAGTCCAACTCACTCGTCCCAGCTCGCGTAATCTGTCCTACCCTCGATAATCATATATACTCGTAGTCCTGCTCACCTGTGGAGGGGTGGTGGGGGGGGTGAGTGATGGGAGTCACTCGTAGGTTACCCGTCTCTCCCGAAAAGGGACTGTCACATACTGAGTCGGGTAACACATAGAGCACATAAAGCATGGAGCAGATAAATAAAGCAATGAAGCATAAACAATTAAATAATAAGGCAAATCAAGCATAAATAGGGAATTAACAGATACCCGACCCGATCCGCATCCCACACATAGCGCTGAAACAACTTAATAACAAGACAAATAATCACAACAACAATAAATGCAATGCGCAAGTTCATGATGCATGCACTTCTATATCCGTGTCACACGCAGTCATTTAATATCACACTCTATGCCCATTCTTTTCCATGTTATGCTATGCATGTCCCGGGTCCTATCGAGTGAAGGTAACCATTATTACCAACACCCATCACACGCCTCGTCAGGCCACACGGCTCATAGGCCAAATGCAATGCTCGTGCCATGAATGCGTCACGCTTTCACACTTCCGTTTCACCTATGTTGCATGCTCCGTTCTATGTTGCGTATTACCTATATTGCGTAGTTACCCTATGTTGCGTGGGGTTCATTACTGTATTTTATCTTCTACCGTTATTTTATCTTTCTAGACTTTATTTTAGGTTTCTACACTTTATTTTATTTTTCCTAGGCTTTCAAACACTTAAATCTTTTATTTGAATATTTTTATATTCCCCTACTATTTTTTATTTCTTTTATTATAATTTAATTAATGAGTTTCTAAATTTCTTAATTATAAAACATTATTAATATTAAATCAAATAAATTTATAATCTTATAAATACCCTTTTTTTTTCGGCAATTACCTGGTTGAATGTCGTTGTCAATTTTTATTTTTAACTTATTTTATTTTATTTTATTTAATAGGTTTCTAAAATTTTGATTATAAAACATTATCAAATCAAATAAATTTATAATCATATAAATATCCTCTTTTTTTTTTTTTTTCCGGCACTTACCTGTTTGGGTTGTTATTAATTTTATTGTCATTTTCATCTTATTTTATTTTACTTTATTTCAGTTATAGAATTTACTTAATTAATAATTCTATTGATTAATTAACAATTTTACTAATTTAACCATTCTGGCCATAATCCTGGCCCTCTAAAGAAAACTGACCCCTTTCCTCTTTCCACAGTCGGCCCGGCCCTCCAGGACAGTCGGCCCACTGGCCGTATTTCTCTTTGTTTTTCTTTAATATTAACCTACGATTTGGGCCTTATTTTATTTTCCAGATTAGCCTTACAATTTCAGCAGGCCTGTTCCGCTCAAGATGGCTGCTGGCCCTGCTGAGCACGGCAGGCCAGCCTGCCACTCCATTGCTTTCTCTTTTTTTTTTTTGTAATTCTCTTATTAATTTTTTTAAATTCTAATTTTCTTCAAAAATTCATAACTTCTTCGTTTTAACTCCGATTAACCCTAAACCAGTGGGGTTTGACTCATTATAACGCGACAAACACCATGGCACTGGACACGTCAGCGCGTGAACAGTACGCGCCGCGCCGGGACGCGCGGGGCCGCCGCGCGAGTGCTACACGCGCCGCCTCCGTGCGCGTTTTTCGACAACCCGAACCCATTCCCACCTATTTCCGTGCTATGTGATCTATATCTAAGGCTCAAACACGCAATTTCCACACCAAAACATAAATGATTCGCGATAAACATATAAAAGGTAGATATGCAACGATAATCAAATAATTCCCAAAACAGAATGCGAGGGAATCCAAAGCAATCCGACAGAGGGGAGGGTAACCTACCTCTTGAATGCAAACTCACTGATAAACAAGAGATTGAATTTGATGTGAGTGGCCAATCCTCCTTCTCCTCTTTCTCTCTTCCTCACTCTTCTCTTTTCTTTTTCCTCACTGCGTCGCTGCCTCTCTCTATGTGCCCTCAGTTGAAATGCTCTAAATATGTGCACAATGGAAATATATGGCTGTGTAAGGCTAAAGGGCTGAGCCCTTTATGGCTTTATTTATTACATTTTTTTTTTTAAATTTCTTTTAAACCATGATGGCAGGATCGGTTATGGGGGAGGGAAATTAGGGAAGTGGGGGAAGTTAAGGGGGAATGGTTAATGGGTAGTTAACTAGGATAATTTAAATAATTTTTTTTTCTTTTTTCTTCTTATAGCCAACCTAGCAAAAATTTAGCCGCCGGTGTAATTTTGTCGCCGGAAAGGTTTTCAAGCTGTCGATCACAAAATCAAGCGAAAATGACACTGGCGGCCGAAAATCATCACTAGCTTTTTTTTCTGAAGAAGAAATTGGTGAATTGGGAGGCGGAATTTTCAGATTCTTTGTCGGCTTCCTTCCTCAAGCCTCCCCAAATTGGGATGGGATCTCCTCACCGCGCGGCCCAGGACGCGACACGTGGCAGCAGTAGGGGGTGGTGAGGCTGGATGAGAGTCACCTTCACCCAGCCTCACCACCCCCTTTTTGACACGTGTCGCGCGGTCACGCACGCGATGAGGGGGCTGCGGTGAGGGGATCCTATCCCCCCAAATCTGTTTCTGTGATCAGAATACTTCCCGATTTGCAGTAACAACTAATCTTTTTTTTTTTTTTTGGTTGTTGTCAAGATTCCCAATTATTATTAGCTTGTTTAGGTTTTTCATTTTCCGGATTGGAATTCCTATGATTCGTGTAAAAGTACTGAGCAAAGGTGCAACGAATTTTGATTAAAATTTCTTCACATATTTACTAATGCTGATCTTCCTAGCAGAATTTCAGGACAAAAATAATGCTTGCAGGCTGTTTGTCAACAAAGTTCTGGTTTAGGAAGAATATTTGGAAGATGGGCGATGGTTTTTCTTTTTTTCCTTTTTTCATTTTAACCAAACACGCGCGCGCAGATATATGTTTCATATTATAGAATTGCAAAGTGTATTCTGCAGATTTATCTGTTATTAAGAAGTCAGTAGTCAAAATGTGTTCTTACCATTCTATGAGTTATGAGTAAAGATAAGACTAGATTAAGAAGATTGAACAACGTAGATTAAGAGATCATTGTTTCAGTAAGAGGGATCTGAAGAGGATTAAAGATGGTTTGCAACTCTGCATTTGGAGGATGCTTTGAAAATCTTCGGCGTTCCCCTGGCTGTAGAAGAAAGTCTTCTATTTTTACCCTTATAAATGCATTTGATTAGGACCAGATGCTGTTGTTACAGCTTGGGGAATTAGAATACTATCACCTCTACCTGTAATATAGTCATTTCTTACCATTGAAGCCATACATAGAATAGCATGTTTCATTGGAAGCAAACTCACTGTTTCTTGTAATGGTAGTATTATTTGACTACCTATCACGATTATAAAGAGTTGGAAGCAAGTTCTCTTTTCGAATGCCACATGTTAATAGAGACAAATCTTTTGCTAAACAGTATCAGCATTTGATGTGCATGGTAAAATAAAAGTATATTTTCTAGAAGTGTATTCATACAACTCTGTTAGTAAAAAAGACCAACAGCAAATAATGAAATACATGTAACAAAGACATCAGATAAAATTAGGGTATACAAACTCTAATTTCTGAGCTTTTTGTTCAGTTTGAATCTAGTGGAGAAAAACAGGTCTCTAACCCAAAGTGGAGAGCATGAAAGCAAAGCAAACAAACCAGTCATATGACCAAAAACAATCTGCTTAGGTGGTTTAGGACTTAACACTTTCTTTGCTACATGTTTAGCAAACAATGTTGCATCTGTTGCCTTACCACCTTGAGAAGCCCTTGCTCTTTCTTCAATTGCTTCTTTAAATTCTTTGTAAAGTTTCCACTCATAACTTGCCAATTTCTCCATGTTATTGTTTCCTAGATTTGATCTTATAGCACCAGGAAGAACCAATGTCACACTGATGTTGAATGGCTTCAACTCGACCCTGAGGGAATTCGACATTGCATGCACTGCTGCTTTGCTAGCACAATAAGAACCAGCCCAAGGGGTTGGCACCTTCCCCACGATGCTCCCAATGTTTACTATACTACCTATTCAAAATATACTCATGAATACGTAATATACGCTTCCTTTATCAATCAATCAATCGGACCCAGTATTTTCCAAAGACAGCAAAAGCTATCGCTAGGGTCTGGGGAGTATAAGTGGCGGACAAACAATACCTCTATCTTAAGGCATGGAGAGTTTGCTTCCAGTGAGACCCCCCGACTCTATAAATACCTCCATAAACGGCACAATAATAGAGATATGCTGTGCTAGTGTGTTAGTAAGGTAATGCAGAAAATACAAAGAGGAGGTTGTCGATATTAAAATACTCATCACGTGCATATGTACATATAATATAGAACAACAGCAGAACATAAACAAACAAGTACAAAATCAACTTAAACATATACAAAAGTCTTCCGATATTAAAATAGTCATAATAGTGAACATATACGCTTTCTTTAATGACACAAATTTTCCGGTTTAACAATACAAGTCATATGTATGGATTTCTTACCAGTCCTTTGAGCAGCCATGCGAGGAACTACATGTTGAACCATCCTAAGCTGTCCCAAAGAATTAATCTCGTAGGCTTTCCTGATGGCCTCTAGTGGAAGCTCAGCTAATGGCCCTGTGCTTCCTATTCCGGCATTATTAATCAGAACATCTATCCTACCGCTTTTCGACATAATCGAATCCACCGCCGATTTCACACTTTGATCTGATAAAACATCAAGCTCAAGCGTCTCAATCTGATCCTCCGAGTCTTCTAGCTCTTCCATTTCTTTCATCTTGCTGGCAATGTCAGATGCATATACCCTACAGTTTTGCTCAGCAAACGCCTTGCAATATTCATAGCCAATGCCCCCCTTGGCACATCCGGTGATCAGAACCACTTTACGATCAATCATGTCTTTGGTGTAAAGCTTTTGTTTGTCTTCTGATTTTCAATTGCAGATTTCAGTTGATTAATACCAGAGATATAAGTAACTTTAAGAAAATAAAATATGAGAAATAAAGGATGATATCTTCTATGATTACTCCGCCATTTTGGAATTTGTTTTGTGAAGAAATCGACATTCAAGAAATACAGAGCATATACTACATTATTCGTAATGTGCCAGCTGGCTTGAGAGGGCCATTTCATACCGTTATGCTTGTATTTACCTCATGGAGATTCCTACGTGCCTTGGCATTTTTATTTACTCCAAGTGGTTTAATCAATGTGAACAAGTGTTCTGTGTACTAATAAACTAAAGAAATCCTGGGTATGAAGAACACATGTTTCCGTATATATCACAGGTTAATACTGTTGTTATATATATGTGTATGTATAATAGAAAGGAAAAAGAGCATCGATGCCAACAAAACCTCTGTTATATACCTTTATAGTTGCTCAAAGGATGGTTTCATGCATGCAAATTCTAATTTTCCTTTGCAAATTATACATGTACTATAGTGTTTTCTGATTTCTTGATGCAAAATATCTTTATGCAAGTTGAGATATAATGATGAAAAAGTTGCAGGCCTGTAACTCCCAGTGATTTAAAATTTTGTTAACTACAAATGATGAGTTGCATTCATTAACGACATATCCCATTATTCGAAGTGTTCATCACATGACATGATAGAATAGCCAAAGCATTTTTATTATGAACATGTGTTAAAAAGTTTTTAACTACCTGCTATTTTAAAGATTGATCATTGATGCTTCTGGCATGTTCAATATATGAGCAACATAAGACAAGTTGACAAATTAAACTAACTTGTGATATATCATCATCAAGATTATACAATCTGATCGTGAGTCTAACAATTTGTTGCATTTCTTTCACATAGCTAACAATGTCAGATGCATGTACCTTACAGTTTTGCTTTGCGAACGCCTTGCATTTATCGTAGCCAAAGTCCTCTCGGACACATCTGGTGGTCAGAACAAAATGGACGATCATTCATGTTTTTAGTGTAAAAGGGTTTTTTTTTTGGCTGATTGTCCATTGTAAACAAAAAGTATATACCTAAATATTATTCGAAACCTGCCGGCTGCTTCCTTACAACTCTCCTTGCATTTAACGCATGCACACGACAATTTCTTGATTTGAACTTGTTCTTTTTTGGTGTTTATTTGAAGTCATTTAGTTCAGGAAAACTAATAACACACTTGCATTAACACACAGACGTTGCAATAGTCTTTTTTTTTTTTAATTTATCAAATAGACATTAGATGAAGACTAATTGAACAGCACCAGAAAGATTACCAGCCACGAAACTATCGAAGCTGTTTAGGTTTTTCACGAGGGTTTTTTTTTTTTTTTTTTTGGGAACTTGTGGAGGTCAAATAATGAAATAAATCTTTATATTCTGGTTCTGTACCACTAAAATAACAGAAAAACATGAGTACCCAACAAAGAGTGTAATAACCAACTTCATTGATTCCGTGGACAACATAGTACACTTTCGGTTCGTAGATTTTCTGTACATAAAAGTCGTTCTAGATTTTAGATACAAGTTTACAAGAGAACTAATCCAGATTTCACAATATATTGGCATGAATCAAATCAAAAGGATCAAACTTTTCTTTGTTCCCATCAGAAAATGACTAATAAACCAAAGACGATCCATCCTCTTGCCCTCAATCGTCTGATCACCGCTGTCCTTTGGTTAACATTCACTATACTTGACACAATTCATCCTATCACAAATGTCGCGTTAAGTACGATGTTTATCAAAATACTGTTAAAGTGTATGACTCAACTCACAAGACGGGATCCATGACCCGCTTATAAACACGCTTACCGCCTCTTCTATTGACTCTTTTATATATTATCAACATAATGTTGAAGTGTATGACTAAAATTCACAAGAGTGATCCATTGACCCGCCTATACAACACGCATACCGCCTCTCTATTAACTCTTTTATATACACGTACACGTCTACCTACCCCCCTCTTATACACGTACAGCCTACCGTTGACCATGTATTATACAGTCAGCGCGACCCAATTCGGTCACCAGATCCAATCCCTCAACTTACAACCTCACCTTCATGTCAAAAGATCCTACCAATTATTATTATCTGTACTCGTTTAATTCTCTTCATCATATTGAATAATTACGGCAACGATGCTACGCCATTAACAACCCTCGACTTGAAGGCGTAATACTCAAAAGCAATCCCAAATATCGGTAACACCAATTACGCGCCGGAATGTTTCAAGAAACTGTTCTGTAAAACCTACCAATTAAATGCCTAAAAGTCCACACAAGATAACAGGAATAAAAGAACAAAAAAGTCAACCATAAAGAAGAATCAAACTTGGAAGAAGGAACGGAGCTGCTCAGATTCTCTGGGTGTAAATTCTTGTTTGTCATGCAAGGAATTATTTTCTAATCACCGCAGCCCTCAAACCCCATATGAAATCAAATAAATCAATAGCAGGGGGGAAAAAAGGGCGGATGAAAAGAAAAGATAAATGAGAAGGCGATTTGAAGAACAATTTTCATAAATCAATGGAACAAGAAACTCAGACACACACAAATAGGTCATCAAGAAAAGAAAAGATTTACAAAAAAAAAAGGTCATCAAGAAAAAAGAGAAGGGGCAAAAACAGTAACCAATTCAGCATTGAGAAATGTTTTTATCTTCATCGCCCACAAATCGAAGGAAATCTATAGAATAAATTGAGTTAAAACGAAGATAGAAACAAAACCATCAGTATATTGAAGAGAGGTCAGATGAGGACGGTGGACTACATAAAGCAAGAGACAAACCCTAATGGGCTTTAATATAAGAGTTGAGCCTGTTATCTTGACCTTGGGCTTTCGTCCTTTATTTTGACAGTACAATGGGCTAACTGGGCTATTTATGGACAATACAATGGCCTATGGTATAAAAATCAGAGAAATAAAAAAAAAAAAGGAAAAAAGGAACATGTATATCAAGCAGAAAAATTCTAACAGAATAAACACTCAAATGAAAATACGAAAATCATCTAAAAGTCTTTTGTAGTGGATTATATAATTGAAAGATTAAATTGTGGCATTTTCACCACATTTAACTCTTCTTGTTCTACCCAATGAATCTTCCTAGCAATTTTAGTTGATTAATTCCGTGAAGCGTACATACAAACAGAAAATAAGATCAATAACTAAACTACTTACAATTTGAACAGAAATAAAGATGACAAGATTTTAGTGATTAAATCAATGAAGAGGACAATTCCAACTGGAGTAGTTAATTTATTCTTCCTAAATTGGAACCCTGATTCTAGTAGTTCCGGACTTCCACCTTTACTTATGTAATCCATCTACTGTTGAACCATCCTTAACTATTCAATTGACTCTTGTACATATATAGACATACTCTTATATGTGTATATGTATGTATATATACACGCACAGTATTATGTGTATGTACATGTATATATGCGTAGGTGCGAATGTATTGTATATTTACATACATATTCTCAGCTGTATAAATCTATGTATTCCAGTACACGAATTCTATAAAAAAAAAAGAGAGAGAGAGAAAATTTCTTCTTCGGAGGGGAAGTCTCCATATAAAAGTCAGTCAACATGTTAACAAGTTGTTTTCATTATTTCCATTTTTCTTTAGGTCTATCAAACCATGAATGCTGGTCTGCAGGTCATTTTTTTCAGTTTTTTTTTTATAACTAGAATTCTGATTCTTATCCGTCTTGTAATCTTAAATAGTCTAATACTAAATTTGGAGCACTTAAAGAAACACTTTTAAGTGTCTTTTCTAACATAAAATATATAAGTTAGTTTATATACAAGTGAGGTTACATATATTGCTTGGGATGATTAGGATCTGTAAATATTCTCACTAAAAAACTTGGACGTCTCTTAAGTTACGGATTTGTAGTTCAAGGAGTGGTGACGGCATGGAAGGGCAAGGGTTCATTCAGTTCCAGAAATAACTCAAGAGATCAATGTATAAATTTAATCAGGTAATGTTTAGATAACATCATTCTTCCTTTGGCTTTCAAATTATAATTTTCGTATGGAGTTTTAAGGTCCGTTGCGACCATATCTAATGGTGAGGGTGTGAATTGAGTTCCAATTGGTTAAGTTCAACTATACACTAATATTGCACCTATGTTATAGTCGTTCTTGTTTGTTATGACCGGGAATTATGATACACACAGAAAAATTCAACAATTTGATAGGAAAAAAAGTATTCTGCTGATACTGCTGTAGCGCCCTGCTCCTGTGCTCTAGTATCAGAAACAGTGCATTGCCGTAGTCTGCTAAGAGAACTACAACACTTCGAATTAACTCCATATACGTCGGAAATGACGTAGAATTTTTTTGTTCGTGGAAACGTTAATTACAACTAGGATTAACAAGCCAAAAAAAACATCACATCAAAATGAATAAGTTCTGGGTTGATGAGACCCAACATTATCTACACTTTTCAAAGGATCTAAAATAAAAGGAATACTAAAGATGTCTCTGAGAACCCCAAAGAAATAAATGGAAATATCCGCTGCAAGGTCCCCTCGTGCCCTAGATGCAGCTATCAATCGGCCCACTCAGCTATGTCCATTCCATCCTCAATAAAGATATAGCCGTACTCCTCATCCGGCTCACCTGGGAAAGCAGTGGTGAGGATGGGCCGGAAGGCCTCAGGCGATCTTGTTTTTGGCATTCATGGCACGTGCATTATATTTACGGTGGGTCGTGATGTACGGATAACGGACACTCAGTATGGTGTACGGTGGTGGAGGCACGCACACTCAATATGGTGATTGTGTGTGGGTACGACGCACAACCACTCAGTAGGTCCCGGGATCATGCATTGCACGGTAGAGATATAGACATTCTGTATGAAATGACTTTTGTTGCATGTGACATGCACCGCTGGACATGCATCATGAAGTTGTGCATCTCTATCTGGAGCAATTTACCTTTCTGCATTCTTGTTTATGCATATGCTATACCATGTTCTATGTGCTATGTGTTATGTTATTTCGATATGCGCGTCTTGTATCGGTTTGAGGTAGGCATCTACTGGGTGATTCTGGTTACTCACCCCTATTCTTCACCCCCAGGTGAGCAAGAGGAAGATTATGACTATGTCTTTGCTGAGGACGGGGCTGATACGGTAGTATAGGCAGACTGACGGTCGCACCTAGGATGTAAGGAGACCCTGCGGCTGTTTGTCTTTTATTCCATTGGGGTTATCACCAGACATTACATTTGTTTATATTGTTAGACATTAAAGACTATTATTTCGACACTGTTGGCCAAAACCTTGTTGATTGTTTTAATAAGAATGTTCATTTATGATGGAAACTAATGTAACTGTTTACCGTTTTTGCGAAAAAATTTCTACGTCATTTCTGACATGTAAGAAGTTGATTCGACTCCTTGTAAATCTCTTAACAGACTACGGCAGATGCACTGTTCCCAATGTTAGGGTTTAAGAGCGGGACGCGACAGATACGGTGTCGTATCAAGGAATTGCATCAACAATTGAGAACAAAATACTTCCATCACAACCGTCCGATCCAGATTTGGATATCCTTACTATGAAGCTGCACACACACATTAGACTAAGTTAGTTTGCGTAATTGCACGGATATATATATATATATATATATATATATATATATATATATATATATATATATATATATATATATATATATATATATAATTATGTAACCTTTTTGAGAATGTTAGCTTGGATGCATTCTTCTCTTTCTTCTGGTTTTACAGGATTTGTCTGTACAATTTCTATCATCTCTTTATCTCAATCCATTTTTCGTCTAATTTCTGTCCCCTTCTCTAAGTATTCTCTATTAAATACCTGGGTGCATGACATTGTTATTATTGTTGTCATTATAATTGTTATTAGATGGGATGAAGAAAGGCATCAGAAATGAGAATCCATCTTCGGTTTTTGCCAAGAAAATGCAGCTAATAAGGTCCATTTAAAGAATCTAAATGTCTAAGAATAAAAAAATTTGATAATTTCAGAGTTTACCAAAATACAAGGCAGCCAATTAGGAAATGCCAAAACGCAAGTTTCTCTAAGCCTTTTTAATGCAAAAGAATAATGGTTTTGGCGTTTTGGTTCTTGGATTTGTTCACTTCTGTTGACTTCAAGCAATCAATTTTGATGGTAATATACTGCGAAAATTTTTGATTTATTACCAGAAGATCTTTCATTCTACAAAATCGTAATTAAAAAAGATGCTAAATAATGTCATTAGTCACTTTCTTCTTTCTTTATGGGTATGCCAAGAAAATTATTAAAATGCTTTACCAAAAAGATTAGGTTTCTCTTTTTAGACTTAATCAAAGTAAATTGGCGCTAAACCATTGGTAGTTTATGGGATTAGTTGGTGAGGAAAGAGACTTCGTCGATATTTACTATTTAAAAAAAAAAAAAGCTTCGGGTGCATTCAATGTGTAATGCATCTTTAATTGCTTTTAAGATGATTTTCCGATGTAACACGTTTGTTATCGTGTTTGTTTGCAAACTCGCATGTACCTTTTTTTAGTACTTCTGTGGAGCTATTTATGAAAGAAAATATGTATATATATATATACATACATTTACATATATATATATATATGTATGTGTATATATGTGTGTACACACATAGCATGACAACATCCAATTGAGTCGTAACGCCCAATTTGCGAAGTGTTAAAAATATCACAAATAAATATGATGGGTCGATCAAAGAGGATTTTTTTTAAAAAAAATTATTTTATTGAATATCGGGCAATCTTTTTGGTCTTCTCATATTTTTTTGGTTGTCCTAAAATGTTTGATATGTTTTTACAAAAGATAAAAGAAAGAATATTGACATATACCTTCACAATATACGCCATCCTTTTTCACTGCTTAGTTTGCTTTCAGGGTGATTCGTTAAATTATACACATTTGTAATAAAAGAAGAAATCCCTATAACAAATTATATGATATCTTGGTCATATTAAGTGGGGATATACATAATATTTTTCAAAGAAAAACAATTGCTTTTTTTAAATCAAATTCTACTCGTGCTTTCTTTTTCTTTTTTATTACATAGTGAGCCATTTATTTACTTCAATTTGCAATTGAATCTGTTGTATCTCTACTTTTTCAGGAGTTCTAACGTCTTGCTGCTTGAACGGCATATAAAATTGTGTCCTATAGGACTTAGCAATGAAGAAAGAAACGATTTCGTCTGTTCCATGGTATAACGCAGTTAGTATTCAGGTTGAAAAATTATTACAAAAAAGTACATGTTTGAACTAACATACGCACAGCGTGAGATTAATACTGATTGATATCTGACCATGAAGGTTAAATGTCTGAATCTAATCTAATAGGATGCTGGGTGACATGCTTGATTTGCAGTGAACTTTTTGTGTGGGTTGTCTAGCAATGTCTTACTAATATAAGATAAGTTATCTTTTGGCTCCTAATTTATATACTTTTTACAGTTTTATAGGACTGAGACAGTGAATAACTCTGGAAACGATTTTACCTCAGCATATTAAAGATAGCCTACAAGATCAAATTCATAGCCTACCGGAACTTTGAGGCCTTTCATTACGTCATGTCAGTAAAACTGTAAATATTTATATTTATTAACTGTATACAACTTTGAGATCGATATTCAACTTGAGAGGGATGAAATATTTTTTTTAATCGACTTAATACATTGTATTCTCCTTGACTTAAGAGTTTTCCATGGATCAGATGGTGCCACGAGATTCCGCTGATGGATCATCATGAGTACTTATCATAAATGGTTGATGGATTCTTTGACCATTACAGTAATTCATAATTTGGAATGATTTAGCATCGAAGAATATTCCAGTAATATCACATTCATTAAAGTTGAATTACTTATGCGCGTCGTTTGTTGTTTTGGGCAGATTGGATGTTATGGCTTTGGTAGCACCTTTGTCTTTAAACTAATGTAGCTTTTACTGTAAGTTTTAGGCTGTAATATTTCGAGTGTTATTATATACATACAAAGAAAGTAAAAGTGGACTGCTCTCTGAGCTCACTTGAGCATATAGCAAACCATATTCCTTGTCTTTGATTGAACATATCTTTTCCCAACTGTATTTTGTATCTTTTTTCTTTCATAAAGCTGCACAGCAGAGAACGCGACACATAAGAAAATGTGGGTGCATATATACACACACATTCCACATATTTTGGAGCAAACCAGATCTTGAGGGTCCCACCGTCTCAGTCTCAAAAATCATTGTGAATGATACAAATCAGAAGTCTAGCGCCCTCTTATGTTGGGTGATGACTTACACAGTAATCACACAAAGTGTCTCCCCGTAAATCAAGTTTTCGACCTAGCAGCAGTGGAACACCCACACTGTGCATGTCCCTGAAATCGAATTTTTGACCTCTTGAACAAATCTCAACCCGAGTACCAATTGAGTTATACAACACACGTGCTTCTGATGTAACGACTGTTAAATTATATCTGATTAACGGCATTAAAATATTCTAATTTGTAGTGTTTATGATCATCTTTTAGATCATTTATTTATTTGAATTAAATATTTAAATTTTAATGAAAATAACGTATATGCTATAACGATATTGAATGTCAACTTGTTGATACATGTCTTTACTTATTTGAAAATAGTTATGTGAAATAAACTTTTTTTTTTAAAAAAAAATGTGGGATAGATATGTTTAAATCTACTCGCCTTTAATGGACTCAATGAGGGTGTAACATTCCATTATTTAGATATGAAAACATTATTATAATTATGATACTTTTAAATGTTAATCGTTTAGGCTTTGTCATTATTTGTTCAAAAACACTTGATACATGTTAACTTTATATACTTCAATTCGAACTTATACATTATGTTATTTCTTATTTTTTTTAATATAGGACAAAGATGTAACAATGTCACCATGACATGATATAATATTTCCAATTATTATTTAATACTGCCGACCTCGAGGGGCCTACTGGAGTCTTTTTTATGTTTGCAGGCCTCATAGCCGTTGACGAGTATCAAATGGAAACCCAATGAAAAAGCAATTGGATGATGACTACTTTTATTTTTTATTTTTAAAACAAAATTAATAAAATCACAATGACATTAGAGACATTAATTAATGCACCAATAATTCAAAGCACTGGCCCTATATATAGACCCACAATGTGTGAAGAATACTTTCGTCCTTTCTAATTCTTGCAATCTCTCTACTTGGCAACGTCGGTGGCCGTAGGGGCCAATTATATCTCAACTGTCGCTATGCTGTCGCCGGCCAGTTCATCACCATAGTCGCCGGAAAGATGATCCAGACTACATCTTGTTACCGGTAAATATTCGTTGCAATTTCAATTTAGCCGTATCTCATTGGAATCATCCATGAGCACACCTTATATATATATTCTTGGAAGAAGCCAAATCTGTTTTTTCCCCCTGTTCTGTAATGTTGATCATTTATCAATAACAAAAACCTTTTTTTTTTATTTCATCAAGATTTCCGATCAAGAGTTATTTGTTTGTAACTTGCATCAAATATTTTGTAAAACTGAAATATTGCGTGATTGCATCAAGTGGGATCAAGATTGCAGTGGGCTAACATTCACAAGCCAAGAGTATTATAACCTGCTTCATGATTAAAATAAAAATACAAAAATTTGGACTGCAGAGAAGCAAGGGCAACACGAAAGACGAGGAAAAAGACATTTAAATTAATTTAACAACAAGACATCTAGAACGACGACTTTTAATTACAGAAGGATGAGTTGATGACTCTGTCGGTTTTTCTTTTAAAAGAAGAAAAATCGAGCAATTTCGATCACCACTACAACCGAAATACCATTATACTAAACCTCACTCACTAAGTATTGATTCAACATTAAATTAACTTTTCCACTATTAACCTTTAATCACATAAAGACAGCGACGGAGAACGCGAGAGTGACACCTATATTTATCCTTGAGATTAATATGAATAATAGTAGCTTAATTTTATTTAATTTGTATCATGTAATTAATGGTTGAGGAATAGTTTCATCGTTCACATAAGCCACAACATTATTACATGGCCATGCAGAAGCGTTAACTTGCTGCTGAAGTTGCCGGACAAGCAAAACTTGACGTATATCCCAAAGTCGTTGTCGGAGAATAACCGACTCCGTCCGGTAACGGTCGTTCTCGTTTTGTAACACCTGAGTATGATGTGTAACCAAACGCAACCGGTTCATTAACTCCCGGTTCCCAACTCTGAGCCGGGTCACTTGCTTCCTCATGTTCTCCAAGTGTTTCTGTTTACGCATACGGGACCGTCGAGCCGATTCTCGGTTCGATATCATTCGCCTACGCTTTCGTTCGTCAATGACAGGAACCGATTCCACGGGTGGACTGTTGTCATCGGAACCGGACGAGCAACTCTTTCGCTTAAGGTTTGGTTCGTCCGAACCGGACTTTGAGTCAATAGTTTTGGTTAAGTTTGAGTTATTACCGGAACCGGAGTTGGAAAAAACCGGGTGATCATCATGATGTGGGAAAACAAAAGGTGGTTCATGGCAGTCTTCCCAAGAAGTGAAGCCACCATCTAAAGAGGAAAAAGGGTTGCCAAAGAGGCCGTCGGACTGCGGCGTCATAGCCGGAAAAGAGGACAACATCGCCAGAGATTTTCTTAAAGAGCAATTTTGAGAGAGAGGAGGAGGAAAGGGAAGAAACGAGTGGTAGGAGTGCAGCTTTTATGGAAGATTGAGGAGATTGTGGGTCCCAGTTGAGGGACATTCTGGTCAATTTACATAGATACTGGTATTTAGCTTTTGAGTCAGTTGGCACTACATGGCTTTAAATTTGGTATTACGCTGACGTAAGAATTTAGGGCCCCCCTTCTTTCAAGCTTCGTCATGAAGAAACAAATCTGGAGGGACCAGATTGTATACGTGTTTTATTTCAATTGGTTACTCGTGTGAAAGGAAAGGTTTAGTGAAGCTCTAAACTGATTATAGGGTCGACTTTGCTCGCCTATTTTGATTTCGTTGTGATTACCAATTATAGTTCGATAGCTGTTTTAATTAAAAAAATAGATCAATAGCTGGCTAATCACACAGTGACATAGACAACTAACAAATAAATTTTAATCAAAATTCCGCAATGTTGCAATCTTTTAACGATATTATGTCCTATTTGTATTATAAACTAGTACTTATCTTAAAACAGTTACACTAATTTAACATGTTACTTCATAAATGAGTTACGTTTTTTAGATAAAGACATATTACGTTAAATTTTTTGTCATTCTCCATACGTTGAATTTCTAAAACACGACTGTTGTGTCTGAAAACATTTGGGAAATGTATTACCAAATTTAACATTTGCATTAATATTGTAAGATTTATCACCCACGTTACACATCATACCCCTATTATTGTTTTTTATGCAAATACATATAGAGCCGGAGGTCTTACTGGAATCAAGGGATAAGGGTATTGTATTCCAGCCGCTCACCTTCTTCAGACCCTTACGATAGCTTGTACTGCCGTTGGGATATATTGGGCATGATTGATTGGTTGAATGTTGCACCCCCAATGCTAGTTTAATTTCCGGATCCATGTCAGGTTTTTCTCAATTTATCGAAAAATCTGGTATATAGTAAACGAGAAAAATCCTGCACAAACCATTGTATGTTTCAATATCTCTGATGAGCAAAATTGTTACTTTAAACTGTAACGGTCAAAAAAAAGTTACATGTTCTTAAAGTATAGTATATGTTAGCTTTTCTTAATACAAGAACGATACTGGCGTGCGTAGAGAACAAATATTCATAAATAAATATTCATAACGAATAACACATTCGCTTACTTAATGTCTTGAATTTAGTAAAGCTCCAGCACTTTCATAATTCGATCAAATTTTTTTAGGCGATGATTATGGCGGTTAAACGAACCGAATAGTTCGCGACCTTTTCGATCTCAGTTCGTATTCGGTTCGTATTCGTTCGATAATTATTTGTTAACGAGTCGAATTCGAATATGTATTCGGGTTTGTTTAGTTAAACGAGCTGAACTATTCACGACTATTCAGCTCGTTTAAATAGTTATAAAGTTATCGAACCGAATTCGAACCAATTTTAAAGGTCGTTTAGGTAAATGAATCCGAATTCGAAAACTTGATATTCGGTTCGGCTCGATTCGTTAACATCCCCATCTGGATAACTTTTCGGAAACCGTCGGTTACCTCGTAGAGGTGTGTACATCCTCTTCACGGTATGAGCTTATATTTTCTGTTAGAAACAATAAAACTGTTGTATTAGAGCTTTCCTTGTATTACTATATGACATAATATTCACAAAATATAAACATTTATAACAATTGATCCATATTTAAATTTCATGTCACGCCTTTTCTTATTTCTTTCTTGCTCTTGTAGGTCACTCATACTTGAGATGACGACGTGATGGAGCCTTAACCATAGGAGTTAGGATCCCCTCACCGCAAAAGTATCACCGCATTCTTCACCGCACGACACGTGGCAGCAGGAGGAGTGGTGAGGCTAGATGAAGTTCCTCAAAATGCGGTGAAGGCTTTTGCGGTGAGGAGATCTCATCCCTAACCATAGTGGTATCATGATGTATTATGTTACGTGCATGCGCAGTTGAGAGTCGATTGATTCGTGAAGTAAACGCACTTTGCCCAAATATTTCATCTACAAAGGTAGTCCAAAAAATTTGGTCACTCGTTTTCGCAGAGAAAATCAAAACATTAACTTCTTCACACGACGGTAAAAAAGATTTTTGCCCGATATATTTGCAACATATTTTTGCCCGACATATTTGCAACATCTTTTGATGAATAAGAATTCACCACACACCAAGAACTATTTCTAGTTTAGTCGTAGACCAAGTTACATGCTATTATTGTTGGTGCAAGTGTAACCCATCTTATTGTTACCGAATCCTCTCTTAGGAATAGGCAACAATAAAATCAATGATGATGAAGCCGACAATATTACCTCGTTGTTTTAGAGGCTTCCATTTATGACGGAGAATGGAAGTTCGGAAATAGGCAACAATAAAATCAATGATGATGAAGCCGACAATATTACCTTGTTGTTTTAGAGGCTTCCATTTATGACGAAGAATGGGAGTTCGGATATGCACAACCATACCTATGTGTTGGAAACATTTCTTGATACCCATAATAAAAATTGTGTGAAGCTATGTCTATCAACTGCTACTTCATAATATAAGAAGCGCAGTCAATTTAGTGAGTCATTTTGATTTATTCTATCATATTTCAAAGTCAAGAAAATATACATCCTTAATTTCATTGGAAATGAAAACAAAATAATGATAAGAACTAGTGGTAAATGTCAATGTACTTGCTATTCTCAACCCGTTTTCAAATATTTTCATTTCTCATATGTACGTGTTAAAAATAAATTAAAAAACAATTAAAAAAACATGACAACAACGACATAAATCATATTTATCTGTCTTGGTACGCGTAGAGTATGCGAATGGAGATAATGTGTTATAACAATTCATTCTTCACTTCAAACTCTTTTTGGTTCGCAATTAGCACAAAATCTTTAAGAGACAAGTCTTTTAAGATCTAGAAATCTATGTATTCATATACACAATCATTTTCACAATAACTCAAAGACGATATTTAGCGGAAGCATCTTTGACAAGCGAAAAACTTTGATGTAGACAACTCGCAACCTTGAATGTAGGTTTCTCTCCATTAACCCTCATTTTAATGTTTAATTTGATGGATAAGTAAAAAAGATTGTCGGGTGAAGAGAGGACCTTCATCCATATTAATAGACAACCAAAAGTTACGTCAATCACAACATTTAGAATAACACTCATTTATAAGTAGATATGTCCCTTTAATCAAAAATTGAGTCTTAACTTAAAAGACATAACTCTTCGAGCAAACACTTCCCAAATAACTAATTACAATTTAATTATAAAGCATATAGCCATTATTCACAAGGCAACAACCTTACAAAATCGGTTATTCGTCTCTCTAGAGAAGCACTTTTTTAATTTTTTTTTTCTTTTCACACACAGTCCGCATTAAACAATAAGAGAGGTCTTAAAATGGCTGACATAACAATATATCACTAAGTACAAACTAGAGGCTCTTGATGCCTACTTTAACTACTACTTTAATATCTTTATTAATTTAACCTTCAAGTAGTTCTTGCACGCTAGGGTGTTCCGGCCTGCTAAAATTATTGCTTCTATTTGTTGACCCTGACCTTTACTGGCAAACACTTCACTAATCAATATTTTTACTCTTTCTTGCTTAATATTAGATGTTACTAGAATGCATTATAGGTGATTAATCAATAATATGGACTTAAGGTGTTAGATGAAAAAGAGTTAACATATTATGATACATTTTTACGTTTTTGTGTGCCGATTTAACATTATTTTTCGTTACAAACAAATAGTATAATGATCTTCTCCTCTATTTGTGTACCATTTTTTTAACAAATTAATGAAATCATGTAACGCGTATCAATTTTAAAGAGAAATGAATACACATAAATATTATATTTCACTACATATATTGGAAGTACCACGTGAATTATGTCCAAGTTTTATTAGATATTTTCCTTTCATGTTATATATATATATATATGAAAGGAAAATATCTAATAACACTTGGACATAGAATATGATATATGGTCTATTAAGAACATTAATAGTACATTATCTGTTGTAACAATGATTTCACAGTTGTTGTTGTAGGGTTGAGATTATATAAAATGGAATGATTGCACTAACAAACCAAAAAAAAGGAAACCTACTCAAGGAACGGAAGTTTCGCTTGTCAATGTCATACATAGCCTAATGTACGCAGACATCACTAAAGAAGACCAAAATGTATGGTTTATTAATATCAACATTATTATATATTATCATCATTATTTCGTAATTGTTATAGTTAACACTACTGCTATTATATTTTTTGTTTTATGAAATGACATTTATATTCTCAACCTAATAAATAGAGTTCAATTTGAAACAATACTTATTTCTCCATATATTTAATTCGAGTTTTCACAATATAAAAAGGAAAACCCATGTAGTTTACAATTATTATTTTAATTCGAATTCTTGTTTCCATTTCCAATAAAGTCAATGACATAGTCTTCCTTGATTTTGGAATATGATGCAATAAAGCAAAATGACTCACTAAATTAGGTGCGCTTCTTATATTATGAAGTAGCAGTTGATTGACATAGCTTGACGCATCATTATAGTTCATCCGAAAACAACTTCTGTGTGTTTCTAATACATAGGTATGGTTGCATACGCTCATCTCATATCCCGCCATAGACGGGAGCCTCTAAAGCAATTGGTAATGTTGTCGTTGTTGTGATGTTCATTTTAATTCGAATTCTGCCCGAGTTAAAGTAATGGTGATTACGTACATGTTGTCCACTTATCAGAATCCTCAACATTACTGGAATAAAATTGTACTCTTCATTAATTGGACAACCGAATTATTTTTCTAAACGACGTGAATATCATTTTTAAGCATTATTCTCAAGAATAGAAAGCAATTGTTTCTCTTTTTTAAAATTCTTTTTGGACCTTCGGAAGAGAATTACTGATAAGTACTTGTCGAATTGGTAGGATTTAGCTACCTAATAAAATTTTTTTAATATGAAAATCTACAGTGTGGAAACGACACAACTGCATAAGTTGGAAATCTCCACCAAATTTGATTGCTCGAATCTATAAGCTTAACAGTTAACAGTTATCATGATTACGACCTCAAGAGTCAAGAGCACAAATAACTCTTAGTGGAAAAGTATTTTTAATATACTACTCCACCTCCCTCCCTCAACCCCAACATCAGACACCCCGCGCCAACCCCCCCCCCCCCTCAAACACACACACACCAGACGGCAAAATCAAAACAACATTAACTTATTGTCTTAAGGGTTCCCTCTATATTATATATAGTAGAGTCGGATGTACGCAACCATACTTGTTAGAAACATAAAAAGATTGTTTCTCGATGATCTATTGATGAGTAGGCAAAATCAAGATCCAATAATCAGGACATCATGAAGAGAAGATCTAGCGTTCTCCCGCGAAGAATTTTTTTTTCGAGGTAATCCAAATTAACAAGCCAAATGACGGAATCATAAGCGCCATCATCCCGTATAAATAATACGTCAACAAAATATTAAATTGATAAAAAAAAGTATAATGTAGACTTGAGAATATACGTAACTTATACATGGTCATGAAAAATAAGAACTAGGAATATGTACTCAACTAATATAAAATATATGGAGAAATAATTACTTGAATGTTTGACTTAATGTCTAATATTATTGTATCAAAAAGAGTTATAGAGATCCGATCCTGTATAGGTAGACATTAAAGAAGAATGGGGGTTGTTTAATAGTTTTTCTTTATATTTTACGGTATTAAATAAAAACAAATACATATGATTATGTAAATCTATTGTTGCTAGAGTCGAGCAGGAGGTCTGAAAGCTTTCACTTTTACAAACTAACCAAAAAAAAACCTAATGATATTCTCAATTTAGTGATGTAGATGTTAGAAATAATTCTTTAAGATCTAGAAATCTATCTAGTCATATATATAATCATTTTACAACAACTATAAAATGATGTTTAGAGAAAGCATATCTTTCTTTATGGTTCTGTGAGCGGAAGTGGATTTGATGAGCGGAAACTTCAACTTTGATATAGAGAATCTCAACCTTGAATGTGGGTTTCTCTCCGCTAACCTTCACTTTAATATTTACTTTTGTTGATAAGTAAAACCGATAATCAACAGGGTGAAGAGATGCATTCATCCATATTTATAAGCAACAAAAAAAGTGCGTCTATTATAATCTTTAGATTCACACCCCTTTGATAAATGAATACGTCCCTTTAATGAAGAATTGGGTCTCTTAGACTAAAAAAACATAATCCTTCAAAATAACTCTTCGCAAATTATCAATTAAGATTTGATTATAAATTATATAATCATTTATCACAGGGACACAACCTTACAGTAGAGTCAACACCTCCGTCCAACAAGGTTAATCTTAATATCGTTCATAATTATCGCGGACAAACAAAAGAAAAACTTCTATTAAAAAGAAAAGATCGATTCAATGGGGGTGCACATGATTAAACAAAGAAACCAAATTAATTGTGACCACTTTCCCTGCATGAAGATCTAAGAAAACGGCGTATGGTCTCCCAAGTGAAGGGATTGGACTGAAGCCATTGAATTACAGACAGGTTAACAACAATAAAGGTTCTTTGCATGTGACAAAATTCTTGTTCCTCCCTCAGGTGAAGCAGAATATTCTCTCCTTTCTTCTCTGTTAATTAACTGTTTATTTATACCTTCTTACGAGTGTCTTTCTTCTTTTGCAAAAGTTATTGCATAAAATTAATTCGTGGCCATAATCCATCAAGTGATTTTGACCAGAAATGGAAAAGGGGGAAATGGAAGATAGGATAAAAATGGGTAAACTTGCATTATCTTGAATAACTGCTTTCCTAATGGATAGAGTTTTGGTTATGAAAGTCCTAGGGGCATACTATAAAGATAAAGTCAATTGTGTTTGAGGTGTAATGACTTCTTAACGCAGTGTCGAATGTTCGATCTTGCTAAACTTTCTACATATTCGGGGTTTCCATTTTAGACCACGCTATACATCTACGAACACGTCCGATGATCACTTAACGTGTGGATTTTTTTACGCAATAATTAATATTCTTATGTGACATATGTGACATATAAAATTATCATACATAACGTCCACCTTATGATTAATTCGTTTATACTTAATCAACGTGCTGCGCATTACACGTGTCACAAATTAATCCTAACATTAATTTCAATTACCAAAAACGCCCAAGCATGATTTGATGATTTGGAGCGTTATTTTCTGCTTTTTCCTCTCCCATTCAATCATATATGAACCTTAAAAATCTCTCGAATTTACGGTGTAGGCATAATTTAGGAACAAAAAGGGACGTTTACTCCTGCCATAGAAAGTTTCTAGTGGCATCTCATTCCGACACTTCAAATATAAGAGGTGGAGTGGTCGGCAGACAAAATCTAGCAAGAAAATACCAAAATGTTGTAATGACGGTAGACACTTCGCAATGTACGAGTCTTTTACTATTGGTTTCGATTTGGTTTTTTTTTTATAATTTTGTTAAATAATAAGACAAATCATTCGATTTATATTCTTCATAAATGATAAAGTTTTACTACGAGACATTTGAGACCTAAGAATTAGGATCCAAAATTGTTATAAAGTAAGAGGACCGATGTGAATATCCATATTTTAGTCTTTGCTTTTTCATAAAGATGATATGTGAAGATGTTGTACGTGTGTAAGTCTGCCTGGTCTTTAGTGGGGTTTTGTGACAATATCTACTTATCTAGCCAACTTTTAAGAAAAGGAAAATCTAGACTATTACGTTTTTGCTTTAGGTAAGCTGCATCTGTGATCAGGTGATTCTGACTAGGTCCAATATCAATTTCTCTTTTAGGCTTTAAAATACATTTTATAATTAAAATAAAGTTCTTATTTCATTGAGTCGTGGTGTGCTGTTAAGCTGATATATCAGACTTTTTCAATTCTATTGACCCCAGCACATGGTTATGGTTGATTATGTGATGATTACTTAATTTTTTTATCTTTTTATTTTTACGTACAGTCAAAAAGAATAATTCAGTCGACTAAACATAATAAATCTCTCTATAGAATTATGCTTTCAAATATAGTGAATGGGCGCGTCCAGAGTTCTAGCCGATCAGTTTTATTTGACCTCCGTAATTTTAATTCGGTTCAAGTCTTACAACTGCTTAAGAGTCTAAACAAACTTATTATAGACAGTGACAATTACATAATTTAAATTAGATACAAGACTTACAATTAAAAATATATACCAGCTATTTATTATAGCTAGCTATATATATATACATTGATCTACCTGGGTTGGCTTAGTATATGTTCATGGTCCTAGGTTCATGATACTTGGAAACCTGTTCTTTAGCATAGACAATGGACCTGACTTGACCTAGACTCCAGCCCCCCGAAAAGGCTCGCCTTGTTTTGATAGATAGTATTAGGTCACATCGGGTATAACCATCATAATTAGGTCAAGCTCGTGAGTCGGTATTCCAGTGGTAAATTGCATCCAACATTAAAGTTTTGAATTTTGACTGTTGCAATATAGATGTTTGAGCCTTGTCGTCGGTTCTTTATAGTAGAGTGGGCGCCAGGTCATGTTCTTTACACCTAAAAGACTGTCAAGTGATCCAGATTTGCATCTTCCACAAAATTTACGGACTGCATAATGAAAACCCTCGGATTCATGATATAACTTTTCCATCCAAACATAATTAGGTAAAATGTGAAAGGAAATCCTACAGGACAAAACATACTGACTTATTCCATTAGTTATTTGAAAGGGGGGAAAGTGTGTATTTTGACGCAGACCGGATGAGTAAACTTGAATGTTAACTTAGGTGGCGTTTGGTTCACACTTGGGAATCGGAATTAGAATCGGAATGGGTATGATAGGGAATGGGTTTGGAGGATATGGGTTTGGGGTTAAAAGTGATAGTTGTTTGGTATTAAAATGGGAATGGGAATAGTGACCGGCCGGAATAGTGGTCGCCGGCGGCGGCGGCCCGGCGGCCCGGCGGCGGCGGCCCGGCGGCCCGGCGGCGGCCGGCGGCGTTGACCGGCGGCTCCCCATTCCCCCAATTTGATAGATAAGGGGGGCCTAGTATATCAAAAAACGATATCCATTACCAAATAGTTGGATATCAAAATGAAATTCATTCCCCCATTTACCCCAAACAAACAGCCGGAATGGGTTTGGATGCTTCCAAACCCATTCCCTGATTCCCATATCCCCAACCAAACGCCACCTTAATGCAGACACCCCTCACCTATAGAATAACATGGCCTATTTGAAAATTGTTTATTTTGAAGAAGAAAATACTTGATTCATATCATAATAACATATAAGAAAATCAATTGTAGCAATGTTCATAGATAGCTTTTGTTGTCGTTGAGATATACTGGGTACGAATGATGATGATGATGAAGAATTGTAGCAATGTTCATACACAACCGTTGAAATCAGGAATAATTGCAAATATCCCCTTTTAATTAAACTTCAAGTTGCAAAATATTCCATGAATTATTTTCATAGATATTTTCTCCCTATTAACTATTATAAATAGGGAAAAATATCTAAATTAATAGTTTATTAGGGTGTTTACAACTTTGATTTAGTTTAAAGAGTCTTTTGCAAATTCTTTCTTTTCGATTTTGCAAATTAATAGTTTATTAGGAATAATTGCACATACCTCTATTAACTAAATCACAAGCTGCAAAATGCTCCCGTAAATTATTTTTAGTTTTTTTTTTTTACATTAGAATTTTTAAGTTTTTTCTGCTTTCTTCTCTATTAGGTTGTCATGTCAAACGAACTTGTTCTTGTGAATTCAAATCTAAACTTAGTGTGATTTCATAAATAAAAATTTAAACAGAAAATCTAAACTCAGTGGATGATGTTTGAATCCGTACTTTAACTTCATACTAAGTATTACTTTTTTAATTCTAACTTAAATCTTACATATTCTGATATAATTATTAGAAAAATTAAATTTTGTTTGCTATAAAAATTTGTTATGCAATATAATTTACTTATAAACTGTATCTTTCCAGGAGTAATATTTTTTTTCCTTTAACATTTTCTTGGATTGAAAAATAGTGTATTGTGTAAAAAGTGGGAAACAGCCAGGATCTTTGGTTACATATACTATTTTACTAAAAAAATGTCTGAGTTTTGGTGTTACTATATAGGAATTATTAAAACAAGACAGGGTTTGGTTAGTCCGTCATTGTCCTGTGCACAATTTCAACTTCAGAAATTTGGGCCTCATGAATATAATAACTTGGCCTTCAGTTTTCATATGAATATGACATTATATTTTACTGCCTTTGTTTAATTTATTGAAAGTGAAATTTGTTATAACTTCAAAAAAAAAAAGATTCTCTAAAATGAGAACATAAAATGGAATATACTTGAAAATAAAGAACATAAGAGGCATTGCACAAGTTAAATCAAGTAACTATCCTCAACTTGCCATTCTTTGGACTCATCCAATAAACTTAAAAAGAAGCAAACTACCTTCTGTTACTGACAACAAAAGTCATTAATCATATTGTATTTATCATCACGAGTTCCAACAGTAAAAACAGCTTCTTACAGAAAGTGTAAGATAAGACTGCGTACATCATATCGCAAAGCGACCCGTCTCCTCTCCTCTTCCTTCTGGATCCTACACAAACACGGGAACCTAGTGCACCCGAAATATCCTATTTATTCATTCACACCTTTAGTCCAAATTCGAACTCATGGCTTCCTGTAACATCTCCTTCTGTGTTTTAAAGCAACTTATAGTATTAAATAAATTGAAAAACATATAACACAACTGAGATGAGTACACGTACATATTTCTCATAGATAAAATGTGTTTACGTTGCACTAAGCTCTCGTGTTTGCGTAAGGTTCGGGAAGGAGTCGGATCGCTTCGTGATCTGTTGTACGCAGTCTTACTCTATAGTTTGCGTAAAAAACAGTTTTCATAGTTCAAATCCGTGACCTTAAAGTCACACAACAGTAACTTTATTAGTCATGAAAATCGTGTTTATAAAACATCTAAACATAAGTGATACGAAAGAACATGTGAAGTCAAACAAAATAAAAATAAAAAAGAACATGTCAAGTCTGATCCTTCAAAATATCCGGAATGCAACGCCTGCCTACTCCTAACCCACCCCCACATCCCTGGTGCTAAATAATGTAATATTTATGTAATTTCATATGGAAAATAATTATATTAATAAGTAAATAATAAATAACTGAAGGGAAAATATTGTTTCAATATACTATGTGAAAATACAGAGGTTATGCTCAACGAAAAACAGCTAGAAAATGCCTAAAATGGGAATCTTTCGGATGTTATGTTTGCTTTGGGGAGCACAATTACCACCCAATGGCATGGGAACGAATTTAAGCTTGGATCTCAAATCAACGGGAACGAGTATCTTAATTTTATTTATATAATACAACAACAACTAGAACATTACACGCTGTCTTAGAGGCTTCCGTCTATGACATAGTAACAGGGGATCGGATGTACATAACATTATCGATGGTGTTGGAAACACACAAAGGTTGTTTCCATATGACCTATAATGAAATTGCATCAAGTTGTGTTGATCGACTGTTACTTCACAATACAAGAAGTGTAGTCAATTTAATACGTCATTTTGCTTTATTTATATAATATATTTGTCCATCTATGATTTCTTTCATTGAAATAGATCTTCCGTTAATTCCAACTTTTAGAATCACCTTAGTAGAAAAAGAGTTCAGTTCAAAATCACACGAGAGGAGAAGAAAATAAAATATCGCCTACTATAACAAGATCAGAGGAGAAGAAAATAAAATCTCGCCTACGGTGAAGGATTGTGATGTTTTACTCCGCTTATTTATTTATTCAATTATTTTTGTCCCTGAAGTGTAATTCTTTTATGCTTAAGTAAACCAAATCATTTTCAGGAAAAAAATACTATATCACAAAAATTAAATAAGTATTTTAAAGCTAAAGCAAGTTGATTAATTCTTTCTAAAGAAACTATTCATCCTTCAAGAATTCCTGTTAATAAACTTTAAATCAAGTCAGGAAAAACACATACTACGAAAGTCGCAAAACGTTTGTAGCTAATTTAAGCATAAGCAGTTAAATAATGAAAAAAGTTGTTCCTAGTGCACTAGGCTTCCACGCTTGCGCAGAATTCGATTCGCGAGCTGATGTACGCACCCCTACACTTGTTTTCGTAGCTCGAAAATGTGAACTTAAGATAACAAAGCAACAATCTTACCAGTTATTCCAATGTCTGCCTTCGTAAGCAGTTAAATAATGGTTATTTTTTTCTATGATAAACTTTTATTGGAAAAACAAGAAAAACGATAGAAGTCTACTCTTATTCAAAATCAATTAGAAAAGCTAATGTCATTGTCTCCAATAGCATTTCAATCAAGGGCTCGTAAGATATTGCGACTTAACAAAAGATTAATGCATGATGCTGCCATGAGCATTTCTATAAGAGGGTTTCTGTTCTTTATGTTAAAAAAAAGTGTTAGTTGCAGGATTATTTGATAAGTATATACATACTATTTGCGAACTTGATTATTGAATAGCCCACAGAATTTGACAAGAGAGCATAGAAGCATACAAAACGACGGTTTTGACAAGCATCAATTTAATTTGTTTTTCACACTACGTCTCTATGATTGAAGTGTAATATAAGTTAGTTAAATGCTTATTTAGTGCTTATAACTTTTAATGTATCTATTCACAGGTATGCTTTACCTTTTATGTTACATACATAAAAAAGGAGTTACTAAAATAATTTTTTCTATTGTAATTGATTAAACGCAAAAATATTATTTAATAGGATTGGTAATATTATATCAGACAAGTAAATTAAGATGCAAGTAATACCATCTAGGGCAGTTGAATGAACCGAACTGTTCGCGAACTGTTCAAGTTCTGTTCGTACTCGTTCGGTAATTATTTGTTAACAAGCCGAATTCGAATAGGTATTCGGGTTCATTTAGTTAAACGAGTCGAACTGTTCGCGAACTGTTTAGCTCGTTTAAGCAGTTATAAGGTTATCGAGCCGAACTCGAACCAATTTTAAAGTTCGTTTAGCTAAACGAATCCAAATCCAAAAACCTAGTATTCAGTTCGGCTCGGTTCGTTACCACCCCTAATACCATCTAAAGATTTTCATGGTTTTTTAACAAGTCATACGAGTTTAAACTATGGTAATTGATCCTAACTATGTCTAAATCAACTGGTTTGTTACTGCTCAAAATATTTAGGTCCAAATATTTGCAAATGCAATGTTCTCTTGACTTATTATAGCAATGGTTTATAACTCTTATATATTATTTTTTTATCAAAAAATAATATTCTACCTTGAATCAAGATTAGTTTATTTTGAACTAGTTTCGAGTGAAACTAAAACATTATTTTTTAGATAAAGGCAGTGGGATGGTTTATCCCACTTTTATATTTATCATGTACTTTTTCTAGTCCAAAAATATTATTCTTATTTAATTTGAGCATAACTCAAAAAGTCAAATTATTTTGATTATTATTTTTAGTATATCAACAATGGCTTAATCTCTGATCACATTCTGATGGTATCATGCATACATATATTTTTTCTTTAATAAAAAGAAAGAAAGAAACAAATCTCGTAATTCTTCTACCTCTTCCACACTTTTCATTGGGCTAATGGGCTGCCCTTGGTATTATACCGGTAACAACTCTGCTTTCTTGTTTCTGACTATTTCTATGGGTAAACACAAAAGGAATAATATTATTTTAAAATGTGATTATGTCTTGCTTAAATTTTTCTACTTATTTTTCTTAGATCTGTGATTTACAGTTTCTTTCTCGAGTCCTATGTTTCGTATAGCTTGACGGGAATAGTTTGGATTTGGGCTTAAGGTTTAGATACGTGAGTCATCTAGAAAAGATCAATTGGTCCACATCATTTCTGAGAAGACAAAAATATTTCATTTCATATAATATATGCAAAAACCCAGTAGTAGAGGCATCCAGTTTGGCGAATATGCTTCCGACAACTTAGATTTAGACCATATATCCGCGATTTCTTGCGAGTTCTTTTAATACCATGGAAAACTTTTATATGAGATATATACATCTAGACAAAGTGTGTTTATGCTTTTTCTATATGAGATATACATATCTAGACAAAAGTGTGTTTATTTTATTTCTATCTATATATAGGTTGTGTATTTGGCATGTCTTTTTCAAGACAATAAGGTTTGGTTCGCTATAAAGTTCATTTACTTCAACTTGTAACATTTTATTTTTGAATTCTGATGTCATCAATCTCCCTTGGTGACCAATCTATTGTACGTCTTTGATAAGGCTGGTGGTACGTTTTGTTCTGGACTTTAGAAGCCTCCCGTCAACCGAAACTTTATGTAACTAAAAAAGGGGTATATCTTCTTCGACATCAATCCCCTAGTGACAATTATTTTTTATGGAAAAAATGTAGAGTTTCCATATTCTAGACGGCCAAGTTAAACACAGTAGTTCTCATCGCTAACCAGAACCGTACATGAGTTTTGAACTTTCCTCTATGATTTCAGTTGCCCAACAATCCTAATGAGGGATCGAACTCATTGAACCATATATCTTATTTTGGCGGGCCGCTGTCCTTTAATTTATGCTTCTAGGCAAAAATCAGGCATTCTACCCTATTTCACTAAATGTATACTTGTGTTATGGTACAAATCTAAGTTTTGAAACAATGGTAAGATATAGATATAGGGTCACACCGGATCCGAACAATTTCTTTTTCTTTTCTTTGGGCAACAGGGAAGAGGCGACGTAGTGTTGGGCTTGACAAACAAGAGCAGCAGAAGTTTCCACCGGGCCGCCATATATGGATGGTTGCATTTGGAATCGACATTACAAAACCCTTCACACTTTCTTGTAATATTAAAAAGTTAGCATAAAATAAGAAACTGATTGGCAGTAGATCGAAAGGGCTCTGCCCTTGGGTCCTGATTTAGCGGTGATAAGTCGCTTACTGTCACATAGCAGTGCTTATGCATTTGGGCTTTCTATTAAGTGATTGTTTGGTCATGTCGAAGAGACTTATGAAATCAGTACGGAATTTGCACATTAGTACATAAATAAATTAACAAAACTTATTTTACAAAAAAAATACTATACATGTAGATTAAAGACCAAAGAATCATCACTCCTTCCAATTTTCTAAAGTGGCAACATTCTACCTTATTGGTTTAACTCTCCCTAATAAATGGTGGCACTCATTGGTTTGCGCATTTGATTGCGAGGTAGAGAGCCGATGAGATCCTAGGAGGCTAGCTAAAAAGGATCGGGATCCTCTGACCCCTTCGCCCCTCACCTCCTTTAGGACCGCCTGCCACGTGGCACATAGGGTGGGTGGTGAGGCTGGGTGGAGGTCATATGCATCCAGTCTCACCACACCCCTGTGTGCCACGTGGCGGGTGGTCATTTAATACCCCTTTAAGGGGGTCAGGTGATCTGATTCCAGCTAAAAGTGAGATAGAATATGAGGTTTCCAATCACTCGTCGCCACGTGTACAAAAGCAAATAGGTGTTGCAATTTTTTTTATGGCAACGCGTGATTGAAGGCCTCATATTATATTTCACTTTTAGCCTCCTAGGATTCCATCCGGATAGAGAGTAGAGACACAAGGAAAGAAGTTCCTTAAATGAATATCAACCTTTATATTTCAACAAGTGGGATCTTTTTTATGTTCTTACGCGGGAGTCAACGAATTTTAGAGAAATATTTTCTCTTCTTATTTAGGCTTTCGATCTTTGGTAGTTTGAGATGCTTCATTTGAGGAGTGTCATAATTTCATCTATGAATGCTAATTGCACACAATTTAAATTTTAAAGTGAGCTTCACCTTTTTTTTCGCAACACCATTCTTAGCATATATGTATATATGTATGTCTCTGTATATCTATATGTGTGTATGTGTTTTTTTTATGTTTTTCTCTGTGTGTATCTGTGTGTGTGTTTTCTTTTCTCTCTTTGAAGTAAATTAATGAAAAGTTACAGCTACAGTGTAGAATGGAACATAAATGACGTGTGATTGCCCCACAGGTTGGGCCAGTACCCTTATCTAGGAACTGTATTGACTGTTGACAATCTTTGGTTGGTACAAGACTTGTTATCATGACTTAAAGAAGTAGGTACTTCAAGTTATCTTTAGAAATTAAGCTCGTTGTTTAAATGTCAGCCCAGCTTTTATTAGTAGGAGATGTAACAGGTTAGCACTATACTCGAGTAGACTCAAATTTTTATCTCATATATGACTCTAAAGGTGATTTTGGTTCTTTTTGCTTGTTGGCTTCTGTATCACTTTGAAACTTAAACATGGCAACGCTATTGACATACCTTGACAAATCAAGTGTTTTGGGATTCCATCCTCCTCATATGTTAGACATGAATAGAACAACACAACAACATTATCCTATTGTCTTAAAGGCTTCTGACTATGGTGGAGTATGTGGGGTCAGATGTACGCAACTATATCTATGTGTAAAGAACACACAGATGTTGTTTCCCCATGACCGATGACGTCAAGATGTGTCGATCAACTACGGCTTCAAATTGTATTTGTTAGACATGAATCTGGTAGTTAAAACTCCACGACACGGCATAGAATTAATTTGGTTGAGATCGACAACATGGATTGCTTCAAATTGTCAACCACACCTAGGGGTGTTAAACAAACCGAGCCGTTCGCGAACTATTCGAGTTCGATTCGTGTTCGGTTCGTGTTCGTTCGTTAATTATTTGTTAACGAGCCGAATTCGAATAGGTGTTCGAGTTTGTTTAGTTAAACGAGCCAAACTGTTCGCGAACAGTTCGGCTCGTTTAAACAGTTATAAGGTTATCGAGCCGAACTCGAACCAATTTTAAAGTTCGTTTAGCTAAACGAACCGAACCGAACTATTCGTTTAGCTAAACGAATTCGAGTTTGAAAACTTAGTATTCGGTTCGACTCAACTCGGTTCGTTAACACCACACACCATTGTATCGATCACCCTCTAGCTAAGCATCCAAGTTCACATACGTGGTCAGCCCTTTCGGCCACAAGTTTTAAGCTACTAATGGCAGCATTAGTTGGCAACCCTTTTGAATCGACGTGATACCTTTTAGGTATTCGTGTCCCAGAAACCTTATGGTGGTCCTAATAATTGATTTCTTATAAATAAAAAATGACATGTAAGAAGAAAAAAACAACGTGATGTGAGGTGTAATGGTTGTGTTTAATTCAAGAGAGTATGATTCTACCGTTCTTTTTATATTGGTGAGAGAATAACTATTTACGTGTTCAATAATTCCTTGTTTATTTCATAAAATTTGTCATAGTGTCTATTCTTTCCCAATAATTTGAGATATAATTCCATGAACTTTAGTTACGTTACTGCAAGAGACCTATTGAGTAATTCTGCTACGTCGTGTAACAGTATTTTGGATTAAAAGTTGAAATTTCTAACCCCAGTGATCCTCATTATCCCAGCCCTAAGTAGTATGTGTGGAGGATGCAAATCAGGAGTCTAACGATCTCCTACATTGGGTGGGATATTACGTAGTGACACACACAAGGTGTCCCTTTGCAAACCAGGCATTAGGCCTAGCAACAGAGGAAACACCCACACTGTGTATGTCTCTGGAATCGAACTTTTTACCTCTTAGAACAAATCATGAGTACTGAATGGACTATACACGGGGCCGTGTAACAGTATTTTACAACTACAAGAACTTGTAAGTCTGATTCAAACTGGTCATAAATTACATCCGTTGACCCAGACTGCTTTCAGCGTTGTCTTGATTTGTTCTTTTTCAACCTTTCAAATTCCTGGGGTCACTTCCTACATTAAATTTCTCAAAAGCTCTTCCCCAATGTATAAGGAAGTCCCTCTATTCTACTAAGTTAACACTTCCTTTCACTTTCTTATCTTCTATAAATATTGAGTTCGTTACAAACATCTGCTTGTCACACAGCAAATCCTATTTGCCAAAAGAAAAGGAAAGATAAACATGGCAAGACTTGGCTCATTTTTCATCATACCTCTTCTCTTCTGTTTTTCATTAGCCCATGCTGCTCGTCCCCAGCCCCTCTTCCATGATTCCACCCCCCACATAATCCATCCACAGGTACAAGATCAATGCTTATATTTATGTGTATTTTTACTTATATAATGTATTATACATGTACTTTAAAAAAATCTTCCTCATGCTCTAAAACTTTTTTTTTTTTTTGTCAGGTGGGAGTAAGAGCAAAAAACATGGAGATGGAAAGAGGCTGTGAAGGAGAAACACATGAAGAGTGTCTGATGAGGAGGACTACAGCTGCCCACCTGGATTACATCTATACCCAGGAGGATAAGCCATAGTGCATACTCTCCAATGAAAAGATTAACCTTAAATTTGACTAGTCAATTTCTTACAGTATCTGCAGTTGCTTTTTCTTTAATTATTATTAATTTCTTGCATCTTCGAAAGAAAGAACCAATCGTGTTTCTTGATTTAGTTGATGTCTTTGTTTAATTACCAGCGAGTGTACATTGATGTCTTTCCTTAACATGCAATCTTTTTCTTGTTTTTGGGGGGTCATGAAATTAGTTGCGCCAAGGGTCATACAAAGTTGATGTACCATTATGTGAATATAGTTCTGAAGTCGTATGGAAATGATTAAGTTTTAATGTTCATCTCCGTGTAATGTTTTCCTTTATGAAAACAAGGATAAAGGTCTCTTAACTTTAAAAACAGCATAAAACGTGTTTATAAGGATAGTTAACAAAGATATTGGATAAAGCGATGAGTGTTTAAAACAAAACGTGATGGAAGAACAAAAGGCATAAATGATTAATACAAAGGATGCCACTTTGACCTCAGAAGTCGATAAGTACATATTGGAACACAATTTGAGAAAGACCCAGAAGCCAGAGGATGATCTTGATGAGGTTAGTTGACAGGTGAGAAATAAATAATAATCCATCAAAAGCAACGATATTAATGTGGATGGAATGTGTTGGGCCAACGTGTTTTTTGCACATTCTTCCAAGAAAAAGTCAAATCTCTCGAATTTAAGATTTTTATTGTCTCAATCTCATAAAATTTTATGAAAGATGTAAATCAATAGTTCAACGATCTTTTAGAATGGTAAAATATTGTTAGAATCCACACAAAAAGCCCAATACAAAATAAGTCTGTAATCTAACATCTAATTGGACGCATTCAGACCTTTGGCCACATAAATCTAGATACTAATATTGCTTTCCCTCTATCTATATTCTAATTCGAAATACATTTTTAGAAGCAATTTCCCAACGGTAGACACATTTTATCTTCGTAATAAACTGCGCTGGCTTAGTCAAAACATCACAAATCCCGGATGAGATCTGAGGAGGCCTCATATGAGGAAAAATATGAGGTCTCTAATCACGCGACGCCACGTGTACAAAAAGGCCCGCTGTTTATTTTTTTCTTTTTAAAAAAAGACTCTTTTATACTCGTGGCGTCGCGTGATTTGATGCCTCATATTTTACTTTAGGTCTCCTCTAATCTCATCCGCACAAATCCTTATATGTCAGCTTGTTTCCCAACTCATCGGGATCCTTTACCATATTTGCCTCTTGTTGAGAATCCCACATTGGCTAATTTGAGAAAACATGCATGGCTTATATGAGGATGAGGTACCACCACCCATTGCCTTAAGGTTTTGAGTGGATATGAGCCTCACCTCATGTAAGCCCAAGTTTCAACATGGTATCAGAGCAGGTTTAAAATGTGGACTCACCCCTTGCCTGGCCCATGGTTGGTCACTTAATGTTTTCCCTCACCTAAGTCCAAATGTTCATGTCTGGCTTGTGGTTTGTGATTGAGGGCGGATTGTAAGACGCGTGTGCATGTCAAGCCACGTTTCTACGTGAGGGCGGGTGTTGAGAATCCCACATTGGCTAATTTGAGAAAAAATGCATGGCTTATATGTGGCTTGTGGTTTGTGATTGAGGGCGGGTTGTAAGGCGCGTGTGCATGTCAAGCCACGTTTCCACGTGAGGGCGGGTGTTGAGAATCCCACATTAGCTAATTTGATTGAGGGCGGGTTGTAAGGCGCGTGTGCATGTCAAGTCACGTTGCCACGTGATGGCGGGTGTTGAGAATCCCACATTGGCTATTTTGAGAAAAAATGCATCGCTTATATGAGGATGAGGTACCACTACCCATTGCCTTAAGGTTTTGAGTGGATGAGGTACCACTATCCATTGCCTTAAGGTTTTGAGTGGATATGTGTCTCACATCATGTAAGCTCAAGTTTCAACACCTCTAACATTTTAAAAAATTATAATAAAAAATCAATATTTTGACCATTACCACCAACCCGCCCCCTCCAAAAAAAAAAATCTCCAGTCGCGGCACTATCTATATCTATATAACACCCTTAGATTGATTAGCGTACATCAATAACAATTAATTTACATATAACCAATAGTTTAGTAATAATAAAAGGATATAGCATGTAATACTCGCGGGCCTCTCTTCAATACTAATTTGAGAGCGGAAGTGTAATAATAATAATAATAGTAGTAGTAGTAGTAACGATAATAACCAAATTTATAGATCGGACAAAGGGACCAAGATAGATATTCAAGTGTAAATTTGACATTTTGAAAAAAAAACAATAATGGACTAAGATTCCGACTTGTGGCTAAGTGTTAAAAAACAAAGAAATAAAAAACAAAAAGAACAAAAAGACAATTGCTCTATTTTATAGAAAATGTCTAATATCGGATGAGATCTTGATCGGACAAGATTTTTTCTTACAAGTCCGATGGCAAGATCGTATTATCACCTATTAAACACAATTGAGATTTCACAAGTTGCAGTGGTTCAACCTTTATAAAAATGGTAAGTTGTTGTAAATATGTTCTTGCAATAATTGCCATTTGAACAAATCGGGGAGAGTGTAGTGTGTGATGTGAATGGCTTTAAGAAATGGTTTCAGATTGGAGAGAATATGTCATTCCCTCAAATATAGCCCAAGGAATAGATTTTGGACCATATATAGTAACCCAAGCCCAATTAAGCAGCCTACACCTTCTTCCGGGCCCTAATATTTTTTTTTTTAAAAAAAATAAAAGGGAAAACCACGATTTTTCCAATTTTAAATACCGGCGGACAAGTTAACAGGCGTCTGTTGGGCGGCGAGACCTGCCGGAGCATCAAAATGTTCGGAAGAAGAAGGTTTTTGTCCTTCCCCTTGGTCATTGGCGCAGTAGTGTAAGCTTTCACTCATTTATCTTTAGTGAACTTCTTTTACTCTCCCACCGCTTTTCTTCCATATCAAGTCTTGCTTGTCTTTTTAATGGAAAGGAATTGCTGAAATAGTTAGCCACTATATTTCTTGGTATAAAAGAGTGGTAATTTTGTTTATGATTAACTGAATCCATCTCGACAAGTATCCAGAGCGACCTTTGGTGAGCCTGAAGTAGTGGGTTTTGGAAATTCTAACCCCTTATTCCTTTCTTTTAGCTGAAAACTTATAGATTATTTAACTTAGGAGGCCTAGTGTAGTTTTTTTTCTTAACAAAAGAAAGTAGGTGCATATTTTCATTTTAAGAGAAAGTTTACTCTCTGGATTGAATCCATCAACAATTTGAGTCAGTTATTTTATAAAAAAAATTTACTAGTGGAAAGCTCGAGTACACTGTTCAGTCTGTAGGAGCTTCATTTCTGCTGGACTAGTGTATTTGGCTAGTTATCTTCTATCACATACTATATCCCATCCGATGAAATTCTGCTGGAATGGTGTATGGTATCACTTGTGTCAAAATGTGTACATCTTGTTGCTTCTTTGTTATGTAGGATTGGAGTAGTATCTGGGAAGGCTATATTTGGACCCCCACTTGATGAGTATTGGAAAAAGAAGCTACAGGAAGAGGCAGTCGCTAAAGAAAATGAGCAAGTCCCAAACGCCTGAAACTTTTGTTCTTCTTCCCTTGGAAGGTAAAAGTTTGCCAAGTTCCCTGGCCCTGGTGTGTCAATGCTCTGTACCATTTCTCTGATGTTAGGGATGTAAATGGTCATATCCAGCTTGGGATGGAGTTATTGTTTGCATGCCTCTCACTCTACCCAGACCCTATCGATAGCTTTTGTTGTGGTTGAGATATACTGGGTATGATTGTTGTTGTTGTTGGGTTTCCTTATGAAGGAGGCTGTATGTCTTCACTCCTGTCTTTGCTAGAGCTTCGGTTATGAGAATTTTTATACTACGTGTTTCTGCGTGCATTTTTTATTATTTTTTTGGTGGAAACCTCTTCTGCAACAATAGATATAGCTTCCAAAGTAGCATGGTCCTTTTGTGACCTCTTCTACTATGCACCACCAGATCGCCTTTATAATGCTGATGCATTAACCCGCCACCCCTGTCACTGACATCAGTCGGCTAAACCCTCGATCTGAATTGAAAGTATTAAGGTGCCCTCCAATGCTATGCAGGAGAAACAATATCAAGCCTTACAATCTGTGCTTTTATGTACAATCTATCATCAGGCGCCTGCAGGAGCTAACTTCCCAGAAAATGGGACATTCTTTTTCATGTCAACCTAATATGCAATAGATTTCAAGTTCAATCTTTGTATTCAATTCCCAAGAAGAGACATATTAGACAATATATGCAGAAAAATGTAGAGCATATATACGAATCATAAGATGCCAATGGAGAAAGAATCTAGCAGGGTGGATGCTAGAATGCTGCCCCCCCCCCCCCCCCCCCCCCCCACAAAAAAAAAAAAAAAAAACAGAATAGTAATGTTGGTCATCTGACTTTGGCAAGTTCCAAGGACTATTTACTACATTCAAGCAAAGAGATAGGCAAGCAATAACAACAGTAAGAGATTTTCTCCTGACATGTTCCGCAACTTCCGATCCTATGTTTACCACTTCCTCTTGGACTAAATTAATATTTTGCTTTAAATAATTCCACCTGTTAACCTCAAGAACAAGCTTCTTATTGCTAGGTACTTCCAAGGTGGAAGACATCTTCCTTAACCATCCATTTTCACGACACGATTTCCTTGCTTCTGATTTATTAGAGGTCAATCTTTGGACCATGAGCTCCCTGTAATCTTTTCTATAGTTTTGCTCAAATGTCATATTCACATACAAAGAACCTATATTTGTATCGCTGTTCGAGCAAAAAGAATCTCCAGATGTGTCCCTGTCCTTGTTTGCCATGACTTGCCGGCAAGTATTGGCAAGAGTTTCTGATGCGCCATTACAATGTGGTAGCGGAATATTATTCACTTGACTATAATGTCTGGGATTTGTCATCCCAGAAAATAGCTCATCATGGGTGTCAAGATGTTTTGTTTTCTCAAAAGAAACAGTAACTGCAGTTCTGACAAATCTTTGAACACAATATGCTAAAAATTCTTGACATTTATCCTCGTGTAAAACATCAACCCACTGCAGAGATTTCCCTGTTTCCATGTCAAGATGATCCACACCACAGGAGTACAAAGTCATGACCAAATTTCTTAAAAGCTCCCAACAAAAACTGAAGAAAAATCTGACCCTGCATCTGTCAACAGCTTATCCATAACCATGCATGAAAAAGCCGATTTTTCACTCATCGAAACAGTACCAGTCTTCTTTATGTCCTGTCTGTAAGCAAGAAGAACTTCCAAAGCCAAAGCCCAAGAGATTTTCATCTTGGATCTTGAAATCTCCTCTGATGCTGCAATCTTCGAAAGTTGCCTCAAGCTACAGGGGATTTCATCTGAATCGGATTGTGTGAACTGGTTTAAATCCCTAGAAAGGATTCTCATCAGGTCAGCTGAATCAGAGGCCACTTTGGTCACAAGAACAATGGCACTTAACAGCTTCAACAATCGTTTCCTCTTCTCTGCGACGCAGTGCAATGTGCAAATTTTATAAGCACCATAAGCACTGATGCCTAAAGCTCCCAATGTAGTAAACCACCTTTTCTTTCTTCTGCAATGACCGAAACCCTTTCCTATCAAATACAAGTCCATATAACCAAAGCCCATATGTGATGAGAACTGTCTTCTTGAGTCTTGATCAAATGATTCGATTACATCAACATCGAAGGAGTCGGTTCTTGCTACTGCATCAGAGGCCACTTGGGTCACTAAAACAATTAAAAATACAAAGGTATAGATGCAATCGTCCTGATTATGCATATTAAAAATACATACATACATATATATATATATATATATATACATACACATATATATATATACATACATACACACACACACACACATATATATATATATATATATATATATATATATATATATATATATATATATATATATATATATATATATATGTACCCGCTGCCAAAAACCTTTAGGTCTAACGGTTGAGTAGCATTTATCCCATCCCTGGGTCTCGAGTTCGATTCCCCTCTCCAATTTTTTTAAAAAAATACATATATATATATACCCGCTTGTAACCAAGCGTTTAAACCTATTTTGCACAAACTTTTCTCTTTGTCTGCATACTTATGTCTTTTGCGTTCAGTTGACCACAATCTTCCAGTTATTTAGAATTTGTTAGGTCAAGTTTATAATTTACTAACATTTGTGATCTAGTGATATCCGACAAAATATTTGATATCATTCGTCTCATGTTGGACAACTTTAGGCAATGGGTAATGTTGTTGTTGTTGTTTTGCATTTACTCGAGTCAAATTTGAATTCAAAATTCATGAATTATTTGATCCAGACATGTTTTAAATTAAAGCTCGACTGATGTTCTAATTAAGTAATTTATTTAAAAACTGTATATTAATCCTTAATCTTTTAAGGCTGATATGTGTTTGGACTTATTCAATAATTAATCATATCTAATATAATAAAATCAAATCACATTAAATATAAATGAGCCCCTACCCTCGTATCTCATCAGCTGGATTTGATATTTTTGAGTTTGGCTCGTTTAACTATTTTTCTGTAAGTGAAATTTCTTAGATATGCAAAACTTGTACAATTGATAACGTGCATCCATGTTTATGTTATGTATTGTAAATCATGTATCATGTATGTTAGTTTTATTGTTTTTAATCTATATTTGCATGCTTTGGCGTCGCGGCATGATTTTCTTATGTTTTGTGTTGTTTTTTTTTTTCACGTATTTGTTCTCTTGTGTGATTTTCAATTATTTTGAAGTTTATGGAGCAAATGGGATGGATGCATAGAATACAAGGACAAAGCAAAAGAAAGAAAAAGATAAAAAGTTGTAGCGGTCTACTGCAGCATGTTATCCGACCAAAGAGGTCAAGAGTTTGGGTTGAGATTTGTTTTAAGAAGTCAATAGTTCGATTCTAAGTACATACATAGTGTGCGTATTCTATTGCTCGAAGGTCTGGTTTGCAAGAGGACACCTTGTGTGGGTCACTGAATAAGTCTTCATCCAATTTAGGAGGCCGGTGTTGAGATTTGTTCTAAGAAGTCAAGAGTTCGATTCCAAGTACACGCATAGTGTGCGTATTCTACTGTTGTTATGCCGAAGGTCTAGTTTGCAAGAAGATACCTTGTGTGGGTCACTGCGTAAGTCTTCATCCAACCTAGGAGGCCGATGTATTCCTGATTACATCCTCCACAATGCTCCTTGTGGCTGAGACGATAGGAACACAGGGCGAAGGATTTCGCCTTTTACTCTAAGTTATCCGACCAAAATGTGCTGCTGGATGGTGAAGTGACTGAGCATTTGGAACATTAGGGCGGTTGACTGCTGATTCTATACTGCTTTTTTTATATATAGTGTGGTCTATGTGAAAGATTATGATTGGCTGCATCAAATCTATTTTATTTTGAGTCATATAACCCGATTTTGAGCCGTATAACCCGATTTAGATCCATATTGATTAGAGTTTGCTAAAACGTTTGCCTTCAGCGGATTTGGTGTTGACAGATGATCGGGCCAAGGATGGGGGGTGGGTTTAGTTTCTGTTAGGTTAGGTTAGATAGAAAAGAGAGGAAATTTTTTAGAGTGAGAAAGTTGTAGTTATTTTTTTTTGGAAACAATGTAAATAGTATTACATAATGAGTCAGGGCATGCACTGACCAGACAAAAATGCACCGTAGGGGGTGCAACCCGTACAATGGACAAAACAGTGGACAAGCAACATGTTGCCATCCACTAAAGCCATAGCAAAATAATATGAAAACACCATGCAAGAGGCTGCCGGCTCAGATTACATAAAATTTGCAAAAAGTACACAGTCGCAAAATAGCCAGTATGGACATCTAATAATTAATGCAAAAACGTCTATAATTTGTACAGACTATAGCACTATCGGTGCGGAAGAGAGTATGTATTATGCATAACTCTATAGACATGTGTACAAATGTTCCGTATGACATCTGCTGGAATAAAGGCAACATCTTCAAATATTTTTTTGTTTCTGCTCTGCCATATGAAATACAGTGTTGCAACAATAGTGATTTTAACCGTCTTAAATCTAGGGGACTTATTTTTTAACTTTACTTTAGCCCAAGCTAAAGTTCCGTTGAGATTTGGTAGAGTGGTAGGCATGCCGCACCAGCGAATGATAGCCTTCCATACTTGCCTAACCATTGGGCAGAGAAACAGTAGATGTCTAGTTGACTCAATAGAAGAATGACAAAGGGCACAGGATTGATTTTGAATGTAAATCTTGTTAACAACTCGATTCATTTGTAATCTAGAAGGTTTAGGTGAATAAAATTATAAATGTTTTTATGTAAATGAAGATAATTCCTAAAACTTAACCTTTGATACTCCATTTTTACGTCCAAAACAATACCGTTGAGGCCCACAGTTTTGATGGAAAAGATGCTCGTATATAGTGTTAGATTAGTAGTCGTGTGCTCCCAAGACATATTCCAGTTGGTACTTGGGTTGGACATTGTCAACAAGAGGTTATGAGTTAGAATATAGGGATGTGTACAGTGTGGGTGTTTCTCTGCTGCCAGGCCAAATGCCTGGTTTGTGGAGACACCTTGCGTGGATAACTATGTAAGATCTCACCCAATCTAGGAGATCGTTGGACTCCTGATTTACATCCTCCACGTAGCTTCTTGGAGTTAGGGTATTGGAGACCTTTTGGGTTGGGATTCAACTTTTGACAACAAAATTAGTAGTCGTGTATAATTTATTGACTTGAGCCATTTACTTCATGAACAGATGCAAACAAACCCAAACGCAAATGCTGCAACAGTATTTAAATATGACATGACCACAAGTTTTTGGGCAGGTGGTTTAAACACTTGATGTCACCTCCCATCTATATGTCACTATATCAATTTATTTGTGCATCTTCTACACGCCGCCATTATTGCATTTCTTAAGTTTTTTCCCGAGGATAGAGTTGACCTTTACCCCTCTGAAGATTTCCCTTCCCTGCCCCTCTGCCAAGTTTGTGGATCCGGATCTCCTGACCCCCCTCCCCGTGACCCCCTCCGCGACCGTCCGACACGTGGCAGCAGGAGGGGGTTGTGAGGCTGGGTGAGGGTCACTCGCACCCAACCTCACCACCCCACCCCGCTGCCACGTGTCGGGCGGTCGCAGAGGGGGTCACGGGGAGGGGGTTAGGTGATCTCATTCGCAAGTTTGCAGTTATCTCATACGTAACACTACTATGCTAGTACCACTTTTGGTTTATCGAATATCTCGAAAGCTGACTGAAACCCCCACGTCCAAATGAGACCTCCTCACCCCCACTTTAATTACCCCTTTGTGACCATGCGACACGTGGCAGCAAAGGGGGATAGTGAGACTAGATGAGGGTCATCTGCATCTAGCCTCACCGCCTCCCTTGCTGTTACGTATCGCGCGATCACGAGTCACCGCATCCCCCTTCGGTGAGGCTCTCTTGACTTTGACAAGAATTGAATCCTGACCTTTCTTTCGAGAACTCCTATCCGAAACCAATTGGGCTATGTCCTGCTACTGATTAGTATCACTTTAGATTCCACGACTGGTTGCTCTAATTTTTCAGTCTTTTACTTTTTGTTGGACAGAGTTGGTGAAGGAATTTGCGGCGAAGAAATGCTCGAAACTTGGAAAATTGCTCAAGGAAAGCGGAGACTTTGTAGCCGACATCAACTACAGATCATCTCGTCTTCCTCCCAGTTTTAAGCCCATTTTTGTGAATCCTTCTTCCCAACAGGTATTCTGATATACAGAAAATAATTTTGCATGAACTAGTTTTTTCTTTTCATTTTTTTTCTTTTGTGAAGGGAGGTTTTTCAAATCTAAATCAGAAGAGGTAACAACCAATTAACTTGACTGTTTGTGATGGGAAAATATGATTGTATAAAACTAACCATACTGGCCAAATGCTAGTCGTGTTGTTCATCGGATTTAGTAAGAATTGGCTGTGTGATTATTTCAGAACGGGGAGGAGGTGAGGAAACAAGGAGGCAGCAGCAGAGGGCGGACAGGAACCAGTGGAGGAGCGGGAAGACAACACGGGGGTGGGGGGCCATGGAAGCCAGCCTTGAACAGCATTGCAGAAATTGGAAATTGAACTCATTCTTCTGCATTCATTTCATATGCACTACTTAGCCCTTTCTCTGCCTGTTAATTCAAAGGAAAATAAAAGGCAATCTTATCATGAAGAAATGTATTTTTGATATATTCGATATATTCAGTATACAGAATTGTAGCGTACATATACAACTCAAGTTACAACAACCTCTACAATCAAGGGAAAATCTTTATCTACAAGAGTCTATTATCCACAAACTAGCTAGCCTAAAATATCTCAACTAGTTAGCCTAATATATCTCAACTACTAAAACAAATATCACAATACTCCCCCTCAAGTTGGAGCATGAATGTCGATAATGCCCAACTTGCCCAAGAAATGCTGAAACGCTGTTGGCCCTAACGCCTTGGTGAACCCATCGGCAAGCTGATGAGACGCTGAGACTTTGCGAGGAATAATGCGCCCAGCCGAAAAATGTTGACGAACAAAATGACAATCTATCTCGATGTGTTTGGTGCGTTCATGAAAAACAGGATTAGCAACAATATGTAACGCGGCTTGATTATCACAATGAAGCTCCACAGGGGAGGTAACAGGAAGGCCGAGATCGGCTAACAATTGACACAACCAAACAATCTCACTAGTCGCATGAGCCATGGCACGGTATTCTGCTTCAGCAGATGAACGAGAAACAACTGGTTGTTTCTTGGACCGCCAAGAAACAAGCGCCGACCCAAGAAACACCATATATCCTGTAGTAGAATGTCGTGTAATGGGACAACCAGCCCAATCAGCATCACAATATGCCTGAAGACGAAGAGAAGTGTTTGCAGAAAAGAAAAGTCCCTGACCAGGCGCACGTTTGAGATAGCGAAGCAAATGAAATACCGCATCTAGATGACACTTTCGAGGCATATTCATAAACTGACTCAAAGTATTAACCGCAAAACAAATATCAGGCCGAGTAACCGTAAGATAAAGCAAACGTCCAACGATGCGACGATAAAATGCAGGATCATCAAGAAGAGGATCAGAGTCAGAAAAGTGAACCTTTTGATCGATTGGAGTGCTAGCAGGACGACAACCAAGGAGACCACATTCCATTAAAATATCAAGAACATACTTACGTTGGTTGAGCACCATACCAGAAGCAGAACGAGCAACCTCAATGCCGAGAAAATACTTGAGAGGGCCAAGATTCTTGATCTTGAACTTATGGTCAAGATATGCCTTCAATGCTGTGATGCGAGTAAGATCATTTCCAGCCACAATGACATCATCAACATATATTAAGACCACAACAAAAGACGAGTCAGTAGACAACGTAAATAACGAAGGATCGGCAGGAGATTGAGTATACCCAAGCGCCATGAGGGAGGAGGTGAATTTGGCATACCAATTACGCGACGCTTGACGCAAACCATATAATGACTTCTGGAGCTTAAAAACAAGGCGCTCCCCCTGACGTGAAAAACCAGGTGGGATGCGCATATAAACATCCTCTGTGAGATCACCATGCAAGAAAGCATTGTTCACATCAAGCTGATGAACATGCCAGCCGCGGGCGACAGCAACGGCTAAAAGACAGCGAACTGTAACCAGCTTGGCAACTGGAGCAAAAGTCTCATGAAAATCAATCCCTTCAATCTGCGTATAACCACGAGCTACCAAGCGCGCCTTGTAACGCTCAATAGTGCCATCAGGATTGTACTTAATTTTGTAAACCCATTTAGAATCAATAGTACGTTTGCCGGGTGGCAAAGGAACAACGGACCACGTTTGATTCGCCTCAAGTGCAGAAATCTCCTTTTGCATGGCTTCACGCCAATGTGCATGCTTAACCGCCTGACTAAAAGAAACGGGCTCATCGCCTTTGGTAATGGCCGCAACATAACCACGATAAGACGAAGATAAACGAGCATACGAAAGAAAGCTAGATAAGGGAAATACCGTAGAGTTGGCCGTTGGAGCAGGGGATGCCGCCGATGGTACAAGAGAAGGAGGCAAAGCGACGTCAAAATCTGTGAAACGACGGGACAATTGACGAGAGCATAAACTACGGGTACACTGTGAGGCGGGAACCGACTGAATGGGCTGGACCATCTCAGCCGAAGAGGTGGATGGTTGGACTGGGCCAGCTGAACATGAAGGAGAAGCTGGAGCTGGCTGGACTGGACCAGCCGAACAAGAAGGAGAGGCTGGAGCTGCACATGGGGCTTCAGCCGAAGGTGCAGCAGCCACACCTGGGCTATAAACTGGCGATTCAACAAAAGCAGGATCCGGAACTCCAGAAAGAACACCTGTGTTCCGGGTTGGAGGGCTGTGGGAGGAAGCAACAGGCGAAACAGCAGCAAACGGGAACATTGTTTCATAGAAGGACACATCTCGAGTAACATAAATTTTACGACTAGATAAATCAAATACTTTATAACCCTTTTGAGAATGCGGATAACCAAGGAATATGCCAGATGCAGAACGCGGAGCAAACTTGTCACGATGACCATGATAAGTGTAACCATAACAGAGACAACCAAAAACACGCAAATGCGAATAAGTAGGTAAACGACCCATTAAAAGTTCATATGGCGTTTTATGATGAAGAATAGTAACGGGCATACGGTTGATAAGATAAACAGCTGTAAGAACACATTTCCCCCAAAACATAAGAGGCAAATTTGCATGAAAACGAAGAGCACGGGCTACTTCTAAAATGTGACGATGTTTACGTTCAGCAACCCCATTTTGCTGCGGAGTATAAACACAAGAAGTTTGAACCTCTATACCCTGATCAGAATAATAATTAAGCAGAGTGGCATGTGAAAACTCTAACCCATTATCACTACGAACACATTTTACACACTTGGCAAACTGTGTACGAACCCATTTAAAGAAATGAAGCAAATAACGACTCGTTTCTGACTTTGAACGCATCAAATAGACCCAAGTACTACGACTGTAGTCATCAACAATAGTCAAGAAATAATGCGCACCAGATAAGCTAGGCGTTTTATAAGGTCCCCAAATATCACAATGAATAAGATCAAAAGGTTGCATAGTAACACTAGTACTAATAGGAAAAGGCAAACGAGTTTGTTTTGTGCGATTACAAGCATCACAAGCAATGTCTTTAGCAGAAACAACAATGGAAGGAATAAACCGAAACTTAGAAAAAGGAAGATGACCCATGCGATGATGCCAAATGGTGTCATCACATTTAATTGCAGCAAAAATGGGTGAGGCCGAATAGACAGGGGCCGAAAACTGGTGAAGCTGATAGAGACCATCGTGCTGCCTACCCACTCCAATCAGCTTCCTCGATGGCATTTCCTGCACAACACAAAAACTCGGGCCAAAGCTTAGCACACACTGCATATCTCTCACCAACCTACTAACAGAGATTAAATTGAAAGCAAATTCAGGAACTCCCAGAACATCATGCAGTACTAAGGAGTCTGAAAGCTTGACCGTTCCTATGGCACGCACAGCCACACGTGTGCCATCAGGGATTTGAACCGTAGCTGCCACCTTGTCAGTAACAATAGTAGTAAAGAGTGACAGATCATTAACAATATGTGCATTGGCTCCACTATCAAAAAGCCAAGACGAGGATGAAAAGGAAACAGTACCCGAATCAGGCGGAACTGCCACCGGAATAGGCTGACCAGAATTACCTCCATTCAAATGCTCGACAAACTGAGCCAACTGATGCTGCTGAGCAAGAGTGAGACCCACAAACGATGCAGGGACAGACTGTGTAGGGAGAACAGCTGACGGTGCTGCCATGACTGGATGTGATCGAATTACTTTTGACCACTGAACGGAAATAAAAAAACAACTGCAGAAAATATTGCAGAGGAGACCGATGGGCGACGACAAAAAATGATGGTGTACGACACCAAAGCAAATTGATAGAATGACCAAGAAATGCAAACCAACAAAAAATGCTACTTGGGTTTGCAAAAGAAAACGAATGACGCTGAATTTTATGGAAACAGCCGAAAAAATGGATATCGTAAGAACGGTGAACAAAACGACGACCAATGTGACGAACAGATCAACCTTGCTCTGATACCATGAAGAAATGTATTTTTGATATATTCGATATATTCAGTATACAGAATTGTAGCGTACATATACAACTCAAGTTACAACAACCTCTACAATCAAGGGAAAATCTTTATCTACAAGAGTCTATTATCCACAAACTAGCTAGCCTAAAATATCTCAACTAGTTAGCCTAATATATCTCAACTACTAAAACAAATATCACAATATATCATCTTTCTTTCCCTTCCCAATGTGTGTGATGATTAGTTTGACTATGTGGCCGTGTATATAACATGTTTTTTTTCTAAATCTATCATGTTTCTGCTTGACATCCATATACTTTTATATACTTCTTGTGAGACCGAGAGTGATAGAAACCGATATTGGTTGGGTACACCTTTTCTTTGATTAGCTTTTGACTCGTAGCAGGGTTGATCTAGGTACCCTAGACAGACATTTCGATATTGTACAATTGATAAACTTCAATCAAAATCTCCTTGGGAGAATGATTTTTTTTAATAAACAAGAGTCCCTATATATGTAGTGCGTAAGCCAAGCTATTCAAATGCTAATCAAACTAATCAAATCATACAAATCAAATTTGAACTATATAATAAAGATATATAATTACAAGAAAGATTGCAATAACTAAAATAAAATATCCTATGATATCTTAGGATATCTTCTAAGGTATTGTATAATTATATTTCAATGTTGTATAATCTTATTAAATCATTTCTTGATTTAATCTATAGTACGTAATAAAAAAAATGTACAAGATTATGCATAACATACAATAACACAGTATGAAATATAGGACTGACGAAATATTATCAGTTTAGTCGGTTGAGTAACGTCTTTTATTTTTAAGATTTGGGTTCGATACGTAAAAATAAAAAATAAAAAATAAAAACGTCTTTGAGTACATAACAATCATGGAAGCAAACGAAAATTTGGCGCTTGGTTTCGAAAGCAGTAAAAAAATTTGCTTTATAATCATTGATTCTTGTTATAAAATTATAGCTTCCCATATTTCTTTCGTTTGAGGTGTTCGGAACATTTAAGGAGATTTTTTTCCTTTTACAGGAATGCATTGAAGTCACAACAAACCTAAAAATTCTTTATAAAACAAGGAGAACCAGTTGTACTTATGCATAGAAATAAAGGACATATTCTACGTCTTCTTAAATGCAAATGCTCTTAATGTCGGGATAGGATCCCCTCACCGCTTCCCCCTCACCGCAAGCGTGACCGCGCGACACGTGGCAAAAAGGAGGGATGGTGAGCCTAGGTGAGAGTAACCCTCATCCAGCCTCACCACCCCCTACTGCTGCCACGTGTCGCGTCCTGGGCCGCGCGGTGACTCACCGCGCGGTGAGGAGATCCCATCCCCTTAATGTCATACTATCACTTAAGGGGATAGGATCCCCTCACCGCTCCCCCCTCACCGCAAGCGTGACCGCGCGACACGTGGCAAAAAGGGAGGGTGATGAGCTTGGGTGAGGGTAACCCTCATCCAGCCTCACTACCCCCTACTGCTGCCACGTGTCGCGTTCTGGGCCGCGCGGTGAGGAGATCTCATCCCCTTTAAGGGGATAGGATCCCCTCACCGCTCCCCCCTCACCGCAAGCGTGACCGCGCGACACGTGGCAAAAAGGAAGGGTGATGAGCTTGGGTGAGGGTAACCCTCATCCAGCCTCACCACCCCCTACTGCTGCCACGTGTCGCGTTCTGGACCGCGCGGTGACTCACCGCGCGGTGAGGAGATCTCATCCCCTTTAAGGGGATAGGATCCCCTCACCGCTCCCCCCTCACCGCAAGCGTGACCGCGCGACACGTGGCAAAAAGGGAGGATGATGAGCTTGGGTGAGGGTAACCCTCATCCAGCCTCACCACCCCCTACTGCTGCCACGTGTCGCGTTCTGGGCCGCGCGGTGACTCACCGCGCGGTGAGGAGATCTCATCCCCTTTAAGGGGATAGGATCCCCTCACCGCTCCCCCCTCACCGCAAGCGTGACCGCGCGACACGTGGCAAAAGGGAGGGTGATGAGCTTGGGTGAGGGTAACCCTCATCCAGCCTCACCACCCCCTACTGCTGCCACGTGTCGCGTTCTGGGCCGCGCAGTGACTCACCGCGCGGTGAGGAGATCTCATCCCCTTTAAGGGGATAGGATCCCCTCACCGCAAGCGTGACCGCGCGACACGTGGCAAAAAGGGAGGGTGATGAGCTTGGGTGAGGGTAACCCTCATCCAGCCTCACCACCCCCTACTGCTGCCACGTGTCGCGTTCTGGGCCGCGCGGTGAGGAGATCTCATCCCCACTTTAAGGGCATTTGTTGTTCCAACTTCATTAAGTTTTGTAAAAGATATAAATTAAGTCGTTCAACGGTATAGAAGACTCACGACTTGGTGTCCATGAGATGTCCAAACTTAAACTTGATTCCATATAAAAAGCACACAACATGTCTGAAACACGCATAATACGATTGTTAAGATTCGGGGTAACGTTAGATGTAATTTACCACGTTAGTAACAACAGATGTAGACTTTTTTTTCGCCCTCTTGAGTCTACGCGTGTATGTCCTTTATATGCTTCTCAAACTAGATACTTTCTAAATTGTTCTTCTCTAACGAGCAAAAATCTTTTACCTTTCCTAATGCTTTCTCTGGGAGCAAAACGTTATTAAGTGGCCCTCCAAAGTATCAGTCCCAATAAGCATTATGGGGATACAAAGTATGAGCCTAGCGGCCTTCTAAGTTGGGTGAGGACTTAGACACTGATCCATATAAGGTCGTCCCTCCGCAAACCAGGCATTTTGTCTAGTCGTAATGGAACACCCATACTGTGCGTATTCCTAAAATCGAACTCTTGACCTCTTGGAGCAAATATCAACCTGAGTAATAACTGAGCTATGGTGTGATCTCCTAATGCTTTCTCAATTCGCTGCCTATTCATGTGTCGAGAATTATACCTGCTGGAGTGGTTTAGTAGTTTCGTTTTTTTTTTTTTTTTGTGTGAGGGGAAATTAGTAATTTTGAGTTTTAGAAAAGTTTTTTAATCGATTGTTAGAAAAGTTTTTTTTTTTTTTTGTAGTTTTGTTACTTCAAATAATAAATTATGGGTCGTATTAGGTGTCACACCAGATACTTAGATAGGATAATCATTATTGGGCCTGAATTAGAGGCTGGGTAGGAGCCTGTTCACGAGATACAAGCCCAATTGGACAAACCACGAATCTATTGTCCGACTACGCTTAATTTGCAAATCCTGACCAATAAATTCCCCTACCGACTCAGAAGGAAACGGAAAGAACAACTCCTCCCTCCTTTCCCCTAAATTCAATTTGGCTCCTTCCACCTCAATTTCTTGATCCTACCCGAGACACAGACGCCATGGCAAGGCGTCTTCTTCTGTTTGCTTTACTAGTTTCTACTTCACTTTTATTACTCGTTGTCTCTGCTGATCGACAAATTTCAGGTACAATATTGTATCTTTAGGGCTTCTAACTTTATTTTTCTATTGATCTCTTCATATCCGGATATTCGGTCTCCGTTCGTTTTTTTGGTCCTAAATTACTGCAAGAAGGGGATATGTTTTACTTATGGAGTCCGAGTATACGAGAGTTACGTACTGTTAGTTGTTACTCTATGGTTCAAATTTGTACAGGTTTGTCTTTAAGAGTTTTTCTTGGGTCAGGCTGTTATGAAGTTATTAATTGCATATCTCATTTTTTTAATTTCTTGCTCTTTATGTGTCCAAGATTTTTCCTGAGAAGAATTTTATTGTTTAGGTGGAAGTTTTTCACTGTCTACAGTAATTTGGATGTAGCTAAGTTCCTCACCGGTGTAGATTGGCCTATTTTTAGTTGCCTTCGTAGTTTCTCTTCAATATTCAATGGTAAATCAGTTCTTTGTTACGTGGCATGCCTTTTCTTTTGGGATCTATGTTTGATATGATTTGAATATGTTACTAAATGGGCGTTTTATGAGGAAGCCATGCATAATGGTCTAACATCCATACGTTTTTAATTGTTTATGTTTGCATTTACATGCATCTGGCTATTATCTTTTATCATTACTCTTGTTGATTTTTCTTTCTGCAGTTGCTTCTGGGAATACCACCACAGAGATTTCTCCGAGCTTGTATGTGGAAAATTCACCAGGTTCAAAACCTGGCTCTAGAATGTATTGTGAACGACTTCAAATTCATGGATTTTCAAGGCTCAAGCATTTAAAGAAGTTTCCTAATTCTCTGAAGATAAAAGTTTTGCATGATCATCCCAGTGGACGCAAAAGCAGTATAGAGGTCTGTTTCCACAGGTGAGTCTTATGTTTTAAGAATTGCACTTTTCTAATTGGAATGACCAGACAGGGCATTATAGTTCACTATAGATATAAATTGAGGAAAACTGACACCCTTATGCCTTTGGATGGGTGTTGAAGTGGGTAGATGTATCTGTTCACCTTGCACGTGTGGAAGTGGTTTTTTTTTTTTAAAAAAAAAAAAGTTAATTGGATTTATATATAGCATCGCTGCCCTGTCTAATGTTTTTGTTGCCGTTAAAATGAACTCACAAATGTTAGGCACCTAAACATCAACAACCTGTCCATTGGATCATTGCTATTTTAAAAGGCGAGTATGCATATCATCGATATAGCAAAAATTTTGACCTGAAAAGCTAGCGGAACTTTTCTAGTAGGTTATGAGGTTTGCATGACTAATGTGGGATTTTTCGTTCATTTTTTTTTTTGCCTTAGTGAATTTTCAGTCATTGATTGTTTGAATCCAGGGTTCGTTGTTGTTTGTGGGTTTTAAAGAAACTTTCGTCGTAGGGTAGCTTATCCCACTGCATGTAGGAATTTCTGTTTTGTTGCCTTTTTTTTTTCGGAAGATGTATGTTTTCTATAAACGCAAATATCAATTCCTTCATGTCATCTTAGTATACTGGCTTTAAGTATCCTTTTTTTTTGTAATTTAATTTTATAGAACGGCCAAAATAGCAAAGATACATAGGTAGTTGCACGCTATGGCAACTTATAGCTTGACTTTAACAAAAACCAAAAAAAAAAAACAAAATTTAGGTGGCTTACAAGGAGCTATCAACATCTACTGCCAACCTTTACAAAAGATGTCCTAGACGGACAAATAGAGTAATAGTGCGTCAAGCTAACTCAAGCTAACTTAAGAGTACTCACAATTACAAAATAATCCACATTGGCAACTGACGAGTACGATTAACAGCAAATTCAAAACATAGCCTTCAGAGATTTTGCTTGGGGAAGTCGCTCAGTTGTATTGGATTCTTGGATGACCCAACAGACGATATTACTTCACATTGCGGGTTGTTTGACCGATTAAATGCTCCAGTGCTTCTTCCAGGATTTTGCAAAACTGAGTCTTCTCTTATAGTATCATTTGCGCAAACTGCAGCAGTAGAAAGGCCTTTCTGTGCCTTGATTTAAGTATCCTGCTTTCCTATGTTTGAGTTTTTCTAAACATTGCAGGAACATGACTCTTGGTGTAGGGATGTGTCCTCAAGGCCAGTGGGAGAAACTCACCCAAGATTGGGTTAAGTCGATGTCACCTTTTGATCACAAGATTTTGGATGTACGGATGGCCAGTGCCACTACAGATTCCCTTCAGGTGTCTATCAATGAAGGTAACTGTTGGATAAGAAACATAATGAATTTTACTTCTGGAATGGTTAATAGAATTTGATATAGTTGACTCCACTTAGTGGGGGTAGGCGCTTGTTTTTCTGTTTGACATCTAACTTGATTATGACTTTTTTTTGGGCAGAGGTTTTCTTGTATCGTGTGGTGTTTTTGGTTTTGGGCATGATAATGTTGACAGTGGCGTCCTCCCTTAGCAAGTCCTTAGTCTTCTACTATGGTGGTGCAATGACTATTGGAGTTATTCTTGTGGTTTTGATTGTTCTGTTCCAGGTATCCAAATGAAAGTTAAAAACACACAGACACACACAGACACATATATACATATATATACCTATATACACACATATATATATAAACATATATATATATATACACACACATATATATATACATATATACACACACATATATAGACGCACCCTAGTCTTATACTCTTTTCATACTGAAAAAGTCATGGATGGAACAACCAATCAGAAGAGAAAGTGTCTCTTTTGTGCAGTGGGATTGAACCGGGGGGGATTTGCTTTAGTCTCCCCCCCCCCCCCTCTCTTTTCTTTTTGTGAGTATTTTTTGAAGGTTTCAAGGAATCTTATGTATTCAGTTGTCAGGGCATGAGACTTCTTCCAACTGGTCGGAAAAACACACTTGCAATTTTCCTGTACTCATCCATTGTGAGTATCCAAATCTTTGTTTTCTTGAACAGTCTTTTGCCGCTGTGATAATAAATCTTAGCTGCCTATCCATTTATCTTAGGTCGGTGTGGGAACTTTTCTACTACATAACCTGTCGAGCTTGTTGCAAGGGCTGCTCAGTGAGATTGGTATCAGTGAAGACATGTACACGCCTGTATGTAAGTTACATATTGTTTATTATAGTAGAATCTGTATGATTTATTGGTGCTGATATCTCTGCTACATTGAAGAATGTGTGGCGGATATTTTGCCAAGTAGATATCAGCTGACGCTGAATGATTGTGTTTTTCAGCTTGTTATGTTTCTGCTGGTTTTTCTGGTGATTGCTGGAGCGTGGTTGGGCTTCTGGGTTGTTCGCAAACTTATCCTTACAGAGGATGGTGATATTGACGATGGAGTGGCCGAGTTTGTGTCTTGGTCCATTCGGATTGTTGCTACTGGAATGATTCTTCAGGTTCAGTTTATCGTGGTTTATCATTTGGTTTTCATATGTTTATGTGTTATCTGTTGTATCCAGTGAAGGATTTGAGTGAGAGTTTTAAATATTTAGGACGATGGAAAACGATCAAGATGGCATGAGAATGTGCAGAGTTGTCCGGTAGATTCACCTCTTAGGCACCGTGAGACACACAGGAGTTCATATAGAAGTGTGTCGAGCTGAATTTTAAATGGGCTGAGATTTGAGTCTAAGCTTGGTAAACATTTAAATCGTGTGTAAACTTTAGGTACGAGTTCGGCTCGACTCATTGCTTCAGAGCTCGGCCTTTTATTTATAAGACCGAATAGACCGAGCTCAGGCTGGCACAGTCCAATTGACAATTCAATAGACTATTGCTAAATGGAGTTGCGTTATGTTATATGTATATACATACATCTGCATATGTGCCGCTGTATACATGTATGTATGTGCGGTAATATTAATGATCTCTCTTGTTCCTCAGAGTTCTTTGGACCCTATACTTGCTGGAGAAGCACTGCTTGGTGGAATTCTCATCTCAGCGGCATCCCCAACTAAGTTCATTCATCGCATTTACAGGTGAAAATCAGTATCATCAGAATATTTGTTCTTCTTCGGAATCACCTTCTCCTGTTCTTACTTTGATAATGTCACGGCTAATTTAAAAAAAAAAAAAAGAATGACAAAAAAAAATTTACAAAAAAAAATAATAATAATGTCACGTCTTTTTCGAAATGCTTATTACTCTCATCTTTATCCATCTAGCTGCCGTGAAAGCTTATGTGAAATACTTGCAGGAGGTTATGCAGATTGAGAAAACTTAACCAAAGGAAGTTTCACGATGCTCATGCTTCACCAGTTCAAGAGCTGCATAATCTTAAGCCGTTCAGTAGATCTCCATTGAACTATCGAGGTGGGTTATATGAGAGAGTATCTTTTGCGTGCCCTTTTCTTTTCCGCCTCTCTTTTTTAGGTTTTGAGTTGTAGCATTTAGTTAAATCTAGTATAAGGTCTTTTTTGTTTTCCAGGTTCAACCAGTAAGTCACCCAGTCAGCTGTCGGAGTCAGGACCATTCTACTCCACCTATCACGAGACTCCTGAAAGAAAAAAATTTTCCAAGGATGAATGGGCCAAGTTTACGAAAGAGTCTACAAAAAAGGCATTAGAAGGGCTGATTTCTTCCCCTGATTTTGGCAGATGGGCTGTTGCGCACGCAGATAGGCTTACTTTGGCCCCCAAGGAAGATGTTACCAAATCCGAGAATCGCCGTAGATGGTTCAGCCTGTTTTGAGGCCACAATGGTACCCATCTGAGTTTTTTTTGCTTGATTGCAATTAATGTAAACTAACCGTGTACATGTAATCTGAGGTTAGCGTTAGTGGTTGCAGCAGAATCCTACCCTATTAAATGCTGTGAGTTGTTCAATGTTGTGGGAACTATCAGGTGGTGTATGCAGCTCCCCTGAGACGTGTCTTTGGTTGTAGTTTATTTAGTTTTGACTTTGTCCACGCGAACTAGAATACCTTTGTTCAACGTTAACTCAAGAAGTAATGTCTGATTTGTAATTATTGCCTTTTGGTTGATGGTTACCAGTCTCTTTCAAGTAGAAGGACGACTTTGGTTATTCAGTTTTTTTTTTTTAAGTATTTTGCCAGTATTTGTTGCTACAGATACTTTGTTTTTATCTTGCTGTTTCTTTTTCTCTCTTTTACATCTTCTTAAAGCTTGTCAATTTAGCCCGCAAGGCATAGCTCAGTTGGTTCCGGAGGGGCAGATTTGCTATGAAAGTGCAAGGTTCGAATCCCGTAACCTGCATTGTGGGTGTCTTATCTTCATACTCCAATGTGGGTCTTGAGGGTGGCCCCTAGTGTGGGTCTGCGTGTTCTGTGCCTCTTTTTAACAGGCCGCTGAGTACTTGATTTACATCCTTCTAGCTGTCTCGTCGGGCCGGAGTGTGGGGGGTCCTTGGGGTTGGGGTTCAACCTTTGCTATGAAGAGCTTGTAAATTTACATCCTGCTTGTTGGTTTGTGAGTTATTGCTTTACTGCTCTTATAGGTGCTTCGCCCACCAACCACCCTTCCTCCTCTCCTGGACTGTATCCAATAATCAGTGAACCGTATTATGAGAAAAAATTACACCAAGAGATTAAATGTGAATAACTTAGATGTTCTGAAAATTGTACGTTTGGAAAAATAAAAATATTAAAAGTATAAGTGAAAAGACATAATTATATTGGTCGTCTAGTTCGATTTACTTGTGGAAGTATAGATTCTTATTTTCTTTGAAAAATACGGTGCAACAAGTGAAATTTCAACTCTAGCATGTTATTATATAGTTGTGTCCACTCAAATTACAATGCAGTTTGTGTCACACCACAGTGCATGTGGTGCATCCAAAATTTTGAATTGAACCATTAATCCATATCGTATACAAATAAATCAAATAACATCAGATATATAAGAGATAAGTAATGGAAAAAGAGATGACTAATCTTCTATTATGGTAAAAAAAAAAATGATGCATTTTGTACCACGACAAATGATATGCTAATTTTAGCGTTGTTACCAAGATTGAGGTTTTTACGTGTGACATAGTTTTGGATTTTTAAATTTCGACTTTGGACATTAAATTAGTTGGTCATAACGTCGTAGGCAAATGGGATGTTGCTCATGCAGATAGGCTTACTTGAACTCCTAAGGAAGAAGTTGGGAAATCTGTTTAACCTGTTTTATCCATAATTATTACCATTTACCAGGAATGGTGAAATCTCCCCGTTTAAGTTTTAGATTGATTGCAATTTATGTAAACTGACTGCCTTAACATAATATTAGGTTTAGTGGGTGTGAGTGTTTGACTGTCCAAAGGTCCATCTTGCTCGTGAATTTCCATTACTGTTACAAGTTGACGTAACTTATATGCTGATATTTCGAATGTACTCAACCATATCTATGTGTTAGAAACACGTAAGATTGTTTAACGATTACACATAATGAAAATTGTTGTTGTTCTTGCTGCTGCACCACATAAACCAAGTAAAAGAGTCACTTCATAATTTATGATGTGCATACTTGTGCAGCTGGACCCTGGCCCGCCTCATAAGAAACATATGGACTCCATCTTTGCACGTTGACTGGGTGCATCATTTCATTGCGCAGTTCCTCTCTTTATTTATATTATGTGTCAACAACAGCCCCTTTTGAAGTCGTGTAGCTGCTAAAATGGAAAAAGATACAGCTGAAATCAATCAAGGGAAGGAGATAGACGATCCCTGTAGTGCCCCTCCAAAACAAGGTAAGAGAAAGCTACATATGTCTCAGTAGTTTTATGATACTCTGGGAGTACATAACTCCGATCTCATTATGTAAGTCATCTGATAAAATCCTTTAAGTGGAGCACGATACTTCATGACCATCTTAAAATTTGCGTACATGTCCCGTCGCCATGATGTAATGTTGTTACAAGATATGTTTCGTCTAACAGTCTTTGAACATGTGATGTGATCTTAGCAGCTGGACGTTTGGTTGGTATGATTCATGTAACTTTTTCTGTATGCAGATGTCTCTAAGGACTCGGGAAATTTTGGCAGTGCAGAGCAGTCAAAACTTGCGTCTACTTGCTGCCTTAGTTTCTGCACTGAGATATGGTGAGCATTTCTGTACTTTACATTTAAAAGAGACCATTTTGTCTACAAGTTTGATTGTACATTTTTCCTACTGAGCAACATCACATGTAATGGATACTTGCTACATACTAAGGATTGAATCCAAGAATTTCTTATTCATACATTGAGGCCTCGTTAACCTTAGAGGCAAGGGTCTATCCCATGTTGAGAGTCTTGACATGCCCAATTATGCATTCTTTCCTTAGTCTGTAGTTGATGTTCTATCTTAAAAGATTTCAGACTAAAAATGAATTTTAATACAGATTAAATATAACCACTTATAGAATATATTTTTCTGTGCGACTTAAATCTAAGTTATATCTTTGTACCGTATTAATTTAATTTGACAAGAAAATTTCTTCGGACGCATCCGTAAAGGATAATCAGCTGAACGAGTCATGAGGGGGAAAAAATGCACGAAGATACTACAAGTGAATTATTTAGATATACAAGAGATAACTAGTGAAAAAAGTAGATAACATTAAGAATAGAAGGAAAATCTGTAGAATATGCTTAAACATGATATATTAAAATCACAATTTACTCCAATATCATGCTTACTTCTTGATGTCGTTGGGATTTATTGGGTATGAGTTGTTGTATACGCTAATTTAGTGTCTGGTTTATTTGTAGTTTAGGTGCGCTTTCCTGCTGTGCTTCTTGCATTGCTCTGGCATTCTCCTGACTCCTGAGGAAAAAAAGGCTCAAGCGTAGTAGCAGATCCTCCCTTAAACTCATTATCTCTTTTCCTAGCCGACGGCACAACAACCGTGATTAAAGCTGATAAGTCAAACGCTGGTTTACTTTGTAATCTTAGGTTATCCTTTGGTAGTTGCAGAAGAGTACTCTTTCTATTTGTTGTGGAGTCAAAGACACGCTCTTCCTTAACTTTGGAATATGATGTAATAAAGAAAAATGATGTATGATGAGCCAAAAAAGACCCCCCGTTAGTCAACAACGGTCAACGCTGGAGTGAGGCGCAAAAATGGTTAAGTATGTTGGGTCGGCCCGGAAGCTGGTCGGAACACACGTGGCTAAACAGTTCATCTCGGTCACAGGGCCCCACCCTCATCTCGGCCATACAGTCTCAATGTTCCCTGTGGGCTAAGGATCCCACCTCGGTCCAAAGGCCTCACTTGGGCTTAAGGGTTATTAACTCGACCTCAAGGCCTCATCCCGACCCGCAGTTCCATCTCGGCCAAAGAGTTGGGGCTAGGTCTCGGATCCGATCTACTGACTGATCCCGGGTCATCTTTAGTGGAGTCAGTCACGAGCATCACGAAGGGCCCACCAATGCCCTCCGAAGTCGGCCACTTTCATCTCGGCATGTTGACCCCACATCATCAGCCATCTCGGGCACTCCTGAGTGCTTCTAGAAGATTTCATCTCGGTTCTAGGAGTTTACCCCAGGTAATTCTACCAGGTGAAACTCCCAGCCAGGTGTCCCATGCAAGCTTACTCAGTTCAGCACTGAGCCACGTGGCGAACATGCAAGAGCAAGAGTCATCCGATTGACCTCCTTGCCTGTCACGATATCTGAGCTCTGCCCATGCATTGGCCCAGGCCGCCATATAAAAAGGCCGAGCAGCAGGAGAGAGAAAGGGAAGGAACAACAAATTCTGAAAAACTACACGCCAGTAACTCATCTTCTCCACAGTGAAAACGCAGGTTTTACAGAAACACCTCAATTTACTTAACCTTCTCCATATATAAACCTCTCCATAAAAATGACCCAAACTGACTTGAGCGTTGGAGGGTATTACCCGGGGCCATAGATCCCGGGTCCTCTGACCCTTTCTCTTCGTGCAGGTCAGCAACTCACTCACTACGGACGATTGACGGAGTTCTAACGGCACCACATCAAACTATTACTTGGTGATAAATTCAGACATCATCAATGTACTAAATTGGTTACGCTTCTTTTATATTGTGAAGTAGCTGTTGATCGATACGTAATTTTCATTTGTGTTTCTAACATATGGGTATGGTTGCGTACAGAGCCTTCTAGCACTATGTGTTGAAGTCAGCTGCAACTCAAGTCGAGGAACGAGTAGCAGAGCAGCAGAAACACAAGACGTGGCTGGACAAAGGCGTGATAGAAGTAAAGGCAGTCAAGAAGTTGAGTCAGAGGTTGAGTCAAAGACGGTTAAGTCCAACAGAAATCTAAGCAATGCATGCAGCTGCTGTTGAAGTTTAGAAACGAACATAGGCAGTTAGTAGCAGAATTTTAGCTCAGTGTGTCAATTAGCTGTTGGAGACAATCACTCCTGCACTAAGACGCAGTCGTTTAGTGTGTGCGTATGGAACAACAAAAATAGACAAACCCGGGGCGAGTCAAGGACTCTGTCCTTAAGACGTATTGCTCCGGTATACTGTGCCCAACCGGTGTGAGCAATCGTCTCCCAGGATACAACGGGTACCTGTTCAGTTGAGCGGCACTGCTGAACTAGAACTTCTTCGAACGCTAGAGTGTCCTGACTTCTTCTGGACGTAATGCAAGACTCACGTGCTACGAATGCAGAATGCTTATGAAATGCTTAGAGCTTGGTGTGTCTAATGAATGCACCCTTAGCCCTCTTTATATAGGGGAGTCGGTTGAAGAACAAGGTACCGTGACCGTTGGATCAAAACCGAAGTTTGATTTAGGCCGTTAGATTAAAACCTCCTATCTAGATTAGGATGGTTTAATCTCAGCCCTTAGATTAAAGATTGATCCGTAGGTTTAAACCTGGACCGTTAGATGGAAACCACAATCGGTTAAGCGGTTAAGACAGTTTAAATCTCGGCCGTTAGATCAAAGTTGTCTTCCCTGCCACCGTTAGATCACAACAGATTGATCTTATTTTAAACCGGAGGATAGTGTTAGTTTCAAGTTTGAAACCTAACTGCTCAAACAGAACGATTCTGCCCGCTGTCAGACTTCGATCGATCACATCGATCGATCGAAGTGACATCGATCGATCGATGTGATCGATCGATGTCTGACAGAGTACTTCAATCGATCACTTTGATCGATCTAAGTGACATCGATCGATCGATGTGATCAATCGATGTCCTCTGATCGTCTTTGATCGATCCAACAATCGATCTAAGCTGCCTGATCCACTTCGATCGATGACATCGATCGATCGAAGTGACATCGATCGAACGATGTCATCGATCGATGTCCGTCAGACGCCTTTTTCCGCCACATGGACACTTCCAACGTGGCATTCCTCCATACGGGTGACACCTCACCCATCCACAACATTTCCATCTACTTTGAGCATTAATTTCACATTCACACAATCTCGAAATTGGGTGATTCCACATCCTAACATTAACTACTCGTTACGTAGATAATTAAGGATTCATTAGTTTTTGATTTCATTATCGGAAAGTCATTAAGTTCAAAGTACGTTGCACAACCAAGTTTTGCAACACTCATTAACGGGCCAAAGCCCAAATCTTCAATCTCCAACGATGGGCCAAAGCCCAACCTTAAATTCTCCAACATTAGCTATGTGTAAAAGCTTATTTATGCAGTAGAGTTGGTTACAATGTAGAAATATCTCTTGGTATTTGTGTATATATAGCTGATCAAAACAAGTTTTACACGGTTGAATATATGAAAGTTTTCCTCCAGTTTGTTCCTGTGTTCTTAAGCTTCCTCTTCTTCTATTTGCTTCCTTATCAAGATTTGAGAAGGGCGAGCCTTACATCAACTGGTAATTGTGCTGCTTTGTTACCTTGAGGCTATGGGTTCGAGCCGCATAAATAGCCTCTTACACAAACTGTAAGCTGCATAAACGTGGAAGTCTAGTTCACGTGTTCACCTTTGAACCTTTGACCAACTATATGTTGGGTATCCCTCCAAGTTGGAGAGTCCCAATGTTTGGAGTCAAAATACAATTACAACATTGGAGAGTTCCAATGTCTTAAGTCAAAAACAATTATGGCATTGGAAGAATTCCAACAAGGGAAGTTGGAATGATATTGTGCTTCTCCAAGGATGTTTATTGCTTGGAAGACTTTGAAGGCCTTGTGCATTGGAAATGCACAAGATGGAGACTATAAATAGAGGTATTGTGTGGAACAAATAGCAAGAGAGAACAAGAAAACAAGAAGAAAAATAAGAGAGGCAAATACAAGTGAGGAAGAGTGAATTTCGTAGGTGCTGGGCAGCCTGTCAGCCCCCGGGAAAATTGCATTTGCCGAGTATTGCACCGTTGGATCGTCACCAAATTTTGACAGATTGTTCCCAAGACACAATAGTACATTCTGAACGGTGGAGATGTGTTTTGGAGGTGTCTAAGTGTGACCGATTCCTGCATTTCCGAGACTGAAATTTTCTGTCCGAAAATTTCAGCTTTGTATTCTTGGTTCCTCTCTTGTATCTTGTTGTGTTCCAAGATTGTTTGGTTGATCTTGATGATGTTGTATTCCTCTACCTGAGCCTAGAGAGACTTGGTTGTACCCATTATTGATTATAGTGGAGATCGTTTAAGTGGCCTACGGGTCCCGTGGTTTTTTACTCCTACCTTGGGAGGTTTTTCCACGCTAAAATTGTTGGTGTTCTTGTTCTTGTTTCATTCGATTATTTCTCTATAGTTGCTGCATTTGGGAGAGATTATTTCCTATTCCGCTGTGCTATCTCGCGGTTTCCTCCCAACACTATATAATTGCGTTGATAATTCAGCGAAATGGATTCCGTGACTAGGAATTTGTATAAAGAGATCGGAATTCTTATTGTCATTTCATTTCTTCGTTTTCTTCTTATTCTGCAACAATCACTAGTTCACAACCCCTTTCGGGGTCTGGTAGTTGCTAAAATGGAGAAATATACAGCTGAAAGCATTCAAGACAAGGAGAGAGGCGATCCCTTTAGTGCCCCTCCAAAACAAGGCAAGGGAAATGTATGTATACATAATAATAATACACGTCATATGTTTGATGTAACTGTCTTAAACATGTGATATAAAGTCTTACGACATACAGAAAATTAGCAGCATGATTTGGGAGGTTTTGTTGATATGATTTACGTTACATTTTTTTGGCATGTAGATGTCTCTTAAGGACTCAAAGTCTTGGCAGTGAAGAGCAACCATTCCGTCTGCTTGCTGCCGTCTTTTCGGCAGTGAGATATGGTGAGAAATTCCCGCTTCTTAAGTTTAGAGACCATAAATCCATAATATAAGATATTAAAAGATGAAAGAATACTAATAACAGTAAAATGGTCGTTTTATATATTATTAGAGACAAGTCTCAGTTCGTTGTTGCACAATAATTTCTTGTCAACGGCAATTGATGATTTGCTTTGTGAAACATTGTAAGAATATACTCTTTGTTGTACTATTTTTAATAGAACTATTTTAATTTTGATAGGTTTATACAAAATTATACTATGACATTATATTTCAGTCGAACGTACCCGAATACGAATGTCCAACACTATAAACAAAAATATATATTATGGTCAAATCAAAGCAGGCTTGCTTTAAACCATACCTGCCATCAAACGAGAGTGAAGAAGTGTCTTGCTTTTGTTGACTTACTACCTCAGGGATAAGGCCTTTTTCTTAGAGGGCGATTCAAGAACAATTAGCGGATCTAGATTTACGAATTCTTATAAAAAAATTCGAGTTGGTAAGGTTGGGACCATAGTCGCCCGTCTTGCCTTTCTCCTTCTCAGTGAATCGGATAAACCACACCATTTAGGTAGACTTTTGAGGGAGTTCTTTTTTTCTCTAGGAGTTTGGAGATTGATTGTCTGAATCTTCGATGAATGAGACTATTTTCAAAAACTTTACTGAATCTCGTATGTCTTTAACCGAAACTGGAACTAGACATGGAATCCGAATGTATCGATCATAAACACAGTGCCCAGAGAATCCATTAGCATTAACTCTACTAGCTTCATTTACCATTTCAGGCTTTCTATTAGATGTAACTACTCGTCAAGGGAGCAATAGATGTCTTTCTTCTATTGTCGGTATATCTATTTTTATCTGAAACTGCCATTCCGGATCAAAGGGCTAAAAGAAATTTGATCCTGAGTGAACATAAAGTACGTTTCATTAACGGCATTAACCTTCAGACCTATAACTATGCTACATTATATTAATAATATTAGATACAACTACTGACTATTTTTAGTAGCATTATTAGATTCATAACTGAAAGCATTACACAACGGTCTGATAGATAATTCTGCGTGAGATCATCATAGATACTGGCCCAATGAAAAAAGTAATGATATTAAAGACAACTATCATATAGACTTAGTAACATAATCAAATTCATAATATCATCACCAGACTTATAATTCAACGTACATGAAGCTCATAAAGTGAACTTATAATCTCCCATAAAAAGAGAAGAAAAAAAGAACTTATACAATATTGAACACAAATAGTACAAAGTAAGTAGTATCATCTCTGCTCAAACCTTTATCACCATTCACTTTTATCAGTTGCCTTGACTGAGAGGGTTTATATATTTCGAATAAGCATACACTAAAATTAGCATGGTTTATACCAAGAAATATTCGAATTCGAAATAAATTCAGCATGGTGGACTGCGATCCCGTGGAATTTGGCTTTAGGAATACGACAAGAATGACGGCAATGTTAAAGCAACAAATCAAACACAGTGATTTGATGTGAAAAGCCATGAGATATGGGAGAAGATTGAGTGACGCGGGATAGAATGACGCGAAGGTGACGCGTCCAATACAAAGTTTACACGTGGCACCTGTCACGTTTTTTATTTGTACCCCTTTTTTATTTATCCCTCAAAATTGGTTTCCTTAATCGTGCACTCAAAAGGTGAAGTATGACTACTCACCCAATCCATTTGAATATAATCTCCGACTATGGATGAAGATTGAACTACTCAGACCTTGTGGCACATAGTTGTTTTTATCTGTTGCTTCCTTCATAGTTTGCAAATATATGATAGTTGATGATGAGAAAGAACCTAGTCCGTAACAAATGCTTACAGGAAAATCGTCAAGCGCACTCACCTTGAATTTCAATACTTAAAGAACAGGGGCAAACAACTCTTCCTTAACAACTTGTGCACTTGGAGAAATTTCAACTACTGTGGGCTGCACAGAGTTTCCTTCTGATTCTACAACTGCATCGTCCACCAGGATCCTTCCTACAAACGAAGACTCAAAATAATTGGGGAAACCAGATTTAGCAATAGAGAGATGTCACCGGAAGGAGAAGAGGTCGGAAAACGGTTCACCGGAGAAGAGAGGTTGCGCCGGAGAAGAGGTCGGAAATCGCTGTGTTTTTCTCAGTTGTGTGCACGATCTGAAAATAATTGGGGAAACTAATTTTGAGGGATAAATGAAAAAAAGGGCACAAATCAAAAAAAACGTGGCAGATCTGCCACGTGTCACCTTTACATTGGACGCGTCACCTCCGCGTCATTCTGCCTCGCGTCACCCAATCTTCTCCCATGAGATATATGTAACAAAAGCAACATGATATATGCTTATATTATATAGGTGGGATAGGATCCCCTCACCGCAAAGGAGGTGAGGTGACACGTGACCGTGCGACACGTGGCAGCAAGGGAGGGTGGTGAGGCTAGATGCGGGTGACCCTCATCTAGCCTCATTACCCCTCCTTACTGTCACGTGTCGCGTGATCACAAAAGAGGTGAAGAAAGTGGGGTTATGAGATCTCAACCCTACGTAGACACCTTTGTAATACGATTTGACAAGCTTTCTTTCTCGTGGACACTCTTGTTCGAAAATGGTAGAACACAAAATGCTCCACGTATCCGTCCAATCACTTCAATCATTCACAGTCATGTCCACAACACCTGTTACACTCTCTTCATAATGTTATGAGTTAAATTATATATGGTTGAACCACAACAAGTAGGGTCCCTACCACACTCAGTATCAAAAGGTAGTGTAAGTATGTAAATTAAATACCCAAAGGTCCGTTAGCAGGAGCTTGATCATTTACACAGTAGTCTACATAAGAAGCACAGCACTGCAGGCAAGCCTACAGGCCAAGGAGCTCCCACACTATGCACTTGCTGAGAAGGAGCTCTCTTGACATTGGCAAGAATTGAACCACTGACCTTCCTTTCGAGAACCTCTGCCTGGAACCAATTGGGCTATGTCCTAGGGATATATCAATATAAGTTGGTCAATATTTCAAAATAGAATAACTAACGTTACGATAATCACATGAAGCTTATGTTGTAATAGGCGACTGATCGTATCACGATCTAATATACGCAGTCTTACTTTACACTTTATGTAATAGACTGTTTATACAGCTCGAACTCGTGACTCATCGTTTATATCTAACAATAATTTCGAAAGTTTATTTTTACCAGTCTACATATCACTTGGTTTAGAGAAAGGAGAGCATATAAAACAACCTTAAACGCCCCGAACAAATGAACTTCACATGGAAAGCCAGTTATATTCAAACTCCCCCTTGTTCGTACGGGATTAGATCTTCTCACCGCACGGTGAGTCACTGCGCGGGCCAGGACGCGACACGTGGCATCAGTAGGGGTGGTAAGACTGGATGAGGGTTACCCTCACCCAGCCTCACCACTCCCCTTTTTGCCACGTGTCGTGCAGTCACGCATGCGGTGAGGGAGGAACGGTGAGGGGATTCTATCCCTGTTCGTACCCCCAGAAAAGGAAAACAGACGTCATCTTTATACATAGCTTTCGTTTTTTTCCTGTATTTGTATTTATACCTGCATAAAAATAAACAAATGCATACCTAATTAATTTATTTTCTTCAAAATTTAAACAAATTTTCGTTATAATTATGTTTATGTTCGCAGTCTCCCATCCGATCTGTGTAACATAAATGCAATATACGAAGACAAAAGAGTCGGTTACGTAGCCACCTGCACTTCGTGTGTAACAAACACGTACTTTCCTTTTCCTATGCATTCTTTTATTCCCTGCGGTCACCCCTCGCCACATTTCTGTGTCAGCATTCCTTCTACTATTTTTCACAAGCACCAAACCATAGGATTTCTACTCCCCCCCACCCCACCCCCAACCTTTTGTGCCTTCAGTTTCATGGATGTTCTAAAATCAAGAACTTCATTTTCTCCATCTGATCACTCTGGGGACAGTTGCTTTTGTAAAGAAAAGAACTTGATTTCTTTGATTAGAAATAATCGTTTGAGGATTGAAAAGCAGAAAAAGGAAAAGGGGAGGTGGCAGCCGATGAGTTTGGGTTGCTGCAGAATTAATGGTGAATTGAGGAGAGAGAAAGAGGGAAATGATGATGATAGGTTTGTGAAGATTATGAGGGAGGCTCAGCCGTACTTTGTGGCGCATCGGGGTAGTACTTTTGTGGTGGTTCTGTCGTCGGAGATTTCAGAAAGCCCTCACTTGCCTTGCTTACTCGAGGTAATACTCTAATGATTTTATTCAGCTCCCATTCTCTCTTCACTTTCGTGTGTCTAATGAAAAAAATAACGTAAATTTTGTTAAAATACACATTATACATTCAGCAACAATAACAATCATACTCATTATATCCCAATGACAGCAAAAGCTATCGCTAAAGTATAGAGAAGGTGAAAAAACAGACAAACACATACATGCATATATATCAAATATAATGGTCTTGATTAAGACTTTCACAAATGACATGGTGCTTTGTTTTAAGACATATTTAACTTAAAAAGTTTTAAAATCTGACTATAATAAGTTATCAAATTTATAATATATAAAATATGTAATATGATACCTTTGATACAATGTAATTGACTGTGGCAGATAGTGTAAATATTTTGTATAAATATTATTTTTTATTTAATAAAAGTATAAAGGAAAAAATGATGCGTTAAAACTTATGTTAAAGTTATTTTGAAAGATGTGCATGAAGACTTGGATTTCTAATTTGAAACCTTAAAACAAATAGGCCCAATGTCTTTTCCTTTTTAACAAAACTTCACCATTCTTTTTTTTTTTTTGGTTACTTTGCAATAAAGTATTATTGCTTCCAATAATACTTGCAATAAAGTATTATCATTTGTAATAATACTTTGCAATAAAACTTTGCAATAAAACTTTTACTGAATTCAAATGATAGCATTGCAAATAATGACTACAACTATGATTAGAAGTGAAAGTGTAATGTTCATGATGTTATTATAAAACAATTTAGATTTTATTACGTTAAATTATGAAATGTAATCCAATGCTGAGTTTTTGAGTTACACTTACAACAGGAAAAAACTTGCCACCCACTTATTGTTACACTGTTTACTATACTACTCTATTATATTGCAGTATATCTTTTTTTAGAAAAATTTAATAGATGATACAAGTTAAAAATGGGTTACATATCATAATATGGGTTAGGGAGTTTTCTATTTTAAAATAAACGCTTCCGATTAGATTATTGTTTATGTTAGAATTATTTTAAAATATAACAAAAAAAATTCAAAGATGACTAAACTATTTTTAAATAACATTTTAATCAGTTAACCTTTTTTATTACCATCTTGCCTACTCGTCTTATAAAAACGTGAAAAAATTAACAACTCCCACAACTTTCTCCGCCCAAAAATACACCATATAAAATACAGATATTCAATTTCCAAAACAAAAATATTTTTGATAATATCACCATATAAATTAATAATTTTACCCTTCTTTTAATTTTTTTCCATCTCATCTACATCTTTATCTACTTTTTCATTTTACACCATCGCCGAATAACCACTATATCCGCCTCAATCACGATGGCAGCCCAGCCTAGCCCAGCAAATTCCACCCTGCACACAAGTGATTTTATTTCTTCTTTCTCCATGGTCACCAGCCATGGGATTCGCTTCACGATCTCTGGTAAGCACATTGCTGGCTCAGCTTGCCACCAAGCTCCTTGCCGGATTTCATGGCAACTCTGTTTTCTCCCGAGTCCATGGCTTGACTCTATCAATGTCCACTTCAAGTGGGCTGGTTGCTTCAGTTTCAAGCACTCAAGTCTTCAATGGCAGCCTCACCGGAGCTCCACCAACTGAGAGGGAACTTATGGCAGTTTCACTGTCTTGCCGGAACTTATGGCTACTCACTTATCTTTAAAGCCGTGTTGGAAAAGTACGTTAAAATACTTTAAAATGTGTTTCAAACTTATATAAAAACATGTATGTTGTTGTTTGGGAATTTGATTGATGATTTCAACACTTTAAACTTGAAAGAAATCACTTGGATCGATACATGTGTGAGTTGGATCGGTTCAAGTGAAAGCCGTTAAATCTTGAGATGCATTCGCTTGTAGTTCACATTGCTCAACCGGTGTAGCTGAAATTACTTCTAAAGACAGTGATTTCTATCACATCTCGACAATCTTATTGTGTTGATATTGTTTGTTTTTACATTCTCACTCAGATTTTCTAACAAGCCGAACTTGCCGCTATGTTTTCAGTTTCACTAAGCACGTTTGGCAGCAAGGAAGCTAGGGCTAGGGCGGTAAACGAGTCGAACGAGCCGAGCATTGCGTTGTTCAAGCTCGGTTCATTTAACTTAGCGAACGAGCCGAGCTTGTTTGCTTATTTAAACAAACATATTTAGTTGTTCAAGCTTGGTTTGTTTAACTCACGAACAACATTAACGAGCCGAACACCTTAAACGAACGATGCCACTTACCAAGTTCGAACAGAAAAAATGTGTTCAAACTCTGTTCATTAACCTTTTATCCGAGCCGAACTCGAGCTCGAGTCAAACAAGACGAACAACCGAACAGCTTGTTCATTTACAGCCCTAGCTAGGGCCCTGTTATAGTGGAGAATGAAAGTTGGAAAAATCTCGTGACGTGTCGGAATGTTACCTTTTTTAAAAATAGAGCGATCAAATGGTTACAGGAAAATATTAATGGCTAAAAGGTTTACTGAGAATAGTTAAAGGTTGAACACCAACTAGTAAGGGTCTCTGTCACACACAATCCTAAAGGTAGTGTAGGGAGATAAATCAGGTATCCAACTGTCTGCTATCAGAAGCTTGGTCATTTACACAGTAGTCTACATAGCCCTAAGCACTGCAGTCAAGCCTACAGGCCAAGAAGCTCCCTGCCACATACAATCCTAAAGGTAGTGTAGGGAGGTAAATCAGGTATCCAACGGCCTGCTAGCAGGGTCTCTGTCACACACAATCCTAAAGGTAGTGTAGGGAGATAAATCAGGTATCCAACGAGGTAGTGTAGGGAGATAAATCAGGTATCCAACTGTCTGCTATCAGAAGCTTGGTCATTTACACAGTAGTCTACATAGTCCTAAGCACTGCAGTCAAGCCTACAGGCCAAGAAGCTCCCTGCCACATACAATCCTAAAGGTAGTGTAGGGAGGTAAATCAGGTATCCAACGGCCCGCTAGCAGGGTCTCTGTCACACACAATCCTAAAGGTAGTGTAGGGAGATAAATCAGGTATCCAACGAGGTAGTGTAGGGAGATAAATCAGGTATCCAACTGTCTGCTATCAGAAGCTTGGTCATTTACACAGTAGTCTACATAGTCCTAAGCACTGCAGTCAAGCCTACAGGCCAAGAAGCTCCCTGCCACATAGCACTGCAGTCAAGCCTACAGGCCAAGAAGCTCCCTGCCACATACAATCCTAAAGGTAGTGTAGGGAGTTAAATCAGGTATCCAATGGCCCGCTAGCAGAAGCTTGGTCATTTACACAGTAGTCTACATAGCCCTTACTCTACATAGCCCTCAAGCCTACAGGCCAAGAAGCTCACTGCCACACACAATAGCCCTCAGCACTGCAGTCAAGCCTACAGGCCAAGAAGCTCCCATACTGTGCACTTGTTGGGAAAGGGCTTTCTTGCTTTTGGCAAGAATTGAACCACTGACCTCTCTTTCGAGAGCCAGGCTCGGAACCAGTTGGACTATGTCCTGGGGACGAGAATAGTTTAGTAGCGCATGGATTTATTTGCCCTTCAAAATATTACTCTTTCAGACCTATTTATAAGTTCTTCTCACTATTTTAGTCTGTTTTAAAATATAAATCTACCAACTTTAAATGATAAAGAAACGTTACGACACTGCCAATTGTTCTCATTGCACAACATTCAAAGCAGACAATTTATAATGAGTAAATTTGGCATGAAGAGGGTACAAAAGCAATATTTAATCTTTTGTCCAGAATGGAAATCAATTAATCAATCATACCCCAATATATTCTAACATCATCAAAAGCTATTGTTAGGGCCTGAAGAGGGTGAGCGACAGATAAACAATACATCTATCCTAAAAGATATATAATTTGTTTCCAATGAGACATTCGACTCTATATGTACATACATAAATGGCACAATTACCATGAATGGAAATAGTACATTATAATTGGTAAGTTGATAGTTATGTATTTTATATATATATAAGAATTCAATTTCTGCCTAATGTTCAAAATCTGACACATCGTCTCGAAAAATCGGACATCAGAGCTAATCGTGTCACATAATCTTTTAAAAAACATTTTGAGTGAGTTATCTAAGTTACACGGGCCTTTCTATATTTATTATTATTAATATATCATGTCATAGAATGAGGGTGGAAGACAATTTCCATCCTAAAGTAAAGGGAATGTAGGGCTATTGGTTCCAGAGCATAAGCGAGTGATGCTTTTGTCTATTGGACTTTTGTTGTTGTTCTTGTTTCTTTAGTGCCTTCGGCTTCAAACTAAGTGGTTAGAACCATAAACACTAGCCTCAAGACCATAGAAGGGACGAGAGAGCAGTGCTTTCTTTTTTAATGTTTGAAAACAAGAATAAAGAACATTAGAGAGTGCGTCTATCCATACACGAGGATAAGGTTTCCACGAAATTGCACTGCCTAAATAATCTTTCTTCTTTTCTTGCCACCTAAATGGTATTAAAATTCGACATTTTTTTTTCTCTCAACTAGTTGATTCCCCTAATCTTAGATAGGTCGTCTAGGGGTTCGCCGCGGTTCATTGCTATACTTACACTAATTAAATTAATGGGGCAAATTTGGTTAAACATAAGCTGAAACTAAAAGGAGTTACTTCAGCGTCGTATTGACTGGCGCACTAGACAAAAATGGAATCTCAACTTTTTAAAAACAGGTTCAAGTCATATAGTAACGACTCTCCTATCTCGGTAGTATGGACTGAACTTCAAGCAATAGGGAGTGCGTGTTAGCCGCTGCTACATTTTGTATGGTGATAACACATTCATCCAATTAATCAAGTAGTATGCTTACAATATTGATACTTCATTTTTGAACTTTACTATAGGATATAAAATGCAATTACCTTCATCCCAAAGTCCTTTGTCGTGGAGGTGGAATCTTTTCAATTCAATCGTTCCGTCTCTTCTTGTATTCTTCACAAGAACATAGAAAAGTCCTTGAAACGTTGTTTACAATTGAGTTGGGGAGTTATTTTTCGTACACTTACTAGCAGACTCGTCTATCTATCTACGCTATTCTTTTAAAGTGAAGCAAGATCCTCTTCGAAATGGCTGCTTGGTCTTCGGTGAACCTGTCCTATATCTATATTCTATTTTATTTTTTTTGTTTAGAAATGACTAAAAATAGATATGGGCAAAACATGAAAAATATTTGGTAATCATCTCAACCATTTTGTTCGTTCCAAGTATTCAAATTGCTAGAATTAAAGAGAAGAAGGCCATGTATTAAATTCGCCTTTTTAAGGTTGGAGAAAGTATGTAGCTCGGAACAGATCTATTATTTTTTGACTCCATCTAGTAAGATGGAACTTGAATTACTTAAAAAAACAAAAACAAAAAAGTCCCAATTTAATATTGGAAATAAGGCTACATATAGTTGTGAGTTGTGACAAAAACATTTATAAGCCAGTAACGAAAATCCGGTTGTATTTTTACACCTGTCGCGGTGCGAGTACAGTTGGTTTCCTGCTATTTGGCGCCATCACTTGGCATCCACAGCTGAAGCTAGAGAGATCCTCTGATTTTTGTCGAACTCCACCGCGGCTTCCATCACTTCCGCCGCCGCCGCCAGACGACTTCCGCAGCTTCTACGATAAAATAATTCTTCGTCTTTGATCAAGTTCCAAGATACTTGACTCCCTATTCCAAACCCTAAATCTATGGCTTCAACAATTTTTAGCGAATGCATTTCCTTCCAGAGCCACACCCGACAAATTGCCTTCGCCCACGGCGTTTTAGTCCCTTCTCGTCCTCGCTTTGCTCTGAGGGTATTATCCTGTGTCCGTCAGCTTAATTCTTCCGATGGTAATTCCAGAAAAAGAAACTTTGGAAAATGTAATGCGTTGGGGGAAATAGATGGTTCCATTGTTGAAGGCAGCAGAGACGTCGCTACAAAGGACGACCAATTCGTCGACTTTTTCCGTGAAGCTTGGCCTTATTTTCGAGCTCACCGAGGCAGCACTTTTGTTGTTTTGATTTCCGCAGAAACTGTTGATACCCCCCATTTAGATCCCATTCTCATGGCATGTTCTTATATTTGCAGCTTCATTCATTTATTCCTTTTTCGGTTTTCTCTCTCTTGAGAATGGTAGGTTGTTCTATTGCATACAGGATATATCTCTGCTTCATGGATTGGGAATCAAATTTGTTCTAGTTCCAGGGACTCATGCACAGATTGACGGACTCTTGGCTGAAAGAGGTAAGTAGTACGTTATACAGTTTTAAAATTATGCCCTTTGGTTTAGGTTGCTTTAGCTGATGATATGAGACTGATCCGAGTAATTACTATATGTTGTAGGAAGGCAGGCCGTGTATGATGGTCGTTATAGAATCACAGATTCTGATTCTCTTCAAGCGGCAATGGATGCTGCTGGGAGAATTGGCAAAATGATAGAGGCGAAATTATCTTCAGGACCTTCCCTTGCTGGCATCCGTCGACATGGAGATAATGGTCGATGGCATGATGGTGTTAGTGTTGCCAGTGGTAACTTTCTTGCGGCCAAGGTTAGTTTGCTTTTCTCTTTTTAGTCATATGTAGTTTGTTTATTCTTGTATTCTTAATTTTTTGGTGACTATAGTCTTTAATATTTAATGATTTTTTTAAAATTACTTTTGTGATATTATTACTGGATGATGGCCTTTTGATTGTGCAACTTGAGAATGACATCCGATTTTTCTTTTCAACAGAGGAGGGGTGTTGTTGGAGGAGTCGATTTTTTCTATACCGGTGAAGTGAAGAAAATTGATGTACCCCGAATACGTGAAAGGCTTGATCAGGAGAGCATTGTTATTCTAAGCAATCTTGGTTATTCCAGCTCAGGCGAAGTACTAAATTGCAAGTATGCTATATGGCTTTTTATAGGTATTCTTATAGGCATTGACATGATTTGTATCTTGCTATTACTGTTGTTCATTTACATATTCAGAAAGAGAGTCTAACATTCTGTTCATTACTTAGATTTTCCATAATTTATATTGGAGAACGCACAGTATCCTTCAATTTGGTATACCGGATGGCAAAAATTGTTTTCAAACAAAACAAAAATACATATTTGCTTAGCTTTTCTATGACTGAAATTACGTGCTGACTCTGTCTTTCTTAGTAATATTTGGTTGGTGAAAAAATATGTTTCCTTGGTGGATAAATGCCCTTTTTTTCAGAACTATTAGTAGAATTTTGGATCAATTGAAATAATAATATTTCATTTTTCAGCACGTATGAAGTTGCAACAGCCTGTGCGTTGGCTCTTGAAGCAGAAAAATTGATTTGTATCATTGATGGCCCAATTCTAGATGAAAGTGGGCATCTTATTCGCTTCTTAACCCTTCAAGATGCTGACAAGTTGGTGCGTGAGCGTGCAATACAGAGTGAAACAGCTGCCAATTACGTAGAAGCTGTAGGTCAAAAGCAGCTGACTTCTTTTGGGTACAATGGTCTACATGGATCGACCTCCTCTGTTAATGGGAAGGCTCTTAGTTCAAGAAATTCTGTGACATTTCAAAATGGTGTGGGTTTTGACAATGGGAATGGTCTATGGTCGAATGAACAAGGGTTTGCCATAGGAGGTCAAGAGAGACTGAGCCGACTCAATGGTTACCTTTCTGAGTTGGCTGCTGCTGCTTTTGTGTGCAGAGTAAGTTACCAAAAGTTATACATGATAAGGTTTACAGTGAGCTTTTAAGAATCAGGTTTTCTTATTGGTTGTTTTCTTAAGCTCAGAACCTGCCATTCCTTTTTTAACGACCTTCCTCCTTCAAATCCATCAGGACTGACTTTATACCCTTTATTTACTAACACATGGGAAAAAAATGTCAAAAAGGATTTTTAAACCTTCCCATTGCAAACTATTGCTTTCACCTTAATCTACAGTATGAAAAGAGCAGACATACAGTAAAGATTTGTTGTCCATCAGGGAGGCGTCCAGAGAGTTCACCTGTTAGATGGAACCGTTGGTGGAGTTCTACTGAAGGAATTGTTTCAAAGAGACGGGGTAGGGACGATGGTTTCTAGGTAAGATTATTTTGGATTATGCTACTTCTTAGTTGCGTCATTTTGATTTTTCTATGCTGAAACCAACTTGTTGGGGGCTTCCTTAACTTCTCTATGTTCACATTTAAAGCGTATTTCTTTTCTATGCTCACATACCAATAGCCTGTATGCACTAGCAACCTCCCTACGTTCTCAGATATCAGCCTTGTATTTAATCATGTGTGCTAGACTTTTCCATCCCTACAATTTTATGGTTTTAGTCACATTTAGACGATACATTAACCAAGGAGGTACAGGTCCGAAACAAGCACTCTTTTGGCGGGAAAAAGCATTATTTTAGACTGTAATGGTTGTATTATGTTGGACTCCGTGGCTCGACTCTTTTATGTATTATTTTATATGTATATATTTAATGAAATGGGCCAAATTCCCCACGAGCTGATTGGAGCGTAGAGAAGCGCCATAGGGACATTACTGAACCAATTTAAATCTTGTCTGTCGTTTTCGTGCTGTTTTAAGTTTTATTCTTTCCGTTGTGTCTTAATTCTTGCTGCGCTGTACATTGTGTGCTAAACATTGTACTTTGGGTTTGTGCCTTCACAGTGTAATTTCCATCATTCTTCTTAAAACACTAGTACTGTTTGGCATATTTTACGAGCCAGGTGAAGGAGGAAAATTATTTTAACTGTTTATATACCTTCTTGTTTTTGCTTAGCTTGCAATGGCAACAATTAGATGCTGGTTGTGGTATTTGATGAGCATACATGTCAGACCTCTTTAGGACTATTGTGCAAATTGTTGATGCCTTTTCATTTCCAATGGAGTCAAGGACACACTCTTCCTTAACTTTGGAATATGATGAAATAAAGCAAAATGACTCACTAAATTTGTTGCGTTTTTTATATCGTGAAGTAGCAGTTGATCGACACAGTTTGACACAATTCTCATTATGGGTCATCGGGAAACAACCTCTATGTGTTTCTAACACATTGGTATGGTTGCGTACATCCGACCCCGCCATACCCCGCCATAGGCGGGGGCCTCTAACACATGGGGGGAATGTTGTTGTTGTGCAAATTG
>AP025040.1:1842072-2056392 GCA_036186865.1 Eustoma russellianum | reverse complement strand
CCCCGCCATACCCCGCCATAGGCGGGGGCCTCTAACACATGGGGGTAATGTTGTTGTTGTGCAAATTGCTGATGCAAAATCTAGTTTCTTATTGTGGAAAGTACTGGCTTTGATTGGAAATTGAAGTTCTTACTATTTAAACTTTAATTCTCATCGACCTTTTTTCCCCCTCCATTTGTACTGTATTAGACTATAAACAAATTTCTACTTTTAATGGCAATTTTCCTCAGTGATGTCTATGAAGGGACGAGGATGGCTAAAGCGACAGATGTTCCTGGAATAAAGCAATTGCTACAGCCATTAGAAGAGTCTGGCACATTGGTTAGAAGGACCGAGGAAGAGGTTTAGTCTAGTATCCTACGCTCTTCTTTCAAATTGAAGATTTCTTTTTTGACATTTGAAAACACTTAACAAATGTCAGCTGCTGGAAGCACTGGGCTCATTCGTTGTTGTTGAAAGAGAAGGCCACCTTATAGCTTGTGCAGCTTTGTTCCCTTACTATGAAGAGCAGTGTGGAGAGGTGGCTGCCATTGCTGTTTCTCCAGAATGCCGTGGGCAGGGACAAGGAGACAAATTACTTGGTAAAACAATTTTTCTCTTAGTAGTTTGATTGATGTATCCTGTTTCACCTGAGTTTGACAGAATAATATTAGGTACTGGAATATTGAACTGTTCAGAGAGCATACCGTGCACTGTCCCTTGGCAGTACAATAGTTGTGGTCAAACATTTTGTGATAGTATCATGTTTAGTAGATCAGATTCTGCTGAAAATCCTTGAATGTATGTGGTAAGAAATGATTTCTATTTCTAATAGAGTCAAGGATACACTCTTTTTTGACTTTGGAATATGATTAAATAAAGGAAAATGACTCACTAAATTGGTAGTGCTTCGTAGCAGTTGATCGACACGACTTGACGCAATTTTCATTATGGGTCTTTGGGAAACAACCTCTGTGTGTTTACAACATATGGGTAAAGTTGCTTACACAGACCTCCCCTTATCCCGTCATAGGTAGGAGTCTCTAAGACAATAAGGTAATAATGTTGTTGTATATGTTGTAAGAAATGAATCAAAGAAAGTATCTGAGAATATGTTTATCCTTTAGAGGAGTTTTTTCATCACTGGCTGACAAACATCTTGATGTGCAGGACTGATATTATCATTACAACAGCACTGAAGTCTTTTTCTACCAAGACAGACTGATATTAACATTGAAAAAAAAAATTTAAAAAGGAAAGTAAATATTAGCCCCTAGGGAATCAAGATGTTCTAGTTGATATTCCTTCCTCTCGCTTGAACCTTCTTTCAAGTACGTCTTTGTTGCTACGCGTTTTTACATGTGCTGTCTTTTACCCAAGACTTTTTAATCAGAGAAAACAGGTCAGGAATGTCAAGATAAAAAAGTGGAAGCGTCTATTAATTACGTGTTGTCTCTCTTGTTTGTTACTTTGAGAGTTCAGCTTCTCATGTTCCTCTTTATCAAACAAGTCGTTTTTGCTTTTTGTCACGTATGAATGAAAATGGTTGAATTTTCTGGTGGCTTTATGCAGATTATATTGAGAAAAAGGCAGCATCTCTTGGACTACAAAAGCTTTTTCTGCTTACAACTCGAACAGCAGATTGGTATATCCTCTTCTCTTTTTTTGGCCAAAGTTCTATTCGGGTAAATTACATCACTGGCATAAAAGGATGCATAGTCAACCCTGAGAGGGACAGCTGATAGATGTAATTAAATTGTGGATGTTTGGTAATGGATGAGCACTGGCTTAGCAATTTCTTAGAAGAGTTTCTATTTCTAATGGAGTCAAGGACTCACTTTTCCTTAACTTTGAAATATGATGGAACAAAAGCAAAATGACTCATTAAATTGGTTGCGCTTCTTATATTGTGAAGTAGCAGTTGATCGACACAGTTTGACGCAATTTTCATTATAGGTCATCGGAAAACAACCTGTGTATTTTTAACACATGAGTATGGTTGCGTACATCTGACCTCCCATACCCCGTCATAGGCGGAAGCATCTAAGACACCTAGTTAATGTTGTTGTTATTGTTTGCAATTTCCTAGAAGATGCAAAAACCATGTTTAAGTGTTTGTAAGTACCCACCATCATCAAACACGTCCTAGACCTTAGTCTGCAACCTTGGCTCCTGTGACTATTATTGGCACAGTAAATTTGTCAACCAATTGCTTATATATATCGAGGTAATTTGCATGGATGTTGGAGGAAGGGTGTTGGTCAGGCTGAGGCAAGTTGCTAGCTTGGAGCCATTCACACTCTTTCCCTGATTCCTCTTCCCCAACGGGTGCTGCCATTTATTGCTAGGAAATAGGTTGTCGGTGCAAGTTTTGTCCGTGAGCACTTTCTGTTATCATGGAGGTAAAACATCAAGATGCCAACCTCTAAGCATTATCTGAATTTAAAATTTAACAAAAAATGGTGAATGACGAAATTGGGTCGAACATCAATATGTTTAGTTCGTGACGAAGTATTCTTTTCATGACTAGGAAAAACCATTCCTCAGATAATACCTATTGGTTTTCTTCATACGATGAAATGGAAAGGAAACAGGAATTTATCTTGTGTGTTGGTGTATTCTTTTTCTTTTTGTTTATTTATTTTGATTTTTAATTTTTTTCTTTCTGGCGACGTGTGTTCATGTATTCGTGGACAGGAGTAATCGTTGTGCAACTTGTCTGAACTTTGAGTTGTCTACGGTTTCTCAGGTTTGTGAGGCGTGGCTTCTTTGAGTGCTCCATAGAGCACGTACCTCAAGAGAGGAGGAAAACGATCAATCTATCCCGTGGTTCAAAGTATTACTCGAAGTGGCTGCTACCTGACCGAAGTGGCATTCGTCTTGATCGCTCTAGCACCTGATGCTCATTCATAGCGCTGGAGATATCTTAATAATTATTCCATCTGAAGGTGCAAGAGGTGGTAGCATATACTGAAGAAGGCCGTTAAAGTTGCACTCCATCTAATCACTGAGTATCGCTGCTACTTCCATGTATATGCCTGACCCTCAGTGGTTGGTAATGTCTGTTAGAGGTAATCCTTTCTGTTGAAATGGGAAAGGTGATAAAGTCATGGTATTATATATCATCTTACATCACGTGACTTGATGGGGCCGAAGCCAATGACATTGTGCGGGTAAGACTGCCTTGGAGAGACGTGTATCTTCCCTGGTTATCTTTATCCTTATCATTCGTTAGGTACTTCTGAGTTTCTTCTCAATGGCGCTATGAGAAGATCTCCATTGCGCGGGTTAGGCTTGCATGCTCGACCTGTTAGTATAAAAATATTTAGTTTGTACTCTTCTTATCCCATATCAGAAGCACCAACAATACGGAAAGTTTGTTTGCCTGGCATGGAAAACAATGTAAGCAGCAATTATCGCCATTTTTGGGGTGTTGGTTTTCGACATAGATGAGAATGGTTATGACTTGTAAATCTCTTCGGTTATCTGATTACGTTAACTCTGCTTCCCTTCATACTCTTCAACAACACGATGAGAAGAAAATAATAGATAAACACTTATAAAAACATTGTTTTAATTGATGTTTTAACATAATATAATTTATATTATATTTTAAAAAAATACTTTTAGAACAGAAAAAATAACTTTAATTACTCTTTTCATTCTAGAAATAGTCACGTCAAATGTTAAATTTAAAATCAAATTTCAAAAGAAGTCACGTCAAACATCAAATTAAGACCAAAATTTTAAAATAATTAACGTTTTTTTTTAAAAATATTGTCTTAAGTTTAAATGAAACACAATTTGAGAAAGTTCAACTTTATTGTTCAAAATCATTATTGTCTTAGTTTGAATGAAATTTGAGAAAGTAAGCCTAACGTTGTTCAAAATCATATACTGGAAGAGTAAAAATACTTTTAAATTTTTCTATTTTCAAAAAATATAAAATATTTTTGAGACAATTTAGGACAGAGAGTACAACAGTTTTCCAAAATAACTGTTTAACATCATACAGCACCAATATTCAGTAAAGAAGATATAAAATGTTTGTTTAACTATTGGCCAGGTGTAAAAATATTTTTTTTTTTTGAAAGAGAGTAGTTATTATCTTTGGTTGAAAAGCCTCGTAATATTTTGGAAATACAGATCGAATAACACTACTTGATTACAACACTGGCATCAAATAGCATGAAAACTAGAGTACGTGCTAATAATAGAGGTCTTCCTTCTCTTTTCTTTTAACTTGTCCAAACCCCAACAACAAAGAGAAATCACACGACATTTTCACTTGAAACAACCATGTTACGTGATCAAATCTTCACTTCAAAATATGTTTCCACGGAAAAGTAAACGGAATTAGAAAACCCTAACCAAACGCCTCTGCTTTATTAAATTAAAAAGCTGGACTGACATCCATTAGGGACAATCTTGGTACAGTTGTACAATACAGAATATGCAAGAGGAAAGCATGCATTTCAGCCATGCTACCAGACCGGTGCAGCCAACAGGGAAAATATGAAAATAACTCAGTTCTTGGTCTCTGGAGGGCCCTTCCATTTGAAGTTGTCTGCGTATGCCTTAGGCTGAAAAAACGAGAGAAATAACGCGTTACCAGATTGCAAGAGAAATTGCTCAAGTGAACAAAGGGCTTATAAGCCCAAACAGATCAAAGTCGCAACGCAACATTAAATCAAATCCACTTTCAGCTAGCTGCCTCCGATACTGGGATATTTGATATAAGAGAAACAACTGATCAAGACACATACACAGATGATTCACAATTACTAGCCAAGGTGTACATGAAACTGTGAACGAACCCCATATCTAATATCAAGTTTCAAGAATTTCTTGAACCCATCAATTTCTTCATCATCAAATGATTGCAACTAATATTTTCTCTACCTCCCCCACACCCCCCCTTCCCCTCCCCCACGCCCCACCCCCAAAAAAATTCAAGGAAAGTCCTTCAATTTCTACCATGTACTTATACATATATATATAGCTCTCTCTCTCTCTCTCTTTTAGGTTGGGATTGGTGGTGGTTCAGTTTTGAATGGAAAGAGCAGCAGAAGATTTCTAAACCTTTAACAATGGCGTGTGGCGCTTCTTTACCTGCAAAGAAATGAAAATATGGATAACTTAGGTACATTTGATCAATAGATAAAGAGCATGCTTTCAAAGCTACGAGGAAATAAGTCCATCAAATGCAGCCACGCATATAAGAAAAAATTGTACAGCCAACCAAAAGCACAGAGCCTGATTTTTTTTTTAAAAAAAAAAAAGAGCAGAAGTTCACAAGGTAAATCCATCGACAGAAGATACAAGACACCAAGCAAGAAGTCGAAATTAACACATAAAATTTTCACTCCGATCACACCGCATGCATATGAACCATAATTCACACACTCAAGCATTTGATCACCATTTGGACCAAAAGAAAGGGGGGGACAAAGACGAGCGGCATAACCAGCTCAGTATTCCATACCAAGTAATCCCAGCCATGTTTCTCAGCAAAAGCTTTTGCAGCCTCCTCACTTTCAAAATACAGTGCAGAATCACCAACATTGGCATATGGATCCCCGGTGGAAGTCCAGCCCATTAATGGATTTTCCCATCTATCATGTTGACGGCAACAGCAAATAGCTACTTGTCAATGTAGTGACCAACAAAAGGAATCAAAACCTCCAGCAAAAAATGAAGTATTAAAGCAAAAAACTGTACGAAAGGAAATTTTGTGTAAACACCAGTAGCACAAGCATTTGTTTAATCTTGGAAAATAAGTTGGCCAGATGTGATTAGTTAATGTAGAGTACGCGTAGTTGCAGGGCATCCTAGCTATAGCTAAAAAACCAAGCACGTCAATTGAACAAGAAACAATCAAAAACATTACATGTGGATAACAAAATGCCACAATCTATAAAGTCAGCAGAAATCCCTCAGCGCCAATGCTCAACAAGGCCTATTCCTCTCAATGACTAAGCACAAAGCAATTAACATCTCAAGCAGAACCTTCTCTGTTAAGGAGCCTGTGTAACAAACGGGTAAAATATGCTACCAATTCTAAAAATGATGGCACTTGCTGAAATTTTAATGCACAGCTACGTAAATACAGCGCAGTAGATGAGATGCCACATAAGACAGTCCACTCTACACTTCTCTACAACTTGTCCTGACAAGGGAGCAGTATCATTTTTGGAAAGCCAGACCAGTGTATGCACATTAGAACTAGGGATCTCCTACCCTAACCATGATAAGTTACCCCGATCTCCAACCTAAACTTTAAGCACTCTTAAAACATAGTATTATCGCACTGGTAGAAGACATGTATATGTGAGAGACTAAAACCATGCCATGCTAACGGCCTTGGCAATGTCTTTACACCTCACAAATTTTATTACAAGAAGAAATGACTGACAGCCAAAGCCAGACCAGTGTATGCACATTAGAACTAGGGATCTCCTACCCTAACCATGATAAGTTACCCCGATCTCCAACCTAAACTTTAAGCACTCTTAAAACATAGTATTATCGCACTGGTAGAAGACATGTATATGTGAGAGACTAAAACCATGCCATGCTAACGGCCTTGGCAATGTCTTTACACCTCACAAATTTTATTACAAGAAGAAATGACTGACAGCCAAAACCAGCATCTGACCAAGGTAGAAGGACAAATTTCATTGCAAAAGCAGTCTCTTGCGTCCATTTCCTCACCTTTAATTTTATCTTTCTGATTGAGAGAAAGCACGGACCAGCAGTAACCAAGGCTCATTGCAAGAGAGTGCCATAAGGTATCAAGGATGGTCGCACCACAATTTATTTATTTTTCATCAGTAGAAATGTAGAATGTCCAAAAGTGAGTTGCACCAGGAAAATGCTAAAAAAAGATACACGACACCAACAAGAAAAAAGAGCATCCTTGATCCCAGCAACCACCAGAAATGAAAGGCAGGAAAAACTTACTTCTGAGTGGACATGAAATTTATTTTCCATTTTCCAACTTTCCCTGATCCTTGCTGAGTAGCTGTTCGTGCGGGAGAAAATATCACGACCTGTAATGGAACAATTTATTATCAGATTTAAAACTAGGTTCAACTAAATGCCAAGGGATGCCAAAATTTACAGTATTTTACATGTTTTAGAGTAAATCACATTTAGTATTTCCATTTATAACTAAAAAAATACTGGAGCGCACAACATCACAATCAAACTATCCAATATTGGTAACAATCAAGAACGGGTAAATGAATCCCAAATTTCTAATGCACCGTTAAAGGGGAAAAAATCAAATCAATCAAATTTAGTGGAAGGAGAGGAAAAATAGTTGGAATCGTACTCTTCGTCGGAGATGTTCTTCGGGAATACCGGAGACCATGCCAATCTCTCCAGGTGCATACTCCACCAATGCGTCAGTGGAGAAAGGTCTAGAAGCAAAAGCCAAGGTGGAACGACAAGCGTGACGAGAAAGACTAGCGATGCGTTGAAGAGAAGTCGCCATTTCTCCAATTCCAATGTTCGCCGACGGCCCGGCTGGAAATCGTTCTCCGGATTTGTTCGCAGAAATGGGAATCGAAGGGCAGCTTCCAATTATTTCCAACTATTCTTTCTTCTTCTTCGTTTTATTTGTTTTAAAATAACTTTATTTAACTCTTTTTCCTTATTTGTTCAACCCCGGACGTTGGTTTTAAGTGGGCCTTTGAAGTAGGCCTTTGAACATTGGAATCATGTTTGGCCCATTTTGTTCCATTTGCACCCATTTGGGTAAATTGCGTCCTATTAAAGACGGAATTGCTCTATTTGGAAGGCTTCAGAATACATTAAATGATAATTTTTATATTTATCCTTAATCAATATAGGTATATTAACGGAGGATGTATTCTAATAGTTTAATGGTTAACTCGAACGAAAATATATAATCCAGTAAATATGGCTAACAACACAAACTTAATAATTCTGAAAATTTAGTTTATATGTGAGAAATAAATTGTTAGTAAATGCATGAAATAATATACTATAATCACCCTGTCATCATAATTTGTTATAGACTATATTGATCGTTGTTATTATTTAGTATCACTATACTATTGATAACGAGATATATTATTATGTTATCCGTATATTTGGTATAACACCATTTGGTATTAGTGTATAGGTTAGATAGAATAATAAAGGTTATGTAGATAGTTTGATCCAATAGATAAAAAACCAAAAAAAATCCATGTGCTGATGATGTATAAATACATTTACATACGTCTTTATGTTCTACAATATCCATATTACGGTTACTAAAAGGTTGTGTATCTTTTTAAATATGTGTTAGTTGATGTAATCACCGTAATTCAGAAACTGAGATATGCGTTGTTGTAATCAATATAATGGTTGTCACCAAATAAGTTTGAATACATGATCAAATGATAATCATATATGCGGAGGATATGTCAACAAAACAAGGGAGAATGTTGTGGTAAAAAAATAACTAAGAAAAGAAAAAAAAATGAGTTGTTGATTATGTGTTATGGTCACCGTATCGATTTGAATGATGAATTGCTTGTATTTCATATTCTCCTTCATGTCTACATATATAATTGGTAAGCGTAGTGACGGTGTATAGTATCTGACATTACAATTATTGCATAGTTTTATGCTTCTGTTTGCTCTATGATATTGGATTTGTCTTTGTAACTCAAATACAAGATACGTGTTGTTTGATTGTTATTTTTGTATTATTAGATGAGTAAAGTGTACAAAATAAAAAGGGACAATAAAAGAAAATATTAGTGGAGGCAAAGTTTGTTATTATATTTGATAAAAAAAATTTAGATATTTCTATATGATCTCAAGAGCGCATATCAGGTTATCATACTTTTATGTTTTGCCAAATAAATCTTTGAAGTTGTCATAGTCCATGTTGTTGTTCTCTTCTTATATTGGCTAAAGATTTTATGGTAGTGATTATGGAGTAAAAAAATGTTCATATGAGATGTATATATCATGGTTGATGGCTCTATCAGAGAATATGGAACGATATTGAAGATGAAGAAGTTGTTGTGTGAAAGAGTGGTGGTAATTATAATTATAGTAACTTAGAAATATAGCTATAATGATTTGTTATTAGTTAAATGCAAGTATAGCTTTCCGATAACATGAAGTAAATACGGTGGGTGGAGGTGTGATGTAGTTGAAATGCGCAAATAGAGTTATTAATTTAGTGTAAGCAAAAAAGAAATTATCAGTATATATTTGTCATCATAATTATGGTATACATAAAAGATATGACAATAAATGTAGAAGAAAATAAATTAATTTTACGGTTTAGATTTTTGGTAAAATTTACTGTTTAGATTTTTGAACACTAGAAAAATTTAGAATCAGAAAACTTCACGTCTTGGTTATATCTTAAAAGGGTACAATTGTCATTTGCAAGTCAATTGTAGCATGCCGTAACATCTATGTTTCGTTTGGACTATCCTACTTTTCGCCCTTTCCATTTTATAAACGGCAGTTTTACACATTGTTAGAAAGACAAAAAGACATTTGTTTTGTATTCAAATACAACGTAAGTCGTTAATAGCAATCCTAAAATTCAATGTTTAAAGATTTTAAACACCGAATATGGTATTAGTGAAACAAACATTAATCAAAATACATAACAAAATATTAAAATAATTACAAGATGCGTTTTGTAAATGAATGGTGTTATTGTCTTTTTGTTTTCAGGTGTGGCTCGAAGCAATTTTGTCCGAAAATAGACCAGCAATTGTTTACCACTTACATATTCATTTTTAACAAAAAAAAAAAGAAATTTTGCAACTGACTATTCACGAGTGTATTATTACATTAATCATGACTAATTTCGCTAAAGATGGTTCAAAATTACATAATAAAACCAATACTTTTTTTGTCTAAAGACATTTTAGTTTTTATTTCGATTTGTAAAAAACTTGTTTCTTTTTACAAAAATAGAAATATGTTTTTTTGAGAAATAAGAATACATTAGTGTCTAAAGTTTTTATAAAGTCATTTCAATAAACACTTACATAATTTATGCAATCTAAATCAAGTGACCAACTAAAATTAACGTAAAAAATATTATTATTGGTCCACTTTTTTTAAATTAAATTCTTTTACAGGTCCACTTTTTTAAACTATTTTTTTATATGACATATAAATAAATAAATAAATAAATAAATAAGGTAGGAAAAAGTGACAATAAATTGCACAAAATTCTGCCGAGGAAAAGGAAAAAAAGGCAGAGAGAGGCAAACAATATATTCGCGGAGTGGCACTGAAGCCGCAAACCGATACAGCAAGAAGCCGCTTCCTGGTGACAGCATCTGCTTTGCTTCAGATTCGTGGGCTTCCGATGACAAGTTTTGGTTTGGGGAAGCTAGTCCCCGTTCCGCCTGGGAGAATCCACGGCTGAGCTTACCGGCTTTAAGTCTTGTTTTTTCCTCACGTTCTCTCTCCGTCGCTCTTGTTCGGCGGTTCTTGCCCATCGCTCCCAATTGCACCGGACAGAATCGTACCAGAGTACTTTGAGCAAAGACGATTCTTGTATGTGTAGATATCTTGCTTATTTATGTTGTTAGATATTGGTTTTGATTTTAATTAACAATGTTGTCTAATTTTCTTCTGCTTGGACTTTGTATTTGTTTGGAGATCTCCTCGTCGTCCATCCAACACTTCATTTGGAAATGGTAACAATTTTATCGAGTTCTGAATGGCTCGAGTGCTTGCCGTCTTTGAGTTATACTTTCAAGAATTGCCTTTTTGTTGTTTGTCTGTCGAATTACCGATCCTAGGTTCCTTCAATTGATAATTTGATATTGTGTTTGTTGAATTCTTGGATTGGGGAAGAAGCTACCTGCTGTTTTCTTTTTGATATAAATTTGATATTGTTGAACTTGCTGATGTTTTGATTTTGCCAGCATTTCTATATATCGTGTCCAAATAAATTTGTTCCAGTTACTGCAATATTTGATTGAAGCAGATGAAAATGTAAAGTTTTTTTCCTCAACTAATTTCATTTGCTTTATGGCTTGATGGCGATTAAGATTGTGTAAATTCTCTTAGTTCATAGTCTGTTCGGTGTAATGATTTGGTGTAGTAAAGCTTGGACCTTACGGCATGGTGAATCAGGAATTATTTGGTAATTTTCATCAAAATTAGTAGTTCAGATTATCAGGTATGGTGATCATTAGTGCGAGAAATCCATAGGAGATTCGTAGTTTGGTTTCTGATTATTTTATCTCAACATAATTTTTTCATTCTTTTCACAAAGTTATGCATAATAATATAGTTTGAATTGTTTCTTTCTTTTCCAAAGAGATCTTTAAAGTCCAGAGAATGGGTGCCCCTAAGCAGAAGTGGACTGCAGAAGAAGAAAAGGCCCTTAGAGCTGGGGTTGCCAAGTATGGAATAGGAAAGTGGAGTGCTATACTAAAAGATCCAGAGTTTTCCATTGTCTTGCGGGCACGCTCAAATGTGGATCTTAAGGTATAAGGTGCTTCTTGTTTTGCTTCCATGCTCATAATTCAAAATTTTTGTTATTCTGATTAGGAAAATGGTATTTCTTAATAACGGCATTGATTTCTGTAACATTCATTATTTATTGAGGCTAATAGAAGGCTTGGTTGTGGTGTCCTTGGAACTGGACAGGACAAATGGAGAAACATACATGTGATGGAAAATGGGTTGGGGTCCCGGCAGAGAGGTAGAATCTCATATAAAAGCACTCAGTCACCGTCCAGACTGGATCACAACTCTGCAGTTCTCAGTCCATTGGCTGAGAAAATCCATGAACTTCATGATGTTACTAAGGCTCTTACAGTATATGCTGAAACACCGTCGATCCCTAATTTTAAAAAGCCAATTTCAAGGTTGAATCTTCTTCCTTTCCTGTCAGTCTTAGTCATATTTGAAGAGCTGATTTTGAATTTTCAACTATACACAAAAAAAGTAATTTCAGGCACATTTGTTAGGAACCAATATGTTCTTGGACTCCATTGAATGAGCTGTTCTATTTTTCTTTTTTCTTTTTTCCCCTTCAGCATGATCATGTTGCCATTTTCGCAAATAATGGGTTGGGACACTAAATTAATATTTGGCCTTCATGTTCTGTATTACTTATTCTTTCAATGCATAAGCCTGTATGGACATGTTCCAGATGCCTGTTTCAATGTGTGCTGGTGCTTGCAAGAGAATCGTTTAAACACCAACTTGTTTCCTTTGACATAGGTTGCAGGATCTCATCCTAGAAGCTGTTGCCAAGTTGAAGGAGCCTCATGGGTCTACCCGCGCTTCTATTGCGTCGTACATCGAGGTAATTCATAATTGCATACCACGCTGGAAATGCTTTATGCCTATATTTTAACTCCAGTACTGAGCAAATATTGTAAGTAAAGCCATAACAAACTTCTCATGCTTTAGATTGGGTAAAATATGATGTATAATTTATTTTGGTCCTTGTAAAATTTCTGTCATTTTCTTGATGGTATGTGCCTAAAACAGAAAAAGTGTTATCATAATCAAGGATGGTGCTTTTGCAATGTGCAGTAGATATGTTTGATTTAGTATTGAGATCTGCTGAGAATCCATATAATTTTCTGCCTCTAGTAGTCACTACCCAAACCTGGGATGAAGTGAATGTTCTTTAAATGATGATCTTATCACATTTTAGCAATTCCTTCTTTTCCAATTGCTCATCTTGATTTCAACATTTAAACTTCTCCTTTGTGTCAGGAACTGTACTTGTCACCTTCAGATTTTGAAAAGATATTGGCTGCTAACTTGAAACAGCTTACAGAAAGTGGACGGTTGATTAAGGTAAGCGCTGTATCTAAACTCATGAGCTTCTTTTACATTTGAGTTTATGGTCATTCTCCAAACCAATATTTGGATCCTTTTCTGTTAATAAGCTATTTCGAGAGACTTTATCATTGCTCCTCATGAGCTGATATTTCTTTTCCGCTTCTGCATGCTCTTCTCTTTCTTTTCCGCTTTCACATGCAATTCACTTCACCTTGAATCGTATAAGCTACCATCACCTTGACAGCAGTCCTAGTTCTTAAGCTCTCTCTCTTTCTTTGGAAAGAGAACTCCAAAAGATCTGTATTCAAGCGTGCTCTAGCACCCTATGCTGGTTTAGAATTTTCGGTTTTTCCAAATCCACCAAGCATCTCCTTGTTTGTGTGATAGGTGAACCATCACTATAGGTTATCACCAACTCCAATACCAACAAGGGTGCAGATACCTCTGTCGCCTCCAGGAGCAGTGCAAATAGATTCCTCGAGCAGACAGTGTAAAGGTGATAAAATAATTACCAAAGCTCAGATTGATGACGAGCTGGATGCAATGAGGGGCATGACAGCACAAGAGGCAGCTGCAGCCGCTGCGAAAGCGGTAGCTGAAGCAGAAGCTGCTATCGCAGAGGCTGAACATGCTGTAAGAGAAGCAGACATGGCAGAAGCAGAGGCAGAAGCAGCGGCGTGTTTTGCTGAAGCAGCTAGGAAGGCTTTGAATTGCAGAACTAGAATCCATGCTTGGTGAAGTCAACCTTCCAGTTTCCAGTTTGGTGTCTGTCCATACACCAGTGGAGCCTTTGGTCTTGTCTTGTAAATCCCAATGTTAATTCTCAATGGATGTACAGCCGTAGAAAATCGTTTAATAGGTTTGTGGCAAATTGGGTTCTTATTGTTCAAGCAACACTACTTTGCATCTCTCCACCATGTTGATTCTCAAACATGCAATCTTGAACTTTGCTATTGGGCTTTCTATGTTGATGTATTCGTAGCTTTTTGTGGATGTTAGAATCTTACTACTGAACTGAACTAGGATAGGATCTTACTAGATCAATAGTAAGATCCTAACATCCACAAAAAAAGCTATGAATACATCAACATAGAAAGTCCAATTTGACTAGGATCTACCTAATTTGTTTTTATATGAAATTTGGTTTGAATCTTTCTGTAAGTCAACATGGCTGCGATTGAGGCATCAAACGAAGAGACCATAGTCAAGTGGAGACATGATCCAGAGTTGAGCACTATCATCAAAAGGTGTGTGGTGTAGTTGTTTAGGCATTTAGACTATCAATTTTGGGGGTCTAACACTGTCAGTCGATAATATCAGTAGATGGTATGCATTTGTATGGCAAGTATAGAAAAAAATTATTGATTGTGATTGCGAATGATAAGACTGATCATATAATTTCAATAGCTTATGTTATTGTTTACGAGGAGAGCGAACAGAATTAGAGGTGGTTGTTTCAAAATATCCAGCAACATATACTTGCAACATGCAAAGTATATATATGATTTCAGATTGATCTACGGGACATCAGGTCATCAACAATTGTCGAGTAAATTCATCATATGTTGTGTATTCTGAAATTTTCAGGACAATAGAATTGAACTCTTTCCTAAACATACAGAATAAATGAACTTCTATTCTGTTTTACAATGCAAAAAAGACTATTAAGAGCAATTTAAATTTCGGATGATAGTGTGAATTCCATCATGAATTCATGAGGGATTTACGGGTGGCACCTACACATCTAAGACGTCAATCTGAATGGTATCTTAGGTGTCTAAGGTGTCTTTTAGATTAGCGTCTTAGATGCCTAAGGTGTGGCTGTTTTTTAGCTTCCAACTTCTCTTTTCTGTGGCCAATTGCGCTTTGCTGTGGCAGAAGTTAGTTTTCTCTAAGGAGTCATGTATTTGAGGAATTCTTTTTATTTATGCTTCGTTTATGGTTAAACTATAATATTTTTGAAATTTCCCAAGATTGTCACGTGTTTATTACGAAGAGAAGCCGCACTTGTATCAAATTTTGAAGAACGGCAAAGCTGAGCATACACCATCCGATTTTTGTTCTGCTGAAAGTTTTCTATTAGGTTCTTTCATTTATTTCTGGGATAGACACATAAATCTTGGCAGAATAGTAAAGGCAGTGGGGGATCTATCACATATTGTTAATATAAGATTTTTCGGTATTGCTTGTGGAAGTCATTACTGCATTATATACCACAATAAAACCTTGTCTGATATGCCAAGCAATAGAAGCAGCATACAAAAATCACAGAAGAAAGATTTTTTGCTTCCAAGTTGGGAAGAGATCGATAAACAGGAGCCAAAGAAGAAACAAAGATCGAAATTACAACCAAAATCCACATGTTACATAACTCACTCAATTGCAAAAATAATTTACATCACAAAAAAACTTCCACTATCTTCCCTTGCTTTTCGGGTGAATCAGACAGATAGGACCTTACTTTGCAACTCTAACCACCAATTGACTTAAAGATAGGAAATCTAGCCAAGTACAAAAGCAAACTACACACACTTGGTCTCCCTCAGCTCTTTGTCTTAGAATGTTTGACAAGCCAATCAATGACAGAATCTATATTCTGTGACAGCTTGCAAGAAATCATGTAGCAGCAGACCTCTCTGTCAGTTATAGACTTCAAGCCCCTGCAATATTTTGTGAAGATTCACCATGATGCTAGAAGATGAAGGCTATGATCTAAGGGTGATCAAAATTCGTGTCATATATACTTACATATGATCGGTCAAGGCTGGTTTAGATAGGGCTCCAGGCTTGTCGATTTTGTTTCCCAACACTAGCAATGGAATGCCAGTCAATGATGGCTTACTTAGCAGATCATGAAGTTCACTTTTTGAGATGCTAATGTTTTCATGATCAGCAGCATCAACCACATAGCTGCAAGAAAAAGTTGAGGTAATAATTCATCTACTCACAATGAAGTCTTGTAACCAATTGGTACTGATCACTTGGACTTGGGAATTACATAGCCATGATCGAGAAATTTTCCATTACTGGTCAATAGAATATGAACGCAGAGAGAAAGAGGAGCATACACGATAGCAGAAACTGCACGACAGTAACGCTCCCACATGCTTCTGAATCTAGGTTGACCCCCAAGATCCCATAACTTAATCGTCACATTTCCCTTGGTGACCTTTCTCATATTAAACCCAACCTGTAGATCAATTGAGATTTTGTCAAGTTATCAGCTCTAAGAGGCACCAAATTTTTGGTTTATTCAAGTATATAGCTGTTTTGAGAAAGAACTTACCGTGGGGATCATATCCTCGCTATATCCACCGGTCTAAGAATGACATCAACAGAACAACTTTTAGTTGCATCCACAAATATGAGAATAAACGGAGACTAACAATCGTTAAAAACTGAAAGGAAGTAAATCTTCTGATTCTCTACATACCGCAATAACATTTACAAGTGAAGTTTTCCCAGCATTCTGAAGCCCTATCAAAGAAAGTTCCATTTCCTGCTTGAAAAAGAGGCTGCATCCATAGTAGCCATGAAGAGAATGTTTAAAATATGCCGAAATGTCAAATTATTTAAAATTCGGGAGTACATGTTAAAATATATAAACATGAGCTGTATCTGTCTTCAAGCTAAATACTGTTATGAACTAAATCCAATAAATGGTACAACAGCATCCCGACGGAAAGAAATGAATGCCTAAATTTGCTCAAAAGGTATACATGAGATGTTTGATACATCTTTGATCAAGGAGAACAAGTGCAGGACCACATAATGGAAATCCATATACATTTCAATCTTCAAAGTGACCACCATGTATCACTTCTTGCATCCATGGGCACTATCATACGAGCAACAAGTCATTCCAATTCTTCAGTTCGAGAAATTGAATGCGAGCACTGATTAAGAAGCTATAGCTTGGACTCATATGTTATCAAGAACTGAATCTAAGACGGCTCAAGCTAACGAAATCTCCCAAGTCTACTTAGTATTTGGAACTTATTTGAAGAGTAATAATAGAAAGCATACATATTCAAATATACAAGTGCCACCACACTTAGGTAACAATTTCCAATTAATAAATGCTTAGACAGGAAGTGTAAACATCAAACAGGGAAATGCACGCATCTGACATTTTTTTCTTTTTATCAAAAACGTATGCAGCTGACGAACAATGACACATGCTGACTTGATAACTTATCTTCAAAGATGATCCAAGGAAGCAACTTTTTACAGAGTAGGAAAATGGCTAATTGATGAGACTCATCATTTGACTATTTTCAACTTCTTGAAGCCCGGTCGTATGACATAATTCCCTGAACTCCCCGAATTTTTGCTAGAAATTCATTGACCCCATTGTGCAAGTTATCCAACATTAGTGTCTTAAGGGTCTCCAACAAGCTTAGCAATTACATAACCTCAAGTTAAAAACAAATAATTTAAGAAAACCAAAGCCTAATAAGCACCTGAAAAGAAAAGGTAAAACCTTTATGCTTTCCTCTCCACGATGTAAAGTAGACAAAGGATACTCAAGCACATCATTAAAACCATCAAGTAGGCAGAAAATATGCAAATCTGACAGGTAAACTTAAATTACATAGAGCTCAAAACAACACAATAGAAGAAAAGCATACCTCCGAAGCCAATTGAGAAAAGCTTCCCAGAAACCCATTTTCCAGGAGGAGAAGAAAATCAGATACAAAGCAAAGACAAGGAAAGAAGACAGATCTAAACAGAGGAGGGCGGAGATCTCTTTTAAGACGATCTCCCTCTGTCTTCGTTCCAACTTCGAACAGAATCTTTTGCAATGACCCGACAAATCTCTGTCTCCTGCGATGAATTTCTAGAGTTCAAATTGGTGTTTGTGCTTTTCGATTTCAAACAGGAATCTTAACGGATGAACGAATTTAGAGCAAGCTGATGTGTGGCAGCGTGTATCTGCGGAAAATGGGATCGCTAATGGCGCTGCACTTATATTTCGCTGCAGTAACATACATGGACCAATAGGGGGAGGGACTAAAAGTTTAAATACAAACATCACTCGCCAAATTCGGCGCGTGAAGCGAACTGACGACGGCGCTTCTTTCCCAATTATTATTGTAGTCGGGTTTTTGAAATTTGGACGGCGGAAACTGTTCCGTGTGATATGTAGGGATGGGATGAAATCTGAACTCATTTTACAAGCCTTTTTGAGTTCTATTCCGCGGGTTGGGATCTCCTCACCCCAATTTTTCTCACCGCCTTTGTGACCACACGACACGTGGCACCAAAGGGGTGGTGAGGCTAAATGAGAGTGATCCACATCTAGCCTCACCACCCTCCCTTGCTGCCACGTATCGCACGGTCACGTGTCATCGCACCCCCTTGCGGTGAGGTGATCCTATCCCCTATCCCGCCCCCACGCTACCGCAACCGTTAATTTACAAGATACCTAATCTTTGGTTTTTTTTTTCCCTCATTCTATTTTGAAAGTATATCATAATTGATTTTACATACAATTATACAACTACTACTAAGGAAAATTACTTTTTGACAATTTCAAGCTAAAAGGATCATATCAAATCAACTATAAACTAAAAAGTATCGAGTCATACATCATTAAAACAGAAAATAATTTTGTATTCAAATATTGTAGGTGTGACCACTGAACATAATCCGAATGTTATATTTTCAATTAGAGAAAACTCATTGGGAGAATAACTCTTTATCACTTTATTCATCACACCATGTCATCTTTATATAGTACATAAGAGAACATAATCAAATGCAAATCAAATCAAAATATTCCTAATACAATCATATCAAATCAACCAAAAACTAGGAAACTGAATGACGAGAATCACAACTAAATATATTCTTAATCTTAGATTGCTTTGTTTCAAAATAAAAAATCTTAGATTGCTTCCTCAATTATGATCTGTATCTTCTTTATTGATTGTATTGATTATAGAATCTTCTAACACGGAAAAGATGGTGACTATATATGATTACTACATCCTATTCATACACAACTTACTATCGTACTTAGAAAGAGAACTACATGGTCTCTATGACATAGCTCAACTGGTTCCGGACAGGGGTTCTCGAAAGGGGGTTAGGGATTCAATTCTTGCCAAAGGCAAGAAAACCCCTTCCCAGCAAGCGCATAATGTGGGAGCTTCTTGGCCTGTAGGTTTGCCTGCAATGCTGGGGGCTCCTTATGCAGACTACTGTGTAAATGACCAAGCTCCTGCTAGCGGCCCGTTGGGTATCTAATTTACCTCCCTACACTACCTTTGGGACTGGGTGTGGCAGAGACCCTTACTGTTTGGGGTTCAACCTTTTTTAGAAAGAGAACTACATGAGCTTTCCTCCATATTATTACAGCAGACATAGTCTACTTAATTTTAAGTTCAAACATGTTTACCTTTTTTTTTCTTTCTTTCTTCCTTGTTTTACTTAGTCTTTTATAATTATAGTCATGTAAAATATTTGTTGTCGTGTAAATTGTAGATTGAAACCCTAAAGACTAATACAAATATATGATGACCGATATCGGAACCTGAAGTTAAACCGTTATTGAACAAAAACCCAAAAAAGCTGACAGCCTTCTAGACCATCCCAAACTGTCCCTATTTTGATTTGGATAAAGGTTTGAGTGTGAAGGTTTTATAACCTTTGCTGGGCATAATTTTTACGAACATTCTCAAAGGATACAATGACTGAAAAATTCTCGACGCCAACATGCGGCGTTAGATGTGCATTAAGGTGTATGTTATTAGACTTTTAGAGTTATGTTGTACAAATAATTTCTAAGTCTATTAATTCAGTAGCATTTTTTTTTTATCATTATTCATTCTTCAAGTTTGTCTAATGTATCAGACAAGTGGTTTGAGTCTCCTTTAATGTATAAAAAGGCATAACTACTCTGTAAAACATGCTCATGTGCTAACGGATATTGCCTCCACCACCGGGTTCAGGACATAGTTCAGTTAATACTCGATTTAGAATTTGTTTCAAGAAGTCAAAAGTTCGAATCTAAGGACATGCTCATGTTCCGCTGCTGCTAGTCTAAAAGTCTGGTTTGCAAAGAACACCTTGTGTGGATCACATTCGTCACTCAACTTAGAAGGTTGGTGAACTCCTAATTTGTATATTTCATAATGATCCTTACAACTTAGATGATAAAAGACTTCATGCGAAGGAAATGACCTTTTGCTTCAAAGATATTGTCTCCAACACCGCGCAACATTAACGATAATTTGCGGCCACGGGTTCCCAGCCAAGACCTTTAGAGCCCTTGGTGGTTGCATTCGAAGTAATTGCATTTTTGAGTATTGACCGTCGTAATGTAGTGTTTGAATCACTATTAGTATGAGATTATTTTTAGTTTATTTTCAAATCTATGATAAAAATAAATTTCCTTAATAAAACTATACTTGGTTCACATCATCTAGTGACTAACAGTCATCATCATCTTCACCAAAAACCAGACACTCAAACTTCATCATCTCACAATTTAGCAAGATCCAAGCAGACAGACAAATCCTGCGCCAACCCACCTCCTTTTTCAACCCATTTTCTTCAAATTCCCATTCTTTTTGTTAGTTGAGTTCTTCCTTGCAGCAATTATCTCCCCCCAAAATATTGTTCTTCTTGAGATCAGGGAAGCTACTTATTTATTTATTTATTCTTTTTGGGGTAAGAAGTTGAGACAGAGTGCTGCGATCTTGGGGAAGCTAATTCGTTCTAGTAATTTAGAGTATTTGTGAAGATATACGAAATGGTGCTTATGAATTGAAGATTTAGCAGATGCATGAGATGATAGCATAAAAAGGGGGCCAAATTCAAGTCCGGGAACTTGGTCATCTTCATATCTCGTGTTCCTTTAGGTATGTTCTTGATTTCATACCGATCCCAAGATGAAAGTCTTGTACTTCTGATTTCTTTTAGTTTCTTGGCGGCTTCTTGTATACTTGAGGTTGTGAATGGATGGGTTCAGTTGGGTTTTACTTCCGACAAATGTGCTGCTAGTTGAACTAACTATTAAAATTGAAGTGAATCATGCGAAACCGAGGTTTCTGATTCCTGTATATGCTTGTCCCTTTTCTCTCCCTCTTTTTCTTTGTGATTTCTGAATTGGTTTCTAGTAAAATTTGGGTGCTTTCTATTATTTACTCTATATAGCTTTTTGTTTTAAATATTTCCAAGCTGATCAGTTTGATCTAAGGTGCTAATCTCTGATATATTAAGATTTCCTTTTTGTAATTTGATTTTTCAGTTGTTGCTCTTATAGCCAACTTTGTCAATGTTGAGTTCCCTTTTTTCTTCATTTGGGGTTACCAATTTGGTTGAGTTTCGAGTTTTGGTTTCAAAAAAGGGAGCATTGGTCCCCCATATCCTTATGGTTTCAAAGCATCTGTCTTTGTTTACATTTTGCTGCACAATAACTCAATGAGCACATGCCTGATGACCTCTATTTCAAACCCTTCTTTGTCAAAATTTCAGATTATATTCATTAATATTCCATTCAATTATGCTACCTGAATGAAACTATTCAATGTAGAATGGGCTTAATTCTCCAACATCCTTCTAGTTCTGAACTGCAGCCGCTTGTATTATGCAAGGACTGATGTTGTATACGTAGTTAGCTTTACTTCAGTTTTCCAGCTGTTAGGTTGCATTTTCTAACTGCTGTGTTGTCTTGAAGTTTTACAAGGGAACAAAAATGAAGATGAAGAACAGATATCGGAAACCAACACCTTTACGTTGAAATGCAGGGAGCAGGTGCTCTTTTTCAGTTGTTATATGGAGCCTTGTTTGATGCCTTCTTCTGCTCCAATTTTATACATTCGTCCATGACAAAGACGATCAAGGAAAAGGAATTCAAACACAGATTAGCCACCGCCATCTGTTTCCTGAGCTTGAGGTGGTTGAGGAGGAGAATGTACAAGTTCCTTCACCAAAGGGGAGACGAAATCCATGTGCATCTGAACGGAGGCCAAGGAAAACACATACTACCTTGATAGAGGAATTTCTTGACGAGTCTTCCCTACTTAGGAACGTGTTCTTTCCAGATAGGCAAAGCGCAATAGATCCTAGGATAGGTATAGATAATGAAACATCATACTACCATCCTGGTCGGATTTGGTTGGATACTGATGGGAATCCTATCCAAGCTCGTGGAGGCAGCATTCTCTATGATAAAAGAACCAAAACTTACTATTGGTATGGCGAGTTTAAAGATGGTCCTACTTATCATGCTCACAAGAAAGGTGCTGCTCGGGTAAGTTTCAAATAATTGACACATCTTAATTCTTCATATAAATGCCCAATGCGGGTCGTTTTGCTTGATGGAATCTAGTTCAGCCCTCAGATGGTGAATTATTTAGAGACAATGTTGCTCGTGATACATAATGGTGTAGCAAGGGTGAACAGACATCCCTATGCTTCATACAAATTGCATGCTGTTAGTACATTGTCCGGCGAAGTGCTTGTTCTTACGTTGGACAGTCTAGTTTTCATGCGAATTAGGGCTAGCTAGGGTGATTTATGTAGGGTAGCTCTCAGTATGTTAAGAGTAAAAGGTGAAAAATCTGGTTTACATCTAGGACATCTCATCTAATTCAGAGTTTACGTAATGATTATCTTCATGGTGAGTTTAGAACAAGAACACATGTTCCCTGTCAGGAGCCCAGATATCAAAGAAATGAACAAAAATGTAAGAACACCACTGATTGGTGATTCTCACCTATTGATGTGTTTGGGTTGAGGAGCTTAAAAGTGATCTTTGGAAATGATCTTTAGATATACCAATTAGACGTGGTGATGTTCAATAAGAAACTAATGTTAAACGGGGATGACTGGGATGAGGGAGACCAAAAAATTTGTCGAGATAGGCCATCAAGAAAGATAATTTTTGTTCTCTTCTGGTGATTAGTATTGTAGAGGAATGGTACATGATAGAAGAGGACACATGATTTATATAGCAGATGTCGCCCCACCTAGTGGGAATAAAACTTGTGGATTTTGTTAGATTTTTTATCAGTAATTTTCTTGTTTCTATGCGTCTATCAAAGATGATTCATTGCATAACTTAGTATAGCTCATTGCAACTCTTGATTGAACTTGAGCATTCTGTCCCTAGTAGGTTGACATTATTGGTGTTAATTGCTATTCCTCGAAAGACTTATGGGAGTGGAAGAATGAAGGTATTGTCCTAGCTGCCGAAGAGAAAAATGAGACTCATGATCTTTACAAGCTGAATGTTCTAGAGAGACCGAAGGTTATGTACAATGACAAGACAGGTAAATACGTTATGTGGATGCATATTGACGATACAAATTACACAAAAGCCTCAGCAGGTGTAGCCATAAGCAATAACCCTGCTGGCCCTTTTGTATATCTTTACAGCAAAAGGACTCATGGATGTGGTAGCAGAGACATGACTATCTTTAAAGATGATGACGGCACAGGGTATCTAATTTATTCATCTGAGGACAACAGTGAGCTCCGTATTGGACCTCTCGATGAGAACTATGTGGATGTAACTCCTGTTATGAAGAGGATTCTTGTTGAACAGCGTCGCGAGGCACCAGCAATGTTCAAGCACCAGGGTATATATTACATGATCACATCTGGCTGCACCGGTTGGGCTCCGAACGAGGCTTTAGCTCATGCAGCTGAATCAATTATGGGTCCTTGGGAGACTATTGGGAATCCATGTGTTGGTGGCAACAAAGTCTTTAGACAAACAACATTCTTTTCTCAGAGCACATTTGTGCTGCCATTGCCAGGGCTTCCGGGTTCGTATATCTTCATGGCCGATCGATGGAACCCTGCAGACTTGAGGGATTCAAGATATGTGTGGCTGCCATTAATTGTAGGAGGAGTTGTAGACCCCTTGAGTACACTTTTGGGTTCCCCTTATGGTCTCGAGTATCAATTTATTGGCATAAAAAGTGGAGGCTTCCTTGCAACTTGCGAGGGGTATACTGATTTAACATATAGTTTTCGAGTATGATGTGTATGGTATGTTTGCCTATGTCTTTCGTCTTCCAAGATTTTGTTGCGTAATCCCACATATCATTACAACAACATTATTCTATTGTCTTAGAGGCTCCCGCCTATAGCGGGTACGGATGGTCGGATATATGCAATCATACCTATGTGTTAGAAACACACAGAGGTTGTTTTCGATGATCCATAATGAAAATTGCGTCAAACTATATAAAAAATACAATCAATTTAGTGAGTCATTTTATTTTACTCCATCATATCCCACGGATCATTGTACTTGTACATCCAAATCTCATCAATAAGTTGTAAAGTTTGCAGTCTATCATCTATGACGTGCCTAACTTCAACTCACTGCAAACTTTGAGGTGTTAAGGGATGTATCAAATTGTCAAATGCATGCGAAGCACGTTCAATAGTTTTTCCAAATTTGAAACTAAAGCTTCATGTTCTGAACCAATAGCTATTTAGTCATTTTTTCCCAAATGGGTGCAACACGGGTCGGGCTGCGGCAACATCCAATTTACGGTGGGGGATAACTTTCCTAATGTTCTTATGGTTTTACAACTCGGATCAACTGTGTAATTGTTATGGCCCGGAGCCTCCGTAGGGTAATTGAAAGGCGAAGAAGGAATTAAACGGAGTTTAATGATAGCCAACGGAAATAAATGAGGCATTAAGTAAGAGGATTAATTAGAAATTCATGAAGGATTGAATATTAGAATTAAATGGTATTTAATTTTAGAATTAAATAATTAAGGTTTATCCTTTAAGATAAATAAGATAAAAGATATAATTTAGAAACACCAAATTGCACCCTGCCCATATAAAAACTGACAAACGTCAGTTTCCTCATTACGCAGAGAAAACTGACGCAGTCGCAGTTCCCCATAGGCGATCTTGAGACTCCTTGCAACCCTAAGGAATAATTCCTCCAGGAATCAATCAAATCCTCACCCGTCCTTCGTTTCTTCTTCGAGTAATCAAAGGCAAGTAATCCTCTTATAAGTTCCTACGTTTTGTGAAAGAAAACTGGCCTATTTTGTTATCAAATCGGATCACCATGCAGTAGTTTTGTTTTGTGATTATTTGTTTATGATTTATGCGTTTTGGTTTTGAGATTTGGCCGCTGTATATGAAAAAGTATTCGTTGTTGTTATTGATTATGTGAAATCATGCTAATCCCTAACCCAGAATCCCTTTGGATGTGCCTTCATGGCTGGATAGGTTTGGGAATGGGAAAAGGAGGGATCTTTTGGGTGCGATGTGAGGAACAATGTGCGTTTAGGATTGAACGTGTGATGGGTCCGAGAGGGTTTTGCGTTGATGAATTATGCTTGGATTGATAGGGTGGTTAGGTTTGGAATGATGGGTTGGAAATTGGGGAAAACGTTGGTTGAAGATTGCATCTTCTGCAGAGATTCGCAGAACAAAGTTCACAGGAAACGCTGACATCGATCGATCGATGTCCCCTGCTGGACATCGATCGATCGATGTGGGGTGAGCTGAGAGATCGATGTCCTCTGTTAGACATCGATCGATCGATGTATAAGAGGCTGAGAGATCGATGTTCTCCGATGGACATCGATCGATCGATGTGAGGGTATGATGTCACATCGATCGATCGAAGTGAGGGGATGATGTCCATCAGTTTTGTGGGTAAATAGAAGAAGGAAGAGGGAAGCTCGGGGAGTCTTTGGGTGACCCTAGAGACTCCTTAAGACCCGATTAAAGGTAGTCTAAGTCTCGGGAACATGACTTAGGATGTTGAATCAACTTGGTGAGTTCAAAAGGGGTTTTCGAATCGGATTTCAATGAGGATGACTTAGGAGGGTTAGGAGATGAACGTACGAGGTGTTTTAGAGTTCAATGAAGGAAGGATAGGGATACTCGCACTGGTTGTGAACTTTAGAATCGGGACTAAGTATTGACGAGCTTGTCGAAGCTTAAGTTTGATGTGTAAGTTAGTATCTTGTGTGTTGCTTATACTTGCGCATGCGAATGTGAATTGCATACGAGAATGAGAAATGTGAATGAGACGAGGAGTCTTGCATCATGTCACTTGCATTTGCATATTGATTGGAAAAGTGATGTGCTTCGGCACAGATTTGCGAAGGTGACCTGCAATGTTAACCGGGATGGAAATTTAAGCCGGGGTGCGTTGCAGGGCACAAAAGACTGTAACGTTAACCGGGATGGAAATATAAGCCGGGGTGCGTTACATGGTATAAAGTCCTCTGTAATGTTAATCGGGATGGAAATATAAGCCGAGGTGCATCACAGAGCAAACGAGCCTGTAACGTTAACCGGGATGGAAATATAAGCCGGGGTGCGTTACATGGTTACGAGCTACGAGACCGGACATTGTGACATGCATTGCACTGTTTTAAAAAGAAATGGCTCATGCATTTGTGATTGTGTAGTGTAGTGCATATTTTGACATGCATCACGAGAGTCGTTGTGGCATGGATGTGCGTGGTATTCGATTGTTATTGATTTGTTAATTGCGTTCAATCTGCTGTACTTGCTATTATGTGATTCGTTTATCTATTTGGAAGTTTAACAAGACATGTGCCCCACAATTCCCTTGAGTTATATATTACTCATGTCTTGCCATGTGTTGATCCCGTATGTCTTATAAGCGGGTTACTTGCTAGCGTTTTTCGCTAAGGGTACTGCCTTTGTGATACAGGGGAACCTGAGTACGATATGATTTTCATTGAGGACGACGGCGAGTGGGCAGAATGAGATGCCTAGATCTGATGGAGAGAATTGATTAGATAGTTTCTGTTATTTCTGTTTCTTAATTCATTTGAGGTTTAGATGGCTGCGACCATATACAGTTTTTGATGTTCACATTGTCTGTTGACGTACTGCATTGATGGCTTAGATTTACAAGATATGTTTCCGCACTTATTTCTCTTACGTCATCGATGATGTGTATTCGAGAGATGAGACGTCTTGTAGTATTCTCAGTAAGCTACAACGGGTGTACCGGTTCGGATTCCGCTGTCCGGGTCGGGACGCTACAGTAATGTTTGAAGTAAACGATCCGACATGTTATGTTCGTGACAACATTCTAATATTCTAGCATTTCTGGTTATCGGGAATTGTTAAATACTAAAATAATAACTACTACTAAACATAATAATTACAAATTTCCAACCCAAAACACAAAACACCAAATTTCCAACCACAAACACCAAATCTAACACCAAATAAGAATATTCTCTCAAAGATTCTTCTATCATTCTATTTTTAATTCATTATTATAAATATTTTAACACAAATTTAACATTCATGTAAATTTAATGTAAGTATTCATTCTAGATTTTTGTTATATAATTTTTTCTTATAACGAAATTAACGAAATTAAAATTTTTATAACAAAATTAACGGAATTCTTTTTTCTTATAACGAGATTAACAAAATTAAAATTATTATAACGAAATTAACGAAATTAAAATTAAATTAATATGATTAAAATGATGATGTGGAGAACGAATAGTGATTTGGTGCAATGAATAGTGTTGCACCTATTTGGTGCAACACTATTCATTTTCACCAATTTGTTACAAACTTTGGTGCTTGGTTAGAGTGACATTTTGCACCAAATAGGTGTTTTGGTGCTCCCATTGGAGATGACCTGATGAATGATTCTTTTGTGTTAAATACAATCATTCTGCATCATAATAGGTGCAACATTATTCATTTTCACCAATTTAGTGCAAGCTTTGGTGCTTGGTTAGAATGACATTTTGCACCAAATAGGTGTTTTGGTGCTCCCATTGGAGATGGCCTAATGAATGATTCTTTTGTGTTAAATACAATCATTCTGCATCATTCTTTAAGTTTTAATACAACCATTATGCTCACGTCACATTATCAGTCGTTTATAATTCCTTGTGCATACTCATTATTCTCATACGACTCAAGTACATGTTACCTAATTATGAACAGGTTCCGTATTTTCTCCTCCCTTTTGCTTTAACGTAGGGCCCATACCGTCCTGCCAGACACACCATGCCCCCCGGCCAGATGAGATCCTAGGAGGTAAAGTATAACGCAAAATATGAGGCCTCTAATCACGCGACGCCACGTGTACAAAAGGGCCCGCTATTTACTTTTTTTTCTTTTTTTAAAAAAAAGCTCTTTTGTACACGTAGCATCGCGTGATTGGATGCCTCATATTTTACCTCATACTTTACCTCCCCAGATCTCATCCGCCCCGCAGCCCCCAAAAAAACAGAAAGGAAAGTACGTGGAGAGAGAGAGAGAGAGAGTCCATGGTCTATGCTTTGAAACGTTTTGGCACCTTCTAGTGCTGCAAATCTAATTCTTCAAGGCCAAGACGAGGTGGATTCATTCTTCCCTTGCAAGATAAAAGTATTGCAGGAACAGCACGGTATCTGGTTAAAAAAAAAAAAAAAGAATCATTTCCAGCCAGTACGGCACAGCATACACACCGAAGTCTGCCCACAAGAAATTCTTTCATGAAAACTTTAAGCAAAAGGTCCAAATTATCGCCAGGTACGCTAAAACAAACTCCAGGCAAAAAGAAACAACCAGGCAAAATTACATGGAAAACATTTCAACTTAAGACTGCACAGTTCAATGCAAATTCGCATTGCTCCCAACAAGGAATCCTAACAAGCGTGTAAAAATGGCAATGAAAGTAATACCGAGATGCAAAAACCTACGTTGAAAACCTAATATAGAGAAATCAGGAAGCTGGCAAAAGCCACCGACAATTTATAACCTCGGAGCAAGATAAAATTGATAAACAGTTTATTTAGCAGGTTGCATCCAGCACCAGCCGCAGCAAGAAATGTGTCTTCTAGCAATGGGCATTTGAAGATTCGATTTAAGGCTTGAACGCAAGGGCTATGCCTAACTGAGGAGTTTTATCCAAGGCCTTCGTATCAAACTCACTGGATATAGTAAGAAGAGACTTGGGAATAAGCTCATGCTGCATAACTGTTCCGATCTTCCCATGATTGTTGAGCCTCATTTTCACAACTGTAAGGGGATCAACAGCATAAGATCCTCCTACTGTGAATGTGTTCTCGTTAGTGGAGAGTCTCCTAGAAATTTCTCCCACAGCAGTACTCTTCAACAGATGTAGATGGTGTACATATGATGCCTTTATCGTGTCCCCTTTGTCTCCCCTGCAATTGGCATTTTTACATAAAATGAATTAGAAGGCCAAGTTTGGACTAAACTAAAAGTGTCAAAATAAAGCCTTGTGGACTCACAATATTATGGAAGCACATGACTCAGGTTTTGTCACACTAATTCCAGCGTTATATTTTGTTATTGCTCCTGAAGAGGTCTCATACTCTGCCTCTGCACCAAAGGCAAAGGTCGGCGTGCCAAGGGTGACTGAAAGATCAACTGCAGGAGATTGTTTCAGAGTCACAGCAGTAGTTAATGCTGCATTCTGGTGAAAATACTGAACCTCAAGCTGCAAAAAGAAAGAGGAAGTTTGGCATCAGTTTGAAAGTTTTACATGGATAGACATCAATGGGACAAGAATCGACATGTTGGGAGAGTATGTACCTACCTTCCCAGAACTATAATCAGGGAACTTCAAAGAAGCAATGCTCTTCATTGAAGGGACGGCATCAGTGACAGTAACAGTTGTTAAAACCTAAAAGACAATGGAAGATAACACGAAGAATATGAGGTAGGTGAGAAACATGCATCATGTGCGCAAGCAAAAAAAAAAAAAAGCTAGGGACACGAACATTTGATTCTGTATCAACTTTCACATCAACCAAAGCGTTCCTGTACTTGTACTGCAGTGCGATATCTCCAGTTGAAAAGCCTCCTTTCTTGACAACAGTTGATGCAAGGGCCTGGAGTAGAGAAATCACACAAAGGAGTCGATAAATTTCTCAGAAGGGTAAATGTGTTACAGAACTGGCTTACAGGAAGTTTTATTATTAGATTACATACAACATGGGAAACGCTATATCAGGAAATAGTTGTAGCCACCGCTGACACATTTACAGATGAAAAGACAACTGGTGATATATACATATATCAAGTTAATCTAAGGGACACGGATTCTAAATCTAAATCTGGGTACAACAAATGCATTACATATATATGTTTGGATACTATAGGCACATAGTAACTTCAATCATTAGGAGTAAAGCTAGATGACTGCCATTATCATTACATGCTCAAAACGGAAAGAAATCCAGAGTAGTGCATGGCAGAAATTCATCAATCTCCAGTGACAAAACATATGCATAAACTCATAGCTCTTCATAAGTAACAAGCAAGAAGCAGTTTTGGCATTATATCATTTCCCTTTTTTTTAAAAAAAAAAAATTTCTGGTAAAAAAAGGATGCTTTTCTTCACTACCATGCCATGCCCCACTCCCTCTTGCCCCCCCCCCCCAACCCACACCAAAAAAGAAAGGGGAACCCATAAGTGAGTTGTTTTTCAATCAACTTAAACATATCACCATTAGACAATCCCAGCAAAATCGCCTATTAATCTATAGAAGCTGGCATTGGCATAATAAAACAAAAACCACGTATTCCATTCTCCGTAAAGGAGCTTCAAGATGTTGACTATAATATTCGAGGATTATACTGTAATATCTTTCCATCAATAAAATGATCTTATTTCAACCACTGACACCGACACCAACCAAAATAAACAGAAACCGAGCATGCCTTTCAGAATTAATATTGGTACTCAAACCTGTTACATTAAACATAAACACCGATCTCAATAAACACTTGCCAAGCCAGAACAGACCTATACGCATATAAAAATTATACATCCCAATATGTCATGCATCGAATCACGTGTCAAATTACACAAGGAAAACAATTTATTTCTGGAACTTATTAACAAACCTCATTTATGCTTGCATGACCATAACTATCAGAAACTGTGCAAGGTACACGCCTTGTGCCACCAAATCAATGTGCGAGGTTAAGCAACAAACTTTTTGAAAACACGTAAGAGATTACCATAACAGGAAAATGATAGCATAAATAAACATCACAGCATTTCCACAAATAAGCAGGCACAAGTAATTAACCGTTGCTAGTTCCAAAACTTACCAACGACATTGAAGCCAAAAGTAAATCAGAACACAGTCACAGCAGAATCGACCCAAAAATTATGGCAACTCGTAAGTCAGCAACATTTTCAATACTCAAACCACAAATTCGTCTTATGCATAATCAGATTCTTATGCCTGGTTGGCCTAGCCTTCGCACAATACTCAACAAGTAAAACTAGGCAAAGTTGTAGTTATGTTTGTCTCAGCAGTGCGCAATACATAATGCTCCAAAAAAATGTAATATTTCCATACATATTTTATTTTCTCCTTTTATAATAGTCTGTCTGCGCGGGTGTGACGCTTGACAATGCTTCATCAACATCAGACCGCCCAACACTGGCCAAACCCAAAGTATGGATATATCCCATTCAAATTTCTTTTTTAGTTCTCTTTTATTACTTTGTCTGTCAAAGTTACTTTGACAATACATGAACATGAAATCTGCCTAACACTACAGAGAAAAAGCTCTGCCTCTCAGACGACAAAGCAGAACTCCATGATTTCAGCTTCCTCAAACAATAATTCCCTGCTATAGATCTGTTCTGTTTCATCCTAATCCATTCTGTCTGCAAATATGGCTGCAGGTATTTGTAAAGCAAAAAATATCAAGGAGATAACACGCTGTAACAAGATCACTGTCGCTGGCTAAAAGAAAGATTATGGTCCTCGGGTAGCATAAATTAGGCATCTCCGGATTACATCACAATAGCATCAAAATATTAAGTATTCAATGCATCAAATACAAATTCAAAACAAAACCAATAACTCCTAAATTCATGCTATGACTAATTTGAATAAACAGATAAGGACATGAAATAAGAATCATTGTCACGTGAAATATTATTACAAGAACAAATTCCTAGGAAGACCGAACAGAAAAGCCTCAAAGTACATACCACTCCAGCTACACTGTAGGTTGAAATTCCCACTTTCTGGTCCGAGATATAATCCTTAGTCAACAGATCTAATTACAAGAAACAGCAAATCATCAGGTATATAGTTCTAGAAAACGAATTATACACGTAAAATTTGCTTCTACAACCAAATATCATCTAAATACATACGAGCTGGATTACTTTTTCGAAGAAAAAACGTGCTAAATTGTTTTGTGAAAACAAAACATAATCTGATATCCTGTTTGCAGATAAGCACTGGATTACTGAGGAATTCAAAACTCATGTATTTGAGCGAAAACCGTAGAAAATTACCTTTGGCTTTCTTGCCGATATCGGAGAAAAGACCAGGTCCCTTACTCATGATTGCCACAGAGAGAGCTTAAGGAATCTGGTAATCGACAGACTACAAACGTTAACTTATTTGCGAAAGGAGCAAAAAGGAAAAAAGAGTGGCTGCTTTAGTGGTGGAACAAGCTTGATCGGTTTCATCGGACGGTTCGGTCATTTGCTGCCACGTCGTATGGAAAATTCTCCCCTAAAAAAATTAAATTTAAATAAATAATTAATTAATCTTAGCTCACCGTCTTATTTTAATCAAAAATGAAAAGGAAAAACTCATCATATATTAGAAGTAACATGTCCGCGCGTAACCAAAAAAAATAAACAGAAAAAGAAGACGCTGCTTCATTAAAGCCAAAGGTAAGTTTGTCTATTACTTGGGTATAGTTTGATGGGGATGAGATCACCTGCCCCTATTTTCTTTCATTCTACGCGTCACCGTGTGACACGTGACAGCAGAGATGGTGAGATTGGATACGGGTGAACCTCATCCAGTCTCATCACCCCTCTGGTGCTACGTGTCGTGCGGTGATACGTAAGGTGAGGAAAAATGGAGGTGAGAGGATCTTAAGCCAGTTTGATGATCATAATCATCATTTTGATTCAATAAAGTTAATTTGTGCTAAAGTCATAATTTCACGTGTCCATAAAAAATAATTGCAGCAAAAAATACTCATATATATATATATATATTATACTTTTTTTTTTTACTAAAACATCTTATCTTGATATTCAGACTATGAGTATATGTTTTGATTTTTTAAATTGAAAAGTAAAGTGCAAAAGAAAATACTTTGTCTTGAAATGATTACAATTTTGAAATGATGATAACTAAAATTGCTCTACATAATCCCAATCTAGACTATCATGAATAATATGTCAAGTCTTGATGCGAATAAATTTCCTTCACGACGGCTACACTATTTAATAGTTAACATATAGTGGATGACACCCATGCAACCTCAAATTTCTATCAACAGTTTACATTTTAGGAACACACAAGATGTTCAAAGCTTCAACCACAAATAACATGAATATGAAATTGCTAAATCATTGTATGAAAAAGAAGATATAATAACATATGCAGGCTTATATATAATAACTAACTTAACTTTCGTAAAATAGGCAAATTTAGTAACTGACTAGAAAGAGAGCGTTCTGATAAATAAAATAAATGGCTAGAGGAAAAGCCATTCCTCAATACAACTACAAATGTTCACATAACTTCAAGTCTTCATTCTTCCATCTCTCCCTGCTCACCAGAAAAATGCTGCAGCCAGACACGTTCAAGTAACGTCTTAGTAGTACGTTAACAAATCGAACCGAACCGAATATTAGATTTTCGAATTCGGATTTGTGTAGCAAACTTTAAAATTGGTTCGAGTTTGGCTTGATAACACTATAATTGTTTAAACAAGCCGAACATTTCGCAAATAGTTTGGCTAGTTTTAGTAAACGAACTCAAAAATCTGTTCGAATTCGGTTCGTTTACGGACAATTACCGAACGAATACGAACCAAACACGAACACAAACCGCGCTCGAACAGTTCGCGAACTGTTTGGTTCGTTGAATAGCCGTACGTCTTAGCACTCTCCAGTGTCTCCATACCTTTCCTGCCTTCCCTACTGCTGTATTGTTCCTCAGCTGCTGCTTCAATCCTCACGCAGATCACTTGTGTTGATGCCAACATCAACTTTAAGTTCTTTCCAGTTTTCCACGTGCAGGACTACTTCAGGGTCACAAAATGTGCTAGTTCTAATAACACATCCAAGAAAAATACGCCAACGGCGTCGATCACTTGACAATTTGATATCAACATCTGCACAATCATTTCAACTAACTTTTTGATTGCTGAAAATCCCCGTGAACTGGAAACTTGACCAGTCTCCTCATTCAAGGAATCGTGTTGCAGTTCATAGAGCTCTGTCTTGGCTAAAGTAGTAAGATCACCTCACCCTCCCCCACCACCTGACACGTGTCCTCCACTTTTCATACATCCCTTGGTGGTCACCGATTATCTAACCTCACTAACCCCCTACTGCCACACCTTCCCCCACCACCCGACACGTGTCTTCCACCTTTCATACATCCCTTGGTGGTCACCGATTATCTAACCTCATCAACCCCCCTACTGCCACGTGACAGGCGGTAAGAAGGAGGGTGAAGGAAAAAAGAGTGAGGTGATCCCACCCCTATACACTACGTTTGCATGCTGATGATTAGTAGAGGACAAAATGTATCATACACCGATTTAGGCAAATTGTTAATTACATTTTAGAGCAAAAAAACCTCCTTAATATAAAAGATGCTATGATAATTATAAAAATTATAAGCACACATCATTATTTACCACAAAATGAGGAATAGTATAGAAATACCTAAATAATAAGTTCGCTGAATATAGATGATCGTTTTCAATAAATAAATCATTGATTTATTGATTAGTTAATCTCTCTAAATTAATAAAATCAAGGGAATGGATGTCCAGTTATATAGACTCTTTCCGACGGAAAGCACAAGCTAAAATAATATGTATGGTAGGAAAAAAGGGAAAATTCAAATTTACCTCCTTATTGCTTTTTGGAATGTATCAGTACATGACAATTATCAGAAAGACAAGGAAGGCGTCATTATGAATGTATGACAATGTTGGAAATTCGAGGATTGAAAGATGAAAAATCATTTAGAAATGTTACAGAAAAAATGAAGATTAAAAAGTTAGAAGAGAAAACAAAACCGATACGTAATTAAGTTATTGTTTTTAAAACAATTTTACATCTACAATATATAACACAGACTGCGCAGCAAATTTAAAGCACATCCAAAAACACTTATATGTGTTTTTTGACTAAGAAACAATAATCATCAAGTCCAGAAACTTCTGCATAAAATGGATCGTATTCCATTAATATATAATGTCAAAAGTTACATGAACAAACAAATAATAAACGCTATACAGTGAAATAATTTCCAGTCAAACTAGCGTGTGACTGCCAACTCCTGTTGCTTCGCGTGCCAAAGAATGTTGTTGCATATTTGGGGGGTTGGATAATGGTCAATGTTGTGATGTTGAATCGCCAATACTATATGGTATCAAGTCCATAAATTTTCGATCCCCTTCCGAATCGCTCAACAGGAGAGTGGATAATTCGATGAAGCTTCGAATACTTGATACAGTGGTCCTTTTCTTGTGGGGTAGTTCCATAGGGGATGGATCACTTCAACTTCTTGTTTCTCATCTCTTTTTTCACCACCCGCCACGTAACAGTAAGAAAATTGGTGAGGCTAAATGAGAGATGACCAATAAAGGATGTATGAGGATCGGTGAAAGACCGTAGCGGACGGTGCGGAAAGGGTGATGAGATCTCTTCTCGTTCCATAGACATCCAGAAGAAACCCCTTGAACCAAACAAAGACATCCTGGTAATAAAAGACTCTACTACCTTCCACTATACGGTATCATCCGTATTAATTTGATAAAAACGTAGTGATAAAAGACTATCACAAACAGCCAAAAAGGGAAAAAGAATAAGTGAACACAAAAAATATCATGGTATATTTGGAAGACTATTACAATGCAGAACACCTTTCAATCCATTGTTGGAACCTTGATAGTTGTACATGTAAACGAACCAGAATATCTTTAGCTCAACACAATGGTATCTATTTCTATGAAAAAAAGGGAATTGCTCTTCTGTTTCTCCTTTCTACCTTAACCCTTCAAACCATTCATCTAGACATAAGGCAAAATCATGTATTCTATTTCAACACAATTCTGCTGCAAAATCATGCATTCTGTTTCAACACAATTCTTCAGCTAGACACAATTCCCACCCTCCGCAGACCCTAGCGATAGCTTTTGATGTCATTGGGATATACTGGGTGTGTTGTTATTGTTGTTGATTGAGTTGATAAGCAGAATTACTACTGCCTATTGTCTACTATTCTTTACAAGCCTCTGTCTAAATAATGCTAGGTTGGGAATGATGCGGTTTCAGGAGCTCTGAATGATCTGCATGTTCCTGTCACCATTGATCTGTCTTGGATTTTCCCTACTTCTTTGCACACATTATCCAAAGTAACGAGGAAATCTCTGACAATTGCGAATATACGGAAAGAATGTGCCTCTTCTTGAGCTGCATCACCATGGAAATACTCTGTAACCTCTTTCACTGAGGACAAGGCTTTCTGCTCTTGAGATTTAATCATAGCAATTCTCTCTTCTGCTGCTTGTAGAAAGTCTTTCATTGATTCGAAAAACTTACCTTGCATATCCGGTTTCTCCAATTGCAATACCAACCTGACTTTCTCCAGTCCTAACTCTAGCTTGGAAACGTAGCTGCTAAGGACATCGGTATCCATTGATGCGGCTTTTTTGACATTCCCAAGTTCTCTGCTTAGTCCAGTTACAACATGAAGCCCTTGCTTTCTGAAATCTTCGGCTTTGTCTTCAGAGTACGATATATGCGTATAATCTTCACTGGTTGATTCAGAATCTGCTCCTTCTGACCTTATTATTTCTTGGACCACGAAATGTAGTAATGTTGTCTTCCCATCTGTTCCTTTCACGTCTGCTAACTTCAGCAGAGTATCAAGCTTGAAAGCCCTGGCATCACCACGATTTGTTCCATCATTCATGCGATTTCCTGTCTTAAGTACAGCCTCAAGAAGTTTGAGGAATAGTTTGCTGTGCTTTAATTCTTTGCTTGCCTCCTGATCATCAAGGTATCCATGTTAAGCTACTTTCCAAATCATTCATGATGTTGAAAAACAGCTAACAAAAGTTTCTCTACGGATCGAACTTTTGAGATCTTTCCATTTAGAAACCATGTTGTATGAAGTTGGTAGTCGTACCTCTAGCGTCAGGAAGGACATTGTCAAGTAGTTTATTTCTGCGTCAAAGTTTGCTCTGTATAGCATGGCATCCACTCTCTTGAAGGCAAATGGTATATCGAGAATCGCCTTCAAGAATCTCTCTGCTGACCCTAATCTTGAGGTGTCACCACTGTAGTCTCTAAGCTTGATTTCTTCCTCTTTGGTGGGAGCCATTTTCATCAAAGTCTCGAGGAGTTCAGGACCCAACTCCTCTATATTTCCTATAACACAGTTGTCCATAGTGAGGTCTACAAGGATTGCAGGAAACACAAATTGGTAGTTTCTAAGTTTTACTTCACTTGATGGAAAGAACCATCCAGTAAACATTGTATTTGCCAGAAGCACTTATTATATAGTATTGAACCATGAACACAAAGTATTAAAGATAGTATTTTAATCTTTAATACACCATGTGAATTACCTTTAGTCCAAAGCCATTTCACTGTGTTACCTTTTAGGAGATCACACACAGAGGAAAATTTACATTACTATCTCAATAAATGGTCCTTAAGGAGGCAAGGAAACAATATACCATCTAGCAGTTCTTCTGAGACCTCATCTCTAGTCACATTCAGCGCCCTCAATAATATTGCGATATTCTGCGACTTCTTGGGATCTAAAACACTCTTCTCAGGCTCAGCAGGAGGCATGACCGATTTCCTTTTTTCTTTGGGAGCTGAATTGGATGGTTCACATACAAAAAGCGACTCCATGGCATCCTCGTTCAATCTGCAAAGGCCAAACAAGATACCTATTGGTTAAATTCAATGGATACTCCATCTATTCTACCGGAGGGAATGGTATGGCCACCTCATCAACCGTCAGATTGTCCATGTAATGGACCATTTGACATGATGTAGTGGTGCCCAAGACAACATACTCCGCCAGGGAGAATGCTTCTGTCTGGCGGATTGAGCAAAAAAACGGCCTACAGTATGTGCATCAGTGTTATTTGGATTTGTTTTAGATTCAGTATATTCATGGGTTGTACGTTTTTTCTTTCTTGGTGGTGGCTAAAGATTTATGGCAAACACATACCGGAAGGAGCTTGATGCAAACTTGTCCCAGACTGTGGCTCTGTCAGATGTAGCACGTACTTTGTCCCAGTGTAAAGCTTTCAACTTTGGTCTTGATTCATCCACTTCATCACCATTATCCCTCTTGGAGCTATTAATCATATCCATATCTTCGATAGGTCCCATCTCTTCATTCTTAGGTGCTTCTTGTAAGGTGGGGCTACTTAATTGTGGATTCATTGCTTTAGGAATAGCAGTTGCAGATTGTTTCTTTGCTGGAATACTTCCTTTACTAGCAGTTGATAGTACCGGAGGTGGCGGTGGAGGAGGAGGAGGTGGAACTGAAGCTCTGGACATCTCATGGTATTGGTTTGTTATTAAGTGGACGCGTGCAAAATCCGGTGGCGGCGGTGGTGATGAAAACAGAGGCCTTGTAGCAGCATGCGGTTGATTGGATTCTGGTGATAAAGAAAAAAGATCTGATTTTTGCGAGATGAGATTCATTGGGGTACTGTTATTCCTGCTAGGAGAATTAGACCCTTCTTCATTGCTGAAAATTGAACCCTTTGGAGTATAAAAGGTGGTTTCTTGAGTACTATCTACATCAGAGGATGACAAAACAGATGGTGAATTTGTGGGCAGAAATGGCTTGCTTAATGGTGGCAATGGTTGAAGCTCAGGACTTGGCCTATGACGATCAGACATTTTCTTTAGAGAAAAGCCATTTGAGCCTCTGTTTTGATCAATTTCAGGGACCATTCGTTCTGCAGATGGCTCTATTGTCCCAATGTACAAGAAAGTAGAGGAAATTGATCCTTCTTCATTGACCCCTCGAGAATTTCCCCTGAATTGTTTATGGGATTCATCAAAATGTTTTCTTCTATGCTTGTAAAGATAGAATGCAAATCCGGAAATCATTCCCAAAATTACAATTGCTACTGATATTCCAGTGGCAAATATTTTAGTTCTAGATTTTGTTTGCTGTTTCTTGGTGGCTGATGGGGTGGAGACTTCTGTGCCATTTCCTTGAGGTGGTTGATATTGATCCGGTGCCGGGAATAATGGTGGAGCTGCAGTAGAAGGCGGCGGCGGCGGCGATGTATCTACAGGGAACAACGGCTGATGAAGAATTCTTCTGGGATTTGTTTCTTTACTAATAGATTCACGAAATATTTGCTCTGTAACTGAAGCATTGTTGAATTGGGCTATGAAAGTAAGTATCAATGATGAAACAATACAAAGGGTTTTAGTGTGACGAGGTCTCATTATGTTATTTTCTGGTTTTCCTTTTGTCCAAATTCATTGCTCTTTTATTTCTGATAAACCACCAGAAGTCAGCTCATTGCGAGTAGACAGAGAAAAGAAAAAGGAAACTTGTTTTAGGAGGTTTTCCTGGTAGAGTTTATTTTCCTACCATTTTGTTTTATAAGTTTTATTCAGTATTCTATAATCTTCTTACTTATTTATATAAAATAATGTAAAACCTAAAGAATAATGGATGAATCTCCTATTGATCACTATAGGAGAATGATAAGGTTAAAAACAATAAGCTCCCAACATCGACAAGTGTAATCATGTAAGTCTTCACCGTCATTAAAAGTTGACCCCACAAAGACATATGTCGTCTAAGATTCAATTAGGCCACACTACCTCCCCACCCCCCCCCCCACCATGCAGTCAAATCGACATCGACATCGATGCTGGACAAGCCGCTGACCTTGGCACCAACTTGATGTCGGTTATGCCTTCATGTCGGTCTCACTCATACACACGCAGAAATCAAGTCAACCTACATCAACTCAGCAAAGGCAACTTTTGTCATACAGCCAGTTTCACCTAACATGCAACATATAGCACTAGCTTACTGACACCTGGTTGACACACACAAACGGAACCGAACACTTGGCAGCACGTGGCAGTATCAAGCATGCATTGGTCTAGTTAGAGATTACAAGAGCATTTCTGACAACAGACAAAATACAAGTTTGAACAAGTTCTCAGACAACTCAGAGACATAACCTTTCAAAATACACGATATTCCCACGAACAGAGAGGTTTCTCTACATCCTAACGAAAACTAAATGTCAAACATGGAACAAATCAAAACTGACTTGAGTGTCGGAGCCTCTAATGTTACTCCAGGCCTCTAATGTTGCTGATTCTTTCAGATTTTCAGTAACAAATCTCACTTACCTGTTTATCCGGATCATCCTTCAATCGAAAACAAGGACCCGGCTTCGTCATTTTGGCGCTGGAAGGAGGACCAACCAGGCCTTATTTTTATACTTTTCTTACCCAATAACACTGAAAATTATCCAAAACTAATCAATATGATGGTGAGAAATCCTCGAGTTGTTATTGAAACAGAGCCTCAACCGTCTGTTCAAGGACTTCAATGAACAGGTTGGACACCACGATGCAAACCCATTCAAGCTTTGGTCGAACGCATCAAAGGAAAGGCCTTTGAGGCAATGTATGCCATCGAAAACCTTCCACACCATTATTGGAAAAGACAAAAATATGAAGATTATTCCTTCAAGCCAAGGGATGACTTCATGATGGGTCCAAGAGGCAAGCGTGAAAAGCTTTAGACTGATGCTTCCACTTCTACAAGAAGACAATTGGGAGTTAAGACGCATCACTCTGAATATACGCATCGGACATCACAGTCTCATCACTACCATGGAGATTCTAGAGACGAGTCATCTGTAAGCCACCAAGACTACACGCAGTCTATGAAGGAAAGTAACTTTTTTGAAGATATTGAAGAATTCATTGCTGCTGATAACTTTGAAGTGTGTAAGATCGACACTTACGATGGCACGTCGGACCTGACAGATCATCTCTTTTAGTTTTAAACAATAATGAATCTAAAGAATGTATCGGATTCCTTGAGGTGCAAAACTTTCCCCATCTATTTGAGGAGAAAGACCTGTAGATGGTTTCAAGAGTTGTCATCTTAATCCATTTATTTTTTCAGACAGATTGTCTAATGGTTTAAGGCATAGTTTGTGTCCTCATGAAAAACTCTTCATATTTCATGTCATTGAGGCACGGATCTAAGGAATCAGTCTTCCAAGATATACAACGCTTCATAGACGAGTCTTTCAAAATTGAGGATCGCAATGACAGAGTCGTGGTTGCAGCATTCTTTAATGAGTTGAGGTCAGACGTATCTTTTGCTAGCTAGCCGACGAGAGTCCTAAATATATGAGGGTATGTTTGGAAAAATCACATTAGTTTGCTCGTGATGAGGAGGTGAACATGTTAAAAAAAGGAAGACTCTTACCGAAAGACTGGTCGAACTGATTCTAATAAAGAAGCTCGCAAGGAGTCAAAAGACAAAAGTAGTGCCTTTGATATACTAGGAGGCTAGGGTAAGTAAGGATTACTTTTACTAGCCTCCAAAGAAAGAATTTTGGTCGTGACGGAAAAAGATAGACAATATGAGGATCCTTAACTATTGTCGGACCACGATACTAAAAATTATAGTCAGTTGTTACGTACAATCAAATGCCTTATGGAAAGAGGTCACCTCCAACAATTATACGATCCTAAGTCATGATTGCACAGTTGGCTAAACTTCCGTCAACCTCTCTCTGAAGAGAGATGCTGGGAAGACTAGCCTCGCCATCATGATGATGAAAAAGATGACACTAATGATGTATGTTAGTATCAGGTTAATGCTATTTATTTATACAATTTCGGTGGACTTTGTCTGTCTGGTTGAGGATATAGTCTGGAGGTGTAGAAAGTTCGAACAATTCATCTCAAAAGAAGACCGAGTTGACACATGAGTTAACATATAAGCATGAAGATCCAATTCCCTTGGATTACGACAAAGAAAGATTTGTGATTGACATTCTTGTCAACCTTGCCTGAGATAACACTATGAAAGTTTACTGAGTCTATATTAATACAGGATGTATGTGCAACATTATGTACCATATTTTTTAAGCTCTTGGGTTGTATGACAACTCATTGCGTCTAGCATCGATCCCCTTACTTGGGTTTTTTGGGCAGTAGTTCAGCCAACAGACATGGTTACATTGTTAGTAATTTTTGACGAATACCCAAGGTGTAGAGCCTTGTGGGTAGAGTTTGTCGTTTTTAAAGAGACGTAGGTTTATAATATTCTTCTCATCAATCTGTCTTAATTGAGTTCGAGGCAATTGTATCCCCACTGGATGTTAGTTTGAAATTCCTAATTCGAAGTGAGGTAGCAAACATGCATGGAGATTTACAAATGACACAGACTTGCTACACGGTTGCGGTCAAAGGAAAATTACCCATAGAACAGGTCAACCTCGACTATATTGCGCCTCCCACTAAAGAAAAGTTGAAGTCAGTGATGTGGTCTAAGATTTTATCGTATATTTGGAGAGACTGAATAATGTAATCAAGATTGAGACTTGGATGTCAGTTGAGCTGTTAAACGTAGGGGTGACAATCTCAGACACGACACAAAAGCACGAGCCAAACCTGACACCCTCCTCGCGGATATAGGTATAGCCTTGGCGGATTTCATGTACAAATCGGGTAAGACCTAAAACTTATCCGCTAAGAGTGGGTCGTGTGCAGGTACACCCGTGGGTTACCCATTTATACCCGTCATATCCGGTTTTTTAAATATATTTTAAATATAAATCATAAATTATTAAAGTAATAATAATAAAATAAAAAAGAAACACATAAAACCTAAAAACCTAATCCTTGATTCTCAATTTTCCATTCTCTTCCTTGTTACCCTCTGCAATTGGCCCTGCTACCCATCATTTCTCATCTCTTCACACCTTCTTCACTCTTCTCATTTCTCACTTCTCACGCATCCGACACTCAAAAATCAAAACCCCTTATTTGTGTGTGGAAGCTTGCTTATTGACGGAGGAAATTTCTGATGTCCGAATCCTTAAAGGTTTTGTGATGTGTAAGTTTTGATATGTGAGTATATATATTTTCGGGAGAAACATTTTTCTGGAAGAGCCAAATAATTCTTCGTTGATGATGTCAGAGTAGCCGCTCTTCCATTTCGTACGACTGAAATTTTCTAGTAGTTAATTCATATCTTTTCCGGGTATCTAGTGTGCAGGTGGCAATACATGAGGTTTCTTACGGAATAGAATGCCACGCAGAAATTATCATACTAGTACTGTTGTCACTTGCTACTATTAGTGTACGTTTCTTTTTTCATATTCATCAATTTAATAGATTATTCTATAGCATCATCATACTACACGGATACCTTCAAGTTTTGTCAAGACGGTGAATATAATAATAATTTGAGTTATTATGGTTCAAGTAAAAAAGCTCCGTTTGTCTTTTAACTTAACAAATTATTAATGTGAATAGTATAGACTGATGTATTTGCATTAACTAATTCTACTTCTAATATAAAGTAGCATGAAAACCAATATTTGTATATTTATAAGGTAGCACATAGATTTTTCAACAAATGATATATTTTTATATGGTGGAAAATAACGAGAATTATAAATTGCCTTAACATTTTTGTCGATAGTACGTATTGGTAGGATTTGTGAATTGCGTCATTTGAAGTTTTGAACTGAAATTAGGGTTGCGGTTGCTCAACGAACCGAACAGTCCGCGAACTGTTTGAATTTGGTTCATATTCGATTCGTATTCGTTCAGAATAGTCGGTAAACGAGTCGAATTCAAACAGATGTTTGGGTTCTTTTCGAACCAATTTTAAAGTTCGTTAAGCTAAACGAATCTAAATTCGAAGACCTAATATTCAGTTCGAGTACATTCGTTAATACCCCTAACAGAAATTATGATCAAGATTTTCTGGCTAACACAACTAAGTGGTGAAGAGTGGTGACCGGTGTTATGGTAATAAATAACTAATGGCACCCGGATGACCTTTGTTTTGTTTTTCTTCCTTGGCGTTGAAAAGTGTGCGGCAGTAAACAGAAATTAGCAAGGAAAAATGTTAAATGCTAAAGAAAGTTGGTTATCTGATCCGAATAGACACCTAAAACCACATTATTATATATGTCGGCATTGTGCAATAATACACGAAAACTATTCTACAAGTCACCGATTACTCCCATTTGACTTATGAAGCCATCATCAGACCTTTTCTTTTATACCATGAGTAAAACACGGTGCTTCGTCACATGCCACCATGAAGTAGATAAACGATTAATATAATATACAAAGAGTAATTACTATATGGTTAGAATACATAGATACATAACCGTTACAATTGTATAGAATGAACTACTATAAAGATCGAACTATGAAAGTTATATACGAATAGTAGTTGTACCTATCACTATAAACAGTAATATCCGAGAGTAATATATATTACTATTTGTATACATAATAATATATGGAGAGTAATATATATTAATATAAATATTAATATTATATATGAATGTTACTATTTATAGTAATACTAACATATATTACTATAAATAGTAATATATAGAGAGAGTAATTACTAACCATTCGTAATACGTAAAGAAATGACCAGTTCAAATGTGGAGAATGACTATCATAAAGGTCAAATTATTGGAAGTAGCTCTATACTTGCATAGTAGTTTTGAATTTTTAGTTGTAGACATTGAAACTAAGCATCAGTGGATCATCAAACTTAGAGCAAAAAGAAATACTGTAGAGGACACAAAAAGTCTATTGAAAATTGGACTTTTAATACAAACAGCAGTGCGCATGTCCTTATAATCGAACCATGTATCTTTTGGAGGAACTAGATAGAATGTCTTATAAGAGACAGTATGGATGCATGGATAGGATTCATGAATAAAGCTGGAACAACGAACATATACCAAGCAGAGCTTGAGAAAATCAGAGAGGCCATGCTGCTGCAAGATTAATGAATATGAATATGAGGAAGGTACTACTGGAATCAGATTTAGAGTTGATAGCGACGTATGACCCTACAGAAGAAATGAACAAATAGTTGATAGCCACGTGGGCGGTCGCCGTTTTATGCTTTTGTATTGGTTGGGCAAGTGGTGGACGGACGAGACACCATTGTTGACGGAGAAAGCACGAGAAGATGTGGACAAAGGAAAAGGAAGGAGAAGATGTAAAGTCATGCAGGAGGTCTTTTCGGGAATTATATTAGCGCGAAGGCTATTATGGCAATACTTATGAAAAGAAAGGTTAATTTGGTAACTAAGCTTAAAACCCAAATACCCTGAAAGAAATGTTTGTACTAAACGCCAAAAGAGTTCTTTTCACAGCTCGACTTTAATTGCTATGATAGGACTTGGTGTGATATTGTCATTTACTTTTTGTGTCTTTCTAATCATCAGTATCATGAATTTTTTTCCCTTTTTATTTTTCATATCTAATTGTTCATAGTTGTTTCACAATTCTACAAGAACACCACAAAACATATCATCATCATCCGTGTCAAGTATATCCCAACAACAGCAGAAGCTATCGCTAGGATCTTGAGGGGTAAGTGGTAGGCAAACAATACCTCTGTTCCAAGAGAATAGAGAGTCTGCTTACAGTGAGACCCCCGGCTCTATATGTACCTGCATAAATGACATATAATAATAGAGATATGATGTGCTAATGTGTTAGTGACGTAATTAAAGAAATAGAAAGAAGCAGCTTTCGATATGAAAATAAACATAACGTGTATTTGTACATGTAATGTAAAACAACGGTAAAACATAAACAAACAAGTGCAAAGTCAACCTAAAGAGTCAAAAGTGTCTACACCTATCTATGTCCCTAAATATACTCTAAGGAGTCCCCATATATGACTTATACTTCGTTAACATTAATCTTATGTCTCTATGAACTCCTATCCTGGATCATGTCCTCAGAGAGGTGCAAATCTAGTAGGTCGTGTATAATCTGCTCATCCCAAGTCAGTTTGGGCCTGCCTTTACTCCTGTTCCCCTCTACAATGAGGCTTTCAATAGCTCTGACCGACGCCATTGTCTGTCTCCGCTTGACATGCCCAAACCATACATGCATCCCAAAGAATAGATAGTTTGATTCCTGTGAGACCTCTCTATATATACCTACATAGATGACACAATAATAGAGATATGTTGTGATAGTATGTTACTGAAAGAATATTATAAATACATATAGAAAGTTTACGATATTAAATGATATGGGTTTGATTCTTTTGAACATTTGAATCGAACCTTTACGTCAAATCAAGTAGCTTTGATATTTTCAGCATTCTTAAGGGACCAGTTTCAAGTGAATGATACTCGTAAGGAAGATTGTATAGAAGACTACGGAAAGAGCAAAGTTCCCTTTCATAATGCAGGCTATATTATCGATTATCTGTAGTGCTTCATGTTCTATTCAACAGAACTGGGCAAAGCTTCAAATAAGCAAATAATTGCTGACAAGTAGGGCTCTAAATGAACCAAGCCGTTCGGTTGTTCGGCTCGTTTGTTCGAGTTCGAGCTCGAACTCGGTTCGGATAAAAAGTTAATGAACAGAGCTTGAACATCTTTTTCTGTTCGAGCTCGGTAAGTAGTACCGTTCGTTTAAGGTGTTCGGCTCGTTAATGTTGTTCGTGAATTAAACGAACCAAGCTTGAACAAGTAAATATGTTCGTTTAAATAAACGAACAAACTCGGCTCGTTTGCTAAGTTAAATGAACAGAACTTGAACAACGCAATACTCAGCTCGTTCGACTCGTTTACAGTCCCACTGACAAGTAGCTTAGGACATCAATTTTCCTAGTTCACATGAGTTTCGCCTGTGGTCGTAACTCGCAGGTCTATGACAAATGAAGTTTGGCCCATACAACAGTCACATGTTAGGTGCTATATATTAGATCATAATTGATCTTATAATTTTGGAAATGCTTTTGATGTCGTTGGTATATACATTGTTGTATGATAAATGGTAACACGTGACTGGCAATCAAACAATTTCCCCTCCATCGATAGAACTTATCCTCCTTTCCCCCTTACTGTCGTAGCATATCGCTGCCCTCTTCTTCTAGCAAGAAAGGTCAGTATTTCACTTGTGCACTGTATCTTAACCTCTACCTTATCCAGTTACCTAAATATTGAATTTCTACATCAATCATAATTATTATTGATCTTATATTCATACTGCAAACACCTTTTGTGCCCCACCGACAGGGGAGAGGGGGGAACGAGGCTGCAACAGCCAAAAATCTCCTACTTAATCATTCGATTCACCTAGCACGAGTTCTATAGTAGCACTTCGACAAGAAGCAGCCTCGTTGAAATATCAGAACTCTTTTTTGTTTGGGGAAATTCTGCAATTTTAGAACGCACGGATCGCTTTTACATTGTATAGAAACTATATGTACTTCTGCGCGCCACCATAGCAACACTTGCACGCACTATATCTTCATGCCGTGCCGTTGTTCACAAAACCAGCCAGCAAGAAGCATCAACATCTGCTTAGCCTAACTCTGGAAACAAATAAAACCATCTTACCAAATGTTCCTGATCTGGGACAACCAGCAAAGCTTTATCATTTCCATTCTCCATATCATGCTGAGATTCATTATCCGTATCATGCTGCCCCTCCTTCACCATCTTTATTCTGTAAAGGAAACAGATTGTCCTCACCAAGACTTCGACTAAAATACAAAGGAGAAACAAGGGAAATATATGGTGTTCAATGCACTGCACTACACCTTCCACAGAAAATGCATCAAAAGTTAGGCTGAAATGATTTCACTTTGACATGCTACCCAGATAACTAGCATATCAATTTACCTTCAAAATGGAAACTTTGGGTGGTTCTTGAGTAATGTTGGTGGTATCCAGACAACTAGCATATTGGGAAATTCTCGAAGGGAATTCATTTGGAAGAGGACCTACATATCCAAAAAAGAGGGTCAAGAAAGGGGAATTCCTCACAGCGTAGCATATCACTTGAAAAAACAATGAACAGAAAGGGAAACGAAATCATAAGGATTGTTCTTATCGGTGTCATTTTCAAAGAAAGAAGACCAAATTGAACAAAAATGATATTTGAAGTGATTTCACCGTATAATTAGCTAATATTTTGTATGTTCCAGTAAAAAGGCATCAAGAAAATAGTTTCAAGGGAAAACTACACCCTGTACCCGAGCAAAAACAAAATTGCTCATTAGGCTGTCCTGATAGATGCAACTCTGAGCATGAACAAAAAAGCGAGCACATTGATAAAGTTGATAACATAAAGATGATCCTGTCATCTGACTTCCAATAGAATCTCAATGAAATCCTATCTACAATCACTTGACTAGTGGATACATTGAGCAACCAAAAGTTCATTCACCCAATAAACCATGTAGTCTTAGAGCGACCAAAATTTCGTTCTGTCAACAATATATCATGCAGATCAAGTTTAGAAAATATACCTCTTGTCATAGTTCCTAAATCATATGTTTCCAGTTTTACATGGCATTGCAAACTCAGGCGATGACAAAACCATTCAGCAGTTTAAGAGAAAATTGTTCGATACATCAATAGACACCAATAAATTGCTGCTCATCAAGAAGAACCACATTCAAGACGAATGGGGCTGGCTACATTGATCTTCTACCATTACGTTCTTCATTTACCGAATCTTGCCCAATACAAACAAAATCACATCTTCATAGATGTTAGATAGTCTCTCTCGATAATTCTTTTTTTCCCTCCTTCCTGCCCGTGTAGCATCCGTTTCTTCTCAGATCTCACACATAAAGTCATCTCAACATACACCCACATCATCTCAAACGTGATTCTCTCACGTTCTTATCAACAAAAACCACAACTTTCTCTGCAACAAAATCCTTCTTTTTATTTTATCTATCATCGTAGGTTCACACATCCATCTTTAACATTCTAATTTCAGCAACTGTCATTTTTTATTCATACACATATTTTACAGCCCAAAATGCACACTCATAAAGTAGCACTGGTCTAATCCCCACTCAGTAGAACTTACAGAATACTGCAGATGAGACCCGGGGGGGGGGGGTGACGGCCTACATCAGGGAGGACGCAATAGTACCTTTTTAGCAAGACCTTGAGCTTGCATGAGTTCATAAAACTAGAGCATCAGCATTTCTTCTTCAAGCTACAGAGAAGATGAAAAGTAGTTTTAGACAAGGTATCACTACTAAATAAGATAAAAATAAACAGAAGGAAACGCTGTTGGACAAACAATACTCTCACCAATTTATTGTATTTGATTGGAATTGAAATACAATTTTAAAAATGTTAAATTCCCCTTCCATCAACACCAACTCTTTTCCTGCATGGTTTCACAAAGAAATGCAGAAGCAAAACAACACCCCGACCTCATACCATTAAATAGTGTACTAGACGGATCATTTTCCTTCATTGCACTTTCTTGTTACATAAACATCATTCCCAATGCCTAAATATGTCATATTTAGATAACAATTTCCCTCCACATGTTTTCCCCCCCTTCAGATCCGTGTTCTCCATTCAACTTAAGTCTCCTCTCACATCTTGCAGCACCTAACATGTTCGTTCCCAAAAATACTGTCACATTTTCTCATCGAGAAGTGCTCCTATAACTTTCTTCCTAATTTATTCAGATCTTATCTTATACATCATTGTGTGATCAAGATAACATCCATCCAAACATTCTAATTTTCACTGGTCTAAACATACAATAAGCGCATTCACAAATTACTGCCTAACATGAGAGTTAATAACAAACCTGAAGTTCATGCAACTCGTGAGATATTGAACTATGGGCATCTGTAAGGAAATCGTTCTGCTTCTCCAAATGCTTGCAGCATAGTACAATCAGAATATACAATGAGGCGAAGCTAGAACCATAAGAAAATGATAGAAGTGCTAAGCCAAACCCCTCTAGCGCAGAGGAACAGCAATAAGAAAAGGAAAAACAAGTTCATATACCTGAGCAACTCTCCTTTGTATCATTGTATGCAGGGTCCATTGCAGCAACAAAATTGAGGCCATGAATGCTTATTCAAAATCCCAAGTGAAAAGAGCAGTGAGAACCTAATCAATTATGAAAATTATAAATAAATAAGACAAGTATCGTATAAACGCATGGTTGTTTTCCGACGAAAGTTGCCCAAACAAACCAATTTACCGATTGGAAAAACCTAGAGAAGGATAAACACAAAAAGACCAAAGAAAAATACACAGTTCCCTATTCAATCATTGACTAATAGAACGTGCTAATAACAGATGGTGATTTTAGTGGTTTCCGCAATCTCCAGATTAAAGTATTTCGTCCTTCTTCTTTCTTTTAAAGTACACGGAGACTCAATATAGTACAAATATACAGTCATCATAACACTGCAACTAAGAGACTTACAAGATCCGGGGGGTGGAGAGAGAGAGAGAGATTTTGACAATGTCCGCTCCTGAAACAGTCACATATCTCACCAAGAAAATTCCACGGGGCCAAATCATCAACTAGACTTTCGACTTTCAGTAGAAACCATAAAGTAGCCTTTAATTCGGAACCAAATCACCAGGAGGACCCAAAAACATGGATTTGCTAGAACTAAATTTTCCTTGAATAAATGATTCTACTCTCTTTAATCCCCAGGAAAGAGGGTAAATAACCGTCGCTTGGAGTTTACCCGGAGTAGGTGGAAAAGAGTAGATGAGAGAAACCCAGAAACCATCCATCAAATCATATCAAATAATCTTATTGGTAAATCACATAAATGATCAGATACTAAAAATATTAGTTGATTTTTAGTCGCGATTGTAATTATGATTTAAAAACATGACACATCATCCACCAAATTAGATTGGATATGTTGCCCGAGTGATCAGAATTACTTTAATCAAATATTTGAAGATCATCATTTGACCAAAGTAATTTTGATTATTTTGGTGGAAATAACATTGACACAATCCACTCACCATTACAAATCTAATCTATAAACTATACAGGGTTCTTATACACTAAACTCTAAATCTAAACCCGTCCTAATTACAGTATCCAGATATTTAGGAACTAAATACAGCCAAAAATGAACTTGTAAAAGGATCCCGTCCCGGTCCACCTGATTCGCATAGACTGCTCAACATGGACTTAGGAACTAAATACAGATTTAATGTTTTGCTTTTAGTGATTAGTGCTTTCATTGTTTTTCCTAATCCGGATATTAAAAATTAAAATAATTTTAAGACGACGTCAAAATAATATATTTTTAGTGTGTCTGTTGATAATAATTCATCGACAAAAAAACTCTGTGATTGATTTGAAAATGTAATAGATATTGGACATAAAAGAATGATCGTTTTATAAACAAAAATTCTAAAAGTTGAGTGAGTATTAGTGTGGTAGTATCATGTTTGATCCCTAATTCCTTGTATTGCACATAAGAATAGCTATTGTACTAACGAGAAAGGAAAAAATAAAATAAAATAACCGATAAACGAAAAGAGAAAAAGAAGTGGGAGAGACAATATGATCATAGCTTAGGTATGGGGTGAGTGGTAGATCTTTTAATGGAATGTCTGACCATGACGATATCTGCTATTCTTCCAAAACCCAAAATATAATTCCCCTATGATATTCTTTCCTTATTTGATTCACATTCCCTAAAAAGCTTGCCCTGCTCAACTTGGTTACCTTCGAAAAGCTACTTTACTCTAAACTACTTTCCATTAGAGCTTTTATCGTATTGTTGTTATACCATGTGATTTTTATATGTAACGTGTATCTTGTTTGACATGTATAGAAACATGTATTTTGTGAAAGGCTAAACCCTCAGTCTTGAGTGGTATTATTCCGGAAGAAGAGATCTTATTCAATATGCAAATAAAGAGTTATGCATCAGTCTTATGCCATACTATCGTTCAGATACATCAGGAGATTCTATGTTTCTATCACAGCTATGGGCTAGAAGTAATTTATGTACACGACAGACAATTTCATCCCGAACACAGAGAGGGGGGGGGGGGGAATGCTGTATACTAGCATGAACTATTTGATTCCTCCAATACCAAATGCAGGCCACTGCTTCCCTGAAAATATAGCGCCATTCAGTGAACCCATGCTGGGATCTCCAGATATCCTTCAAGTTAGCACCAACCCAGTCAAATGTATTCGTAAAGCTGTAAAATCGCCGCATATATTGGCTTGGAAGCAACAGTGACCAAACTTGTTTAGCCCATCAACAATCACGAAACGTATGTAGCGTATCCTCCTCCACAAACCCACATACTTTACATCTGCTGTCATGTGTGACATGATGTTTGTGCAAATTTTCTTGAATATGTAAATCGAGAGATATGTGTCAATTAATAATTTTATATAACTTGCAGCATATGGTAAATTTACAAAGACCAAATCTAAACTAGAATGTTGCCAGGATTTTAAACCCTTGTATTGAAGGTTACCAAACTAAGGTGTCTTTTAAGAACATGGTACTTTTTTTTTTTTACTAATAGTGATATGTCTCTACGTGCAACATAGATTTTGTTTATATACGTTTATTTGTGCATTATAGTCCACTATCTTATGATAGAGTAGGACTGAATTACATGCATGTTCACACGTGTACATGAAAGTTCTACTCTTTTTTTTTTTTTACCAAACTAGACGTAATAACGTATTACCTAGCAAAGTAATTTTATTGAAATTTTCGTTAACATCTAATAGTTTATCCACTATGAGATCATGATTCATGAGAAATAAATCACTGATGAAAATGAGAAACACTCCTATTACTTTGTAAGTTCAGATTGACTAATTTCGTTTGGCATAAGGAAAATGCAGTCGGTATAATGTAAATTTCAAGTACTGTATCTTGTTTATACTTTCATTAGCCTTTTCCTTGTTATAAAGTTGTTTATTTTCAAACTTGTTTATTCTCATTTTGTTCGCTAAAAAGTGTTATTATGTTGTTATATTTTTTCCTTGATAATATTTCCCTACTTATAGTATAATGTCCTCGGTAAACAGGTATATCATATGCCACATGAACTTTGAGAAAGATTTTTTCTACATGGTAACTTTTATATAAATATTAGTGTAGAGTGGATAATGACTTTGTTCAGTTGTTGAATTCGCCCCAAATGCATCCACTTGCATTCCTTTAACATCATTTGTACAAAAGAGGTGAAAATGACACATGTCCAGTATTAGAGTAATACCGTTAATTTTTTATATTGGAGCGGGATTCATATTTTATGTGCATTAAATAATGACCTACTACTTATAAGACCGTTGGACTTCATGAGTTACATTTAGGGGTGTTAATAAATTGAGCCAAACCAAATAGTAAATTTTCAAATTCGGATACGTTTAGCTAAAGAAACTATTCAACCCTTATCAAAACGAAACTCTCGAAGTCAAAGTATGACAATGGAGTATGGAATAGTAGTGACCGTTTCAACGAAGCAAATTGCCCACAAATTTTGACAAGAGACAATGAACTCTTGGTCGAAATTTCCTCGTACCAAAAACATAGTATCAAAGTAGCCCAAATCATCGGGCCACTAAACTTTTCTATTCATCAAGGACCATAATCAAGAGCAGAGAACAATTCAAGGTTACAAATAAGTTGCAGTTTTACTCGGAAGACCTTGAAGGACCGATCACCCCAATGTTTTCACACAATACATGTTTTTTTTTCTCACACAATACATGTTGTTAAGACAGATAATTTAACAACTATAACTTGTATGTTGTGATTCTTCTTTTTAATTTTTTTTAAATACTTTGTACATCTACCATTATCTATCAACACAAATTATCGCAAACAAAAGTATAAAAGGCAAATCAACCCATCAACTTTACTCGGAGCAAAAGGTCATACTCTAGTCCTGAATTCCTCCACCGCCTTAGGCTCAAAGAGTATTGTGGAGGATGCAAATTATGAGCTCAGCGGTCTCTTAGGTTAGTTGATGACTTAAGCAGTGACCAACACAAGGTATCCTCCACATAACAGCCTTGGAACATTCACAATGTGCGTGTCTCTGGAATCGAACTCTTGAAGTTATTGGAGCAAATCTCAACTCGAATACTAAATGAGCTATGCTCTAGGGCATCAACTATACTCATGTAGGCATCTTCTCACCCAACCACCCCCCGCCCCAAAAAGAAAAACAAAATTTATGTTGGCATTTTGCCTCCCTTTTCTATATAAAGTCAAATGTTATAGAAATAATTGCTATTATATATAATTATTTACACCCAACAGACAAAAATACCCTTCAGTTCAAAAACAAAGTGGAAGCAATTTGTCCATAACGTTGAAAAAAACCACCAAATTAATCTGTTTTACAGTTTTTCCCCATTAAAAAAAAGCAAAAAAGAAAGAAAAAATCTCAAGCAATATGAATTCACCATTCGGTAGTTATAAAGAGACTCTCCGGCGTGATGTATTTCAAAAATAAACATCCTTTTTTTTAACCTACTAAATCATAGAGCAAATAAAAAAATAATTGCAATCACAGAATATTGCAGAATACGAAAATTAATAAACTCTATAAAATGCAAAAAGGCTTTAACAATGATCACGGTTTCAGAATCTTAGATACGAAGACGAAATGAATTGCATAGGAACCTGTGTTAACAAACCAAGAAAATCAGAATGAGAAAAACAAGAACATGTTTGCTGTAAAAAGTGACCGAAAAAAAAAAATCAAAGGCATTTCATCAAAATTAAAAATAAAATATATTTGAGTTAGTATTTGAGTTGGTTAAATTTAAACTAGAATAACATAGATTCAAACTAGCACACGCACAGTTTGACTGCAATACTAGTATTTAGGCCAGTACTGGCTTAAACAGTAATATCCGGTCCAATTGAGTTAAAATGTTGCTGTCCTAGTTTGCATAGGACACCTTGTATGAATTGTATAGTAAAAGATTTACTAATCTTGAAGGCTGCTTAATTTCTCACTTACATCCTGCACAAAGAATTTTATGAATGCAATGTTAGAAGCCTCCGAAATGAGAGTATAACCTTTTTTACAAGTATAACCAGAGAATCAAGTCCCCGTGACATAACTCAACTGGTTTCGGGCAGGGGTTCTCGAAAGGAAGGTCAGGAGTTCAATTCTTGCCAAAGGCAAGAAAGCCCCTTCCCAGCGAGTGCATAGTGTGGGAGCTCCTTAGCCTATAGCCTTGCCTGCAGTGCTGGAGACTCCTTATGCAGACTACTGTGTAAATGACCAAGCTCCTGCTAGCGGGCCGTTGGGTACCTGATTTACATCCCTACACTATTTTTGGGACTGAGTGTGGCAGAGACCTTACTGGTTGGGGTTCAACCTTTTTTTAGAAACAGAGAATCAAGTATAGTTAATACGCCACTAGTCATCATCATATTGACAACCAATCAATGGGATAATGAATGGTTAAGCCAATAACCATTTTTAATTTTTCCGAGTCATAACTGACAATCATTACGCTTCGCAAATCGCATGGTAAGCATTGACAACATTAAAAATTTTCGCATTGAATTCCCTGAAAGAATACTTTGAAATTCCTTCATAAAAAATTCTTACTACTGTATAAGCCGTTCTATCAATAAAGCAGACGATTACGCCCTTAGAGCATCAACTTGGACCTAAATTTTACTTGTCTTCTGTCAAGCATCTGTTTAGGATCAGTAAGGAACAAAGAATCTGCTACCAATGCCTTCAAATATCTTATGAACTAACATCTTAACATAGAAGGGCTAGCAAGATTTCCTTGCAAAATCATGATCGATAAAGCATATTTGTATTTGATTCAGAATCTACAAGTACTAGTACTTTGAAGAATTCTTACGAGATGCCTCTAAGGCATAGCTCAATTGATATTCGGGTTGAAATTTGTTTCAAGAGGTTAAGTTTGATTCCAAAGACACGCACAGTGTGGGTAATTACACTGCTGCTAGGTCTAAGTCCTGGTTTACGGAGATACATCTTGTGTGAGTCGATTCCTAAAGTCCTCATCCAACCTAGAAAACCGCTGACTTTTGATTTGCATCTTCCATAATGCTTCTTGGGCGGTGGGAATCCTCATGACCGAAGAATGGCCTTTGCTCCAAGAATTCTTACCAGATAAAGCATCTAACGAAACGATCGATTGTTGACTAATTAAATTATGTTTTATATTCATGATTCTCATTCTGCATGATGAAATTCATAGAGAGTTGCATGCCATCTTTTTACTATTTCTACAGTGTATCACTGTTGAGATGACGGCCTCTCAGATGCGATGAACAGAGTAAGTTAAAAATGTTCTTTAAAAAGAATCAATTCCACAAACGTTGCTTAATTACCACTGTATAGAGTAAAAATAAAATATCAACACAATGAATGAAACATAATGATGATATTTCATGATTCTTAATGCAAATGACTCGACCCAATTTGCTTTAACTTGCGGCCATACGCATAAATATCATTGTCATAATACACTAATTTCGGACCATTAAAAAAAAATAACATAGCCAACTTTGAGACAAACTAAACCCTACATTATGGGCTACATGTATTCAACAAACAACACAAAGTGATACTGAATGTTATCACTTACCCAAAAATGGTTGATTCAAATTAACTCATCAATGATATTGAATAGTTTCACTTATAGTTATACACGGTCGGGGCCATCTTGAGAATTTTAAAGTAGCACCCTTGATATTTAGTAATGTTAGGTTTAATGGTATCGGTCCAAATTCTAAGTCGTTAGACAACTAATAAATAAAGGAAGCATCTAAAGAAAAAAAAATTTGTATACAAACTAATAGAGGGAGCAAAAGAGAGTTAATAGACAGATCTTGAGCTATATTTGGCTAGGGAAGATCATGAAAAAGTTTTTTTAAAAAAACAAAAATATGAGAAAGTGGGAGAGAATATTTCTATTTAGGATGTGTACAAGGTTTATCTTATGTATTTGTACTAGAACGTGATTATGACAAAATTTTCTCTTTTTGGTGAACTACCTTGCATATGTGGAGTCAAAAAGTTGATGAAAAAGCCGGCGGTATCTCCTGACCGACAAATGCTTCATCATTCCCTGCTGTCACGTGGCGAGCGTTCTTTTGTTACCGTCTCCAAAAAAGGGTCAGGCGATCCCGACTGATGAAAAAGTGGCGTTAAGCAAATTAATCTAAAGAATCAACCAGCAAGCAGAAAATTTTTGGTGCTTCTTTAAAATATATTTCATTACGGAATCGAAATTCAGTGAGTGAACTTGAAGCGATCTTTCACATTCCCCCACTTGGATTATTTAGGTCAAAAAATGGTAAACTATAAAAGTATGTTTGTATAACTAACAAAAGTCGTTCCCAGTCCATTAAGCTTTCACGTTTATACAAAATTTAAGGAGAAGTCAGATTGCTTCGTGATCTGATGTATATAGCCCTACCCTACACTTAGTACAAGAACAAGAATCTATTCCGCAATTCGAACCCAGTAACTTTATCAGTTGCTCCAAAACTCATCTTCTGTGTTTGTATAACTAACACAAGCGCATAATACATATATACATACATACATGATACACATATGTGTTTGTATAACTAACATTCACACATAATACATATATACGTACGTACATACATACATGATATACACACACCCCCATACACACACTCAATTTGAATCGTTTAATTATGAATTTACACAGGATATAATTGTCAATTAATCCAATTTGAGGAATGAAGATTTACACATATGATAGTGGTGCATTATTGAAATAGGAAGCAAGAAACCGAAAGAGTCGGGTAGAACTTAAAAATATTCAATGATCAATCAATTTTCATGTTAGTAGCAATTTGTTAGCATGTGAGATAAGACTAATTCAAACTTATTCACTATGCAACAACAATAATATTATCTCAATTGCTTAGAGGCTTCGCCTACAGCGAGGTATGGGGGGCAGATGTACGCAACCATACTCATGTATTAAAAACACAAGAAGGTTGTTTCCTGGTGACCCATAATGATGCGTCAAGCTGTGTCGACTAACTGCTACTTCATAATATAAGAAGCGCAGTAATTTAGTGAATCATTTTGTTTTATTACATCATATTACTAAGTCAGAAAAAGTATGTTTTAACTCCATTGGAAGTCCAATGGAAACTCTACTTATTCACTATCATAAAGCTTGTTGTTAAACAGTCGCACGGTATGGCTAAAAAAAAAAAATAGGTTGTATAAAGTAATAGAATCATCTGCGGATGTTTACCCCAAGGTTTATTTACTACATTACACAAATTGCAAATTAGGATTTGACTATAATGTATTGTGTCAAGGAACAAATAAATCACTCTGAAAGAAATATCTCATTCTATTCCGGTCGAATTTGCCGATCCCAAAATAAAATAATTTTATTTTTTTTACTTGAAAAGTAAATAATTGAAAGTGATTTTCGATTGTTTCATTTCAGATTCGATGAGGCAAGATATGCTATATTTAATATATGAAAGAAAAGAAGAGATTTTTTTTTTTTGCAAGCGGGAAGAAAACTTTTGTTTGTCCCATGTCATAGTCCAGTTGTTATTCGAATTAGAATTTGTTCCAAAACGTCGAAAGCTTGATTCCAAGGACGCGCACAAGATTTGTTCCAAAAGGTCAAAAGCTTGATTCTAGGGACGCGCACAGTGTTAATGTTCCAAGAGGTCAAAAGCTCGATTACAGGGACGCGCACAGTGTGAGTGTTCCTCAGCTGCTAAGCTGAAGGCCTGGTTTGTGGGGATACACCTTGTGTAGATCACTCCTCCTTGGGGCTGAGACGATGAGAGCTCTATTTCACTTTTTCTCGAAGAAAAATTTAGTTTATAGGGAATATTCCATTTTCTTTATATAGATAAACAAGTACAACTTGGGTAAATTTAAAATAGCAAATATTCTTTGAGAAAAATAAGAACATAAGGCACGCTAAGATTTGCTGGAATAGAAAATAAAGGAAAAATAAAAAAGCTAACTGGTATTTACCAAAGAAAAAAGGAGGGGGAGATATTCCCTTTACAAGAGACAAAAAAAATATGATGTCCTCATATCTTCTCATTCCCACCTAGTCATCTACCTCAACTATATTTTGCCCCTTTCCAAAATGTACACATTTTTTTCAAAAAAAAAAAAAAAGTCAAAAGAAAACTGATTTGTTTAAACTAATTACAAAAGTATTTCCCAAAAAGGAAATAAGAAAGCTTGGCGGCTAGGTCATTAGAACTCCCTCGGATCAACAAATATTGAAACACCGGGTGATGACTTGGTCCAATCACCAAATGCCGCATCATCATAATCTTCCTTGAGCCTTTTAATACACCATAAATCCTCGGCGCAAGATAGCCGTTTCCAGTGTGGAATTCCCAACTTAAGCGGCTCTTGGCTGGCTACTTCGGTCGCCACCACTCCGCAGCCGTGCTTTTTAGCAAGGTTGTGTGCGAATCCACATAAGGCCTTCGTGAGCTTGACCGAAAGTGGGCCTTCGCCTCCAAGCCCATATAAAAAATGAAGCCCAAATGGGGTGAACACTTCAGGAACCGACGGCAATTGTAACCAAGGAAAAGCCCGGTCCACTAACCGAGTCGTTTTAGATAGAGTTCGCCGTAACCGCGATGCCCCTCGGACCTCGAGTTTGAACACGTCCATAGTGTTCCACACGCTCAACACAGCCCATGACTCGGGTTGGCTCGCTAAGAACTCGTCCAAACCGGGCCATGAGTCAAAATCAAATTGCCCTTTGGGAAACGCCAAAAAAGTCCCTAGATTCAATCTATTTGTTAGAATTGAGTCAATGTCACGAGGAAAGAACTCGGTGGTTGAAAATCGCCGGCGGTAGAGCTTTTCGGCGTCGGCGGGGCTGAGTTTAACAATTGTGACTCGGTTAGAAACTCGGACCCGGTGAGCGAAAACCGGTTGGACCAAAATAGAAGGTGTCCGGAATTTAGAATAGCCACATTTTTGGGTGAATAACTTGATTGATGCATGGTTGTCATTTTCAGTAGCCATGTAGGAATATTCAGCTCCATTATCTTTGAACCATTGCTCCATTCCACAAACAAGCTTATGACCAATTCCCATTCTCCTGAAAATATTCCACACTGTTACATTAGTGCCAAATCACCACGTTGGAATCATCTAACTGTCACAAGCTTTGAGATTTGAAAAGATCTTATCAACTTTTATGCTATCGAATTATTAATTGTAGCGTAATTCTCCTTAACTTTTAAAAGTATAATGCAATTCTTATTCATACATCAAGAAAAAGGGGAATGTCAAATAGAAGATAAACAGCGTGGTATCAAATCCATTTGGACACAATATCATGGTGCAAAAAAGGACCGGATCTCCTCACCCTCTCCATCCTTCACCTCATTGTCCATCACTCCGACACGTGCCAATAAGGAGTATGGTGAGACTAGATGAGTGTAAGTGTTACTTACGTCTAGCCTCACCACCTACTTTGTTAACACGTATCAGACGGTGGATAATGGAGTGAGGGTGAAGACGGTGAAAGAGATCCGTCTTGGAAAAAAGCTAGTCTTTTATGCGCACCAAGAAGAGAGGTAGTGGTATATTTTTAACTAGTGACATTGACACATGAAAATTGACAAAGGAAAAACAATGAAATAAAAAGCAAAAGAAAAAAAGAATAGTACCTGTGGAAAGGAGATACGCGAAGGCCTAAGATGTAGGCTAGCTTTGTATAAACAGGTAGAGGAGTAGTGGGATCATCATCTTTACTGATGTTTGATAAGGTAGTTTTTCGTACAAGTGATTCTCTCGGGAATTTCTTTCCGCACGTAACGGTTTTGATGCATCCTCTGATCATTCCCACTATTTCTCTTTGCTCTTTATCATCTCCGCCGTTCACCACCACCATTTCCGCTACCTGATCATTAACACTCACATCATCAGATTCACTTCATAAATATTAACAATCCAGATATTTTAAAAAAAAAAATTTTACTTCTGACTCGTAGAAAAATAAGATAAATAGGTGGAGACGTGTGTAATAGAATTTGTGGATTTTTAATTAGGTGAAGCTTACCAGCATGAGATAGGCGGGAGAGTTGCGGACTCTTGAAACTGGGTCACCCAAAAGATCGGTGAAAATAGAGAGCTCGCCGCTGGGCCCCACCTCACACCGGCGTTCAACTTCCTCCACCGCCCGGCAATCCGTTTTCGGATCATATTTTCTGACCACTAAACCCGCCATTGTCAATCCTATTTCGTCCATCTCCACCATTTCTTTTTCACTTTTCAACACTCTGTAAAACCGTTAACTACACAAAAGTAAGCTGAAGCAGTTAGTTTTCCCGGCAACCACCGGAGCTCAGATCAGCAGAAGTTAAACCGACTGTTCTTCGGAAAATTAGCACTTAATTTTGCAATCGGAAAGGTTAGCAGTAGAATTGAAGTTACTGTGAGCCGGAGGAGTTGATGATGATCACTTGGTGAAGTTAAAGAGCTGAGAGAAAAATGGTAGTGGGAAGATGAATGCGAGTGGCGTTTTTATACCTGGATTTTAGTGGGTTTTCTCTCCAATTTCACTATCCCCACAACTTCCTATTGGGACCCACAATCTTTAATTTTTTCCTCCACCTGTAGAATCTCCTTTGGGCTCATCACAAAATTATGTATACATTTTTGTCGTTTTGTATTTATATATAAATGGTTTTATATTAAAGTTTTTTTTCACTCACGGTTTTTTTTTTTCTTTTTCTTGATGCTCTAATCTGTCTCTTTGTATTTCTTTCATTGGGAAATAAATTCCTGCTTTGGCCTTTTTGCTGTCTCAACCCAACAAAAATTCATGTGGGATTTTATTGTTTAAACAAACAAACAACAACAATCATACCCATTATATCCCATCGACATCAAAAACTATCGCTAAGGTCTGAGAAGAATGAGAGGCACACAAACAATACCTCCATCCTAAGAGATATAGAGTTCGCTTACAGTGAGATCTCCGCCTCTATATTTATTATTTAAACAAACATGATTTAGAATTTATTTTTCAGAGTTATTGTAGCAATTACAACAAGTTTTGTACTCTTTATAGAGTTGCTCCTTAGAAATTTCCATAGTCATGTTACCTATTTTTGTACTGTTTACAAAGGTGCTCCATAGAAATTTCCTTAGTCAAGTTACTCATATATCATCTTAACTTGATTAAATAATCTCTGGATAGTGTCGCCTTCAAAGTATATTTTATGAAAATGAGATTTAAGTTGTATACTTACTATTTCCAAATGAAAGAAAGCCAAAAAATAATGTTGGTGGATTTTATATAAGTTGTGCTTCATAAAGCTTCTGAATTCTGAACTAGGGTAAGTTTTGATTACTCTAACTTATAGTAGTTGTGCTTGTTAATTTTGCATTGTGATACGATACATAAGCTAGATGCAATGCTAAATAACTATATAAAAGTATGAACACCACCAAAATAATACAAATTTTGAAATTCATACAAACAAATACATCATAAATAAGTTCAAACTCGACCTCTTAAAGAACGATTCAACTATATCATGTATAACATAGTTGATGTATAAGTATGCATTTAGAATCACCTTAGATGAATCGCCGAAAATACTCTTTGCAGCTTGAAAAAACGCTTCTTGATAACTTATATCATCCTCAAACATGGTTCTCACTCCTAAAAACTTGGAATACTCCAACACAGGTCATTAAAAACAATGTCCTAAATCCCCTCCTTTATATGATGCATCAATAAGGAAAAAAATCATATCAATCTATTAGGAAACTACCTAAGAAATAAAACATCTAAATGAAAAGGAAAATATCAACTAAACCCTAAAATGTTAATTATAGTACATAGTTTTGTTATAAATTAGGAAGTCGGCAGTAATAAGAATTTGCCACAACCACTAGTATAATAATAATAGTAGGAATGATGACGATAGAGATGGAAAAAAGAAAAAGTAGAAATGGCGGCGGCGACTGCGCAGACTGCATTGTAGCAGTTGGGCTCTCAAATTTTAATTTTGTGCTTTAAAGATTTTAATCATTTACTCCATGAAAACGAGCCGTTCCCATCAACATTCCTTTTCTAATCATTACATTCACTCCTCTATTTATTATTAGTTGGAGAAATAACTTTTCCTATTTCCCTTCTTTTCATGATAAATTATAAATGCATTTATGATTGCTTATTTGCTTCTTTTTTTTTCTTTTTTCCCCGCCTTGTTACTGTAATTTATAACAAAACTAAGGTGTCGTTTGTTTTGTACTTGGTATCAGTACAGTATCAGGATCAGAATCAGAATCAGTTTAACAGTATATGAGTTTGGAGTATGTGAATTTGAACGTAAAATTGATAGTTGTTTGGTATTAAAGTGAGAATGAGTATGATTGACATTAATGATGTTTGAAACGTATCGGAATTGAAATAAGTATCGAATGTGGATGTCTGGAAAAATTTGACCGGCGGCCGGCGGCGGCTGGCGACGTTGACCGGCCATACCACCCATTCCCCATATTGATAGACAAGGAGAGCTAATATATCAAAAAAAAACGATATTCATTACCAAATAGTTGGATATCAATTCGAAACTCATACCCTATTTCCTCAAACAAACAAATTTTATGGGTTTGAATTCTTCCAAACCCATATACTTAATGAGAAACTCCTAACCAAACACCCCTTAAGTACCAGTATACCTTTCTATGTCATATAAGGGAAATAATGTAAATTTTGATAGACAGTAAATTTCAATCTTTTTTTATCGTCATTCCTCAATTTCATTTCTAAAAAAAGACGACATAAATAGTTTCGGAATTTGTTATGCATTTTTCTTTTTCTTTTCTATTGGTCCCTCTCATTTTCACTTCCAAATAATAATAAAAAAAGAAGGTACAAGAATTTCGGATTTTGTTGTGCATTCCACTCTTTTTTTTTTTTACTGATTTCCTACATTTTCATTCTAAATCTTACTTTTGTGTCATGGTAGACGTTGAATATATTATTTTTCAAAATTTAGTTTAAGAACAATGGTCAGTTTGAACAGTTTTGACCTTTTACCTTTTATCGCTAATTTAAAAATAGTACACGTCTATAATCATTTATAATTCTAATCAGTTATGGACCTTTTTCATTTATAACTCTAGTTTGTTCCAATAAAGCACAATTCAAATATATCTAATCACACAATCGAACTATTTTTCTTTATTTGTCAAAAAAGTAAATTAATTTTCATTATTCTTGGAATGAGTTTAGTAATACATGACAAATATAAGTGTTTGGCGACACTGATTTTAGTTTTTAGTAGTGCCGGAGGAAGGAGCTGGGATATCAATAGAAACAAACTCTATATTCTTTGGGAATATTGTTTGTCTGGTTCTCACTTTTCTCAGAGCATAGCGATAGCTTCTGTTGTCAGTATGATATACTGGATATGAATGTTGTTGTTGTTATAGTGGTGGAGTAAGATAGAGAGTATCAATTATAACCATGTTAACTCGATCTTAACTCAACGTTTACCATCAATACTTTAAGCTTTGAGTTCGAATATCGTAAATACAGCATTGACTATCTTATATTTGTACTATTTTTTATATTAAGATGGCATGACTCAAACATACACACAATTATATCACACATACATATACATATATGCAACTCACGCACATACGTATATATGTGTGTGTAACAACCGGGATTCACTTAGCAAGGGTCTTATGTCAAATTGAATTGTTTCGGTACTATTGTTCTGACAACATTACTGTATTTCAACTATTTAAGTGTTTCATCTTTGTTAGTTCAAAGTAGTTAATCTATGTTGAAATCTATCAGTAAGGCTCTTTCATATATATCATGACACACTCTTCACAATATCTATTGCGAGTCTTCATACTTTACCTTGTTAAATACTATCGTCTGAAATCTCCTTGGTCCTTAGACTCATGGTAATCGACTCTAGTATCATAATTATAACGACTTTAGCTGATCCTAGACTATTACATATGTTTAAGTCTAACGATGTTGCTATGAGCGTGGAATAAGTACTAAATGTCAACTATGTTCATCATCTTTAGTCCGAAATAAATTAATATTTGTTGACATTTACTACCTAAGTCCATTCATAAATACTATTTTGTATCATATTAGGTAATTCATACATACTATTTTGTATCATATAATGTGAGATTGTGGGTCTTTATAATATGTATGTATATGTAACCTTATCTGCTATCATTTTTAGCTCGATTTTCACCAGCTTGCAATTTAGCAAGTTTTCCATATGTCTACTCGTATTGTAATGGATACAGTACAGCTTTATATTCCAATTGTTTGGTATGTATCAAAAAATTTATATTAGATAACCCGAGAAATAACTGGTTGATGTCCATGTACATAAGTTGGGGGTAGTTAATTAAAAAAATGATATAGAAAATATCCTCATCAAGTATGATACACCTACAAGCCAACTCAGATTTAACTTTCCGAGGGGATTGTAAATTCTGAATTGCTTTTTTTTTTTTTGTTTTTAGCAGACAGTTATGACTATTTTAATATCAGAAACATTTATATGTGTGTTTACTAAATTCCTTAACTAGTACACTAACACATCATATTCTTATTATTATGCCATCTATGGCTATACAGGTGCATGTAGAACCAGATGTTTCATTGGAATTAAACTTTCTATCCCTTGGGATAGAGATATTGTTTGTCTGTCTCTCACCCTCCTTTGACTCTAGCAATAACTTGTGATTTTGTTGGAATATTATTGGGTGTGGTCATTGGTACCATGAGATTTTTTAAATACTCCAACACAGGTCTAATCCTCAACGTCATCATAATTATTGGACAATGTTCCAGTTTAATACTGAAATTGGGTTGTTATGTCATTGTCCTTGCAATTGGAATATGTAACTTAAGATTGCGACTTTATTTAAATTTCAACAAGAGTGCCTATCACTGACTAGTACGATAGAATGTTAAAGTGCAAGTGTCGAATGTTTTATTAATAAAAAAATACTGTAATATCATTATATCATGGATCAATTTTTTTTTTTTTTTGGGTGAATGATCGTATTTCGAATAATACAGAAAGCTAAGTGAAAAATGCTGGGTGTATATGTGAGGAATCATTACGGATTTATTGAAATAAACATACTTTTTCCGTTTGGATGTTGTATTATGAAATTACATTAAAATTTACTGATTATCAGAGTTTAGAAAGCTTTGTTAGAAGCAAAAAGACATCAGGTTTAAAACTTCAAATGTGGTCGGAAAAATTTCCTAGTGATCTAATGTTAAAGTTTGCCAAATTAATAGTTTTCTTAGTAACCTTCTTGGCCACTTTGGCTTAGGAATATCATTGAATAAAATAAAATGACTCATAAAATTGACCGTACTTCTTATATTATGATGTAGCAGCTGATCGATGTAGTTTGACGCAATTTTCAATATAGGTCATGAAAAACAACCTCTGCGTGTTTCTAATATACGAATATGCTTGCGTACGTTCGACCTTCTCCATACCTGTTATAGATAGAAGTCTCTAAGATAAGAAAAAATTGATTTGACAAACGTCAATCCCCACAAAGATCACGACGAAAAAACAGAAGTTTATTATCGACTACTTTCTTGCTGTCGTTTTCCTACCAACTTATTTCATGCTCGTCTTTCGTCTTATGTTGTAGACTATTACAACCCAGACGTCAACAAATACAGTTAATTTAAAATATAACCACTGATAAATGACAAAACTATACATGAATGAAAGATAACTTATTTGTACCACTTGAACTTAATAGATCCAATGCTCACGAACACTATACAAGCACGGGAAAGTGATAACAAATTCTTTATGCAAAAATCGCAATAAGAGGTTTATTTACTTTTCACTCTTATAAAGAATAATTTGGTCTTTCGCAATGACATAGTTAAAATGTATGTTGACAAAACATGCAACAACAACCACATTACCTCATTACCTTAGATGCTCCCACATATAGCGGGGGTATGAGGGTTCGGATATACGCAACCATACCCATGTGTTAGAAACACACGGAGGTTGTTTCCCGATGACACATAATGATGCGTCAAAGTATGTCGATTAACTGCTACTTCACAATATAAGAAGCGCAACCAATTTAGTGAGTCATTTTTCTTTATTTCATCATATTCCAAAGTCAAGAAAGGGTGTGTTCTTGACTCCATTGAAAATGAAAAATGTTGATCAAAACATGCATGATAAGTTAATGGAAAATTCACAAAATCTTGAACCTACACGATTAGCCGAGGAAGACGGCATACAACAACACATACCCAGCATATACCAACAACAGTAAAATCTATCGCTAGGGTCTGGAAATGGTGAGAGGCAAACAAACAATAATTCCATTCCAAAAGATAAGCTCTATATGTAACTGCATGTACACATAATGAACGAACATAATTTCTCAAATTTTCTATTCTAAAAACATTCATAAACTCACGATGAAGAAAGAGATAATCAAGTGTCTTACCTCGTCCAAGATTCTTCATTACCATATCCATAACTGGGGTAGGTTTACTTGTGTTGTGGTCTAATTATCTTCAATATTTAGTCAGATGAAACAAGAACGTAACTGGTGTGACACCTCTCGACGCTATAACTATGGACATGATAATATTAAATTTTTTTTACTTATCATTGCTAGAAGCAGACTCTCTATCCCTTGGGACTGAGGTATTGTTTGCCTACCATTTACCCTCCTCAGACCCTAGCGATAGCTTTTGCTATCGACGTCGTTAGGATATATTGGATATGGATGATGATAACGTTAGCTTGAAAACAGTTAATTCTATGTGACTTTAAATAGTTGTTCTCATTTTTATATATCATGATATTATTTTCTCTCCGTCTCTTGTGTTACATGATGACTCAATCTACTCTCTTTTAAATGGATCATCAATCTTATCGAGCCTACACAAGATTTCTATTAGATTAGTCTAAAAGTGACCTTATATCGTTACGTTTGTCTTATATGTTTAAGAACTGATTTTTTGTGCCACTTAATTTCATATGATATTCGACTATGCTAATATTAGATGGTAACTTATTTGAAAAAAAGATGTTACTGTTCGTCTTGCAACATTAAATGTCTACTTTTGAACTCGGTCTTCGAAGAACTAAAAAGCAGTTAACTCAAAACGGACTTAAAATACTTAGCAGACGTTTTTATGTACCATGTCGTTATTTTCTTTTCACTTTATCTTATATGACATGGTAGGAGCTGTCATAAATTATCCCAAGTATCTACAGGGGTTCAGGTTTGAAGACTTTAAAGATGATGCAAAATATGAGGCATCAAATCATGCATCGTCACGTATATAAAAGTAGTTTTTTTAAAGAAGGGGTGGTGCATTTTTTTAAAAAGATGATTTTGTACACGTAGCGATGCGTGATTGAATGCTTTATATTTTGTCTCACTTTTAGTCTCCTAATATCTAAACCGGACAGGGACATGCCATATTTGCAAAAAGTCAATGATGTCACGCTGATTATGGCACACCTTTAAATAATCCCAGTTGAATAATATTGTAACACTTCATTTCCCATATTAAAAAAATAAGAAGATAAGTAATAGTTGATATATAAATATTGGTATAAGTATACACATCAACCTAGATTAATCATTTTCAGCCAAGTAAAAAATAAAACTCAAAAAATAACATTTAGCATTATCAGACCTATAATAACGCTATCAGAGACACATCTAGGACGCCGCCTTGTCCGGTGCCAGACCTTAAAATCTGGATGCATATAAAACATTCTTGAAGATAAATGGTTACAATAACAACAATCATACTCAGTATATCCCAACGACGGCAAAAACTATCGCTAGGGTTTAAGTAGGGTGAGGGGCACGCAAACAATGCCTCCATCCAAAAAGATAGAGAGTTTACTTCCAGTGAGAATCCCGACTCTATATGTATGAGCAGAGATAGTATAATAATAGGAATATGTATTAGTGAAGTGATTTTATTAAACATAAACAAAAATATTCCGATATTAAAATAGTCATAACATTGGATATGCACAAATAATTGAAAGACAAATACCGAAATAAAAAAGTTTAAAGTCAACCTACATTGTAAATACTATCCAATCCTCTAAGGTGCCTCTATATCATATCTATCACTCCTTAACCTTAATCATCTACCTATATGAACTCCTATCCTGGACCATGTCCTCAGAGATATGCAACTCTAGTAAGTCATGCATAATCTGCTCATCCTACGTCAGTTTGAGTCTGCCTTTACTCATCTTTCCTTCTACATTGAGGCTTTCAATTGCTCTGATAGACGCTGTTGCATGTCTTCTCTTGACATGGCTTCTTATTTTTCGTATAAAAGGAAACCAGTTTTCAATAAAATACATATACTAAATTTTATCAACAATATTAAATAAACTTAATTTGGTTTATATACCAATAAATAATAATGAAATTATTGGCATAGTCATGACGTGGGTTAATATACATCACAAGGGGTTTAGTAAAGACAGTGGTGATATGTCTTAACTGAAAAGCATCTAAGTGGGGACATAACGATTATGACATTTCATTTTGCTTTGTGTAAATAATTAACGTTTTATGAAAATGACTTTTAGATTATTAAAGTTATAAAAACGAATTTTCTTTGTTAGATCTCCAAAACAAAAATGAAAAGATTAGGAAACTGTAACTAGTGTCGTCAAGCTTCATGTTTTCGTACTATTTTATAATATGAATATTTATGTATTTATTCGTGTCCTGCACCTTTAGCCATACTGAATATACTATTTCAAATATAAGCAGAATGGGAAACTATCATATAGTACAAATTTTTATGATTAATATTGTATAAACTAACGAGGATGGAATTTTTGGAAATGTGAATGAAGACAAGCCTTATTTTCCACTTAATTTTGGCCTTTTTAGATCTTCGATCTAAACATATATCAGTATTTTCCATTCGCGGAACATTTCTTTGTCAGAGTCGAAAGGTACATAGTTACGAAGGATCATGTATGTTTCTTAGATACTTTGATTTTAACTATTTTTATTGTTTCAGCATTAAAAACCTTTATGTAAAATCTAAATTATGTCATTCAGCAGGGTTTTTACCGTTTTAGTCGTAAAAAATTTCATAGATTATGTAAATTATGTCATTCATATCATCTATATAAGAGATCTATGACTTGATGTGTACAAGATATTAAAACTTTGACTACTAATACCTTCATATTTTTGAAATCTAAACAATATTTTTGAGACATCTTAAAATGAAATATACAACAATAATTTTGAGGCGAATGGAGTATTTTAAAAAAAAAAGTGTATCAAGAGTAAATAAGAAACATCCTATGATAAAGTATCTCTTAAGATATTCTAATAGTGATTTTTTTTTCTTTATTGAGTAATTTGTTATTTCCCGAATAGTCCCTCGTTTCCTTTGTCCATTATATTTTGTGTGGCAGACAAGTTGTTTCTCTTTAAGTATAATCATTTTCATAATTACGAGGGTGTGGACAGATGAAAGTTCCTCCTCCGTGACTAATCACTATCACTGTTTGCCAAAAAAAAATTTAATGTTATATCATTTTCAATATCCATGTTGCTTTTTCACTTCTTTTATTTTATTCCCATCTTTTTATTATATAAAGAAATATTTATAATGATAAAGGCAATATCCATATCCAAGTTACCCCTTCAGGTTATCCTGTAGATTATGGTAGGGTTCCCCGTTGGATTGCAGGTCTATGGACTTTATAAACGATCTTCTACCTTTACTATAAGATCACGTGGTGATATATATATACATATATATATACATATATATGTGTGTGTGTCTATATATGTATGTAAGTATATTTTTTAAAAAAAAATTGGAGAGGAGAATCGAACTCGAGATCCAGGAATGGGATAAATGTTATTCAACCGCTAGACCTAAAGGTTTTTCGTATATGTGTGTGTGTATATATATATTATGTGTGACAGTGATTGTGGGCTGTTTTGCGCTTGTAACATTGTGCAAATGCAGCCAAAATAACTATGACCTTCTCCAAGTTTCTATATGCTATTATTTATTTTATCACCAAAAACAATTTTGCTGTCACGATATATTATTAATACTAATAAGATATTGTTTTATCACGACAAACTAATGCTACAATGACTGCATAAAAGCAAAATAAAAGTAATGCGAAGAAAATGACAGCAAGGGGATTAACAGATCATGGAAGCAACCTGGAAGATAACTCCAAGTTATTTAGTAGTAAAAAAAATAATTGATGTTAACTGACGATTATAGTGTTGAAAATAACCGCAGGCATAAACTTCTTGACAATAAGTTGATATGATACATCAGCATGATGGTGATGTCACAATGTTTTTGCACAGGTTTACTTGTTTTAGAATTATAATTATCATGTTGGGTGATATATCCACGGCTGGAATTATCTTTAGTATGAATGTATAGCTTTTGGAATTATGAGTCGATGTTTACTTATCATGTTTTTATAGTGGCCGGGTGTTAACGATCCGAGCCGAATATTAGGTTTTCGAATTCAGATTCATTTAGCGAAACGAACTGTTTGGCTCCGTTTGCTTATTGTAATGAGCTTTAAAATTAATTCAAGTTCGCCTAGATAACACTATAAATGTTTAAACGAGTCGAACAATTCGGCTCATTTTAGTAAACGAATCCAAATAGGTGTTCGAATTCGGTTTATTTAAGTAAAATTAATGAACAAACTCGAATCAAATATGAATTGAACTTGAACAGTTCGCGAACTATTTGGTTCGCTTAACACCCTAAATAGCCGTAATAATTGGTCATTAGCTGAGATTATAAATATAGGAGGGAGGTATTGCCATGTCTTTTAAATGAACTATTTCAAACTTTGTAGACATTGACCTATACGATAATCATACCTATTAATATCCTAAAGAAAGACAAGCTACGTTTATGGTCTGGAGAATGTGAGAGGGAGTCAAACAATACCTCCATTTCAAATGATAGCAAACAATACATCTATTCCAAATGATAGAGAGTTTGATTATAGTGAGACCCCCGACTCTATATATACCTGAATAGACGACACAATAATAAGAATATGGTGTGCTAGTGAAGAAATTTAATAAACACCAATATTAGATAATAATAATTAAAAAGCAGGAAACAATGTTGTCTCATTTTCTCATTGTTATTATTAAAATTTTTGAAAAAGGTTACGCTACAATATCATTATGATCTATGTGTTTCGTCACTAATGTCCTAAAAGAAATTTGTGTAAAGTTAAATATCTCACAAATTATGAAAAGACAAGCAAATGCTAACTTTAGTGTCTTAAGTCAAATTGCCCGTTAATTTTTTCTTTTGTCAAAATAGAAAAAAGTAAACCCAAACATGTCATTTTGGTGATTATATAATGTAGGGAATTAATATTAAATTTACATGAAATCGAAGTACAGATAAAATGAAATATCCCCCTTTATCATGCTCATATGGTGAAGACCTATGCCTATCAAAATTTTACTACTTCTTTCTTATTTAAAAGGTGAAGGAGAATTTCGTGCATGTCAACTTATAATATTATTTTTTCCCTTGTTTGAAAGGACCCTACAGATGGCGCATCTGTCCAATTAGTTAAAACTAATAGTTTGCGTCTTAGCATGCTGCTGAGTATCTGATTTATATCCTATCTCGTTGGATCGGAGTGTGGAGCTCTTAGAGTTGGGCTTCAACCTTTTCAAGTTAAAACTCACGACGGATTTTAAGTTTGAATCAGTTAAGCGATTATACATTGTCACTATACATGGTTTAACTTCTAAAATTATTTTGTTTCATTCATCTATAAATCGTAAATAAAAACAGATATAGGGACAAAAATAATCAATCCGTATCCACTTCGGTGGCTTAAAGAAAGATATATTTTTTAAGAAAAATATACACGTTTGTAGACACACACACACAGAGAGACATATATATATATATATATATATATATATATATATATATATATATGCTACTCGATTCGCAGTTTCTATCTTATACATTGATACTCTGCTGAATTTATGTTCTTCTTATATCGGTTTCTGACTCCAATATTTTTTTTATAAGAAAGTTTCAAAATGTTATTTATCTCAAAAGATGAAGTATCAAAACTGCAAATAAGGTTTGCGCAATATTTATTTGACAACATATTTAAGATCTCAATGGTATAATAGATATATTTAATTATGTTTAATAGATTACTTTGTGAACAATTAATAAAGATACATCGAATCATCTTAACATAAAAGAAATAGTAAGTTGGTCTTTGCCATCACTTTTTTTCTTTTCCAAAGTACATATAATTTATTAATAAAATAGCCGTGATAATCATTAAATTTTACAAAACCATCAATGCCTTATGATATTTCCTTGAGGGAAATAATTTTAAAAAAAAATATTTCTCATATAATCGCGAAAGTAGTACTCCGTAAATTAATAATATCGGGTGGATGGGCGGAAACGTCACGTGGGATTGCCATATGTGGAAATGGAAATGGGTGTCCATGAACTCCACACCTCCCACGAATCACGAAAAAACATTAGAAGTTTAAAAAAAAAATTAGTTTTAATAAAACAAAAGTAAATCATAGATGTAGCATGAATAAAAAAAAATCAAACAATTAGACATCATTATGAATGTGTAAAACATCTAAGACTCTATTTAAAATGAGGTCTTATGTTTTTTATGTGATTTATTTTAATTCACCTCCTCTAATTATCACCGATATCTTGTTACCGTCCACCACCACCTCTCAACCCTCTCCCACCGTCCAAATATTTCAATTTATACACCTTATCAAATACATATACACATATATAATTGCGTGGAGAATAGATGATTGGATTGCTATTCACCTTATTGGAGATAATGTGTTTAATTTGATTTCAAACTCTTCCTATCAATGCTGTCATGTTATCTCTTATTTATATCTTGTAACTTAATTTGTGTTTTTATCCAGTAGATAAATAGTCTTTGTATATGATGTTGTAGAAATCCAAACTCTGCAGCGAATGATTAGTCGATCAATGAATGATATATATTTACAAAAATCTTTTCTTGATGAAACTTTAAACAGGTGTCAGTCTAGTTTCTTTTTCCATAATTCTTCATCATGAAAAATAAACTCCTATTTGTTTCTTCAAGCAGACACATTCAACAGCCTTCCTTTTTTTTTTTGGCGAGGGGGGGGGGGGGGGGGTTGTCTCAGCAGCAACAATGTCAATTGATGTATCTTCTCAGACAACTTAAGGGAGGCCATGGTCATGAGGGATTCGAATCGCATGACCCCTCTTTGGGCCTGCTGCCACGTGGCAGTAGAGGTGATGAGGCTGGGTGCGGATGACTCCTATCTAGCCTCACCACCCTCTGCTACCACGTGTCGGACGATCACGTAGGGGGTGAGGTGCGTATATTGAAGGATTCAGATGGTGGCATAGGGTTGGAAAATGGTGGTGGACGGTGGCAGGATGGATGTTAGAGGGGAATGAAGATAGAACAAATTAAAATAAATAAATAAGACGTCATTAAAAAAATAGATAGAATAATTAATAAATTTATCATTAATAGCCTTTTTTTTTTTACCTTTTTTTCTTCTCCCTCTATTCTTTCTCGTGAGATTCAAGACTTATCATCTGAGTACTGCTAACATAACGGAAATTTCTTTCCACTAACATCATATACCTATAATTATGTCATACAAGTACATATAAAGTTGAGTCACACTAAAAACAAACTCTTTATCCATTGAGATTGAGGTATTGGTTGTCTATCTCTCACCCTTTTCTGACCTTAACAGTGGCTATTGCTGTCGTTGGATATAATGAATATAATTGTTGTTGTCTCTTAGTATATAACTAAAATCAGAGGCTTGAGCGGGCACTGAATACTGAAGTCGAAAAGAGACTTTATGTAGTTTTGGATAAAAATAAAAAATCTGATCAACTAGGGAGATAATGTCGCATAAAAACTCCGGATTCAGAAGAACAATGTAGCTACATATATTATCGTATTTCTTGATTCTGCCTTCGACATGTGAAAAGTGTTTGGATGATTATCAGAGGTTGGGATCTCCTAACCTCCACTTTCCTCATCTCTTTTGTGACCGCGCGACACGTGACGGCAAAGGGGTGATGAGGCTAGATGAAGGGTCACCCGTATCTAGCCTCACCACCCCTTACTGCCACGTGTCGTGTGGTCACGCGTCATCGCACTCACTTTGCGGTGAGGGGATCTTATCCTGATTATTAGTGCTATAATGTCCTAATTGAACCCGCAAATTATAAAAGAATGGTTTGAACAGGTAAAAGATTCTTGCCTTTAAAGTGCATGTGGTGGTGTGGCTCGAGGCACAATGATGCTTAACGACTGTTAGTAGCAATAATTTCCTTTCAGGCGCAGTTAGCCAGTTACTATTGTTAGTATTATTTAGTGGGCAATTTCTTAGTTTTTGATAAGAGATCAAACCAATTTTCATTAAACAGAGTTGAAGGAAATCAAGTAGAAAAACTTATAAAGTTTGTTAAAATAAATCATAGAATATGCTCATACAAGTTTATGATTGATGTATCTGTTCTGCTACAATAAACCTGAATACAACCCGAACATAATATTCTGAAAAATATACAATATATAACAAACGTTAGAACATACGAGGTTGATTGTCCTTGTAGCATCTTCTATGCTCAATTCAGTAAAATATTTTAAGAAGTCTTATAAGAAGTGGAAAGCGAATATCCTTGTACATATATAAAGTACAAAGCTTTTTATATTTGTAGGATAACCCTTCTAAACAAGGATTAAGGCAGTGTTGTTACTAAAGTGTAGCTCAGCTGATATTCGAGCAATACATTGTATTTAAAGTTGTCGGTTTGAATCTTGGCAGCCGCAATATTGGTGTTTCGATTCTGCCATCAGCTCTTTATACCAGAGACAATTTAGACTAAGACACTTTGTCGACACTAAATTATGAACCTCTCACCTAAAAAGCCAATGAGTAACCTAATTTATATCCTTTATGAAACTCCATGTAGGCCGTTAGAGTCGGAATATAATTTTTTACATCATAAAACTACCGCACTGTATTTTGGCATTGAATGTCTTATAGCACAAGTCGTATATAGACCAAATCTCCACAGACTCTATGACATCAGTTATTTGTCTATAAAGCTATGTAGAGGACACGTCATCAATCTAGCACATATTGCATACTGAAGTCACTGAATAAACTTTTTAGAAGTTTACACTTTACATTCGACAAAAATATATGTTGCAACTTTGAATGGTACAATTGAAAATTTAAAAACCATACGATAAAAAGACTTTTCATAATTTATCTTTTATAATATTCGACTTCATTGGATTAAAAAAATTACTGATTCAATTTATAATAAACACTTTATATGACGACTACGTTAAGAAATTTTATCAAGATAAAAAACTGACGGATTTTTAATTTATATATTTTAAAAATATCTTCAATCTTCGGGAGACCCCTGGAATATCAACTTATGCCACTAGAATTGACCACTCCAATAAAGATGAGATCAACTCACCCATTTTTTGATCACCTCATGCGTCAACACGCGACATGTGTCAGCAAAAGGTGGATGTTGAGGCTAGATGGGGGTGACCCGCAACTAGCCTCACCATCCACCCCTGCTGCCATGTGTCGCGCGGTGACGTATAGGGTGACGAGAATGGGGTGAGGGGATGATATTCCTCTCCAACAATGGTGAAACACGTAAGGAATATCACGCAACTTTTCTGGGGATGAGATCACCTCACCCAATTTCTTTTCACTCTACGTGTCACCACGCGACACGTGGCAGCAGGAGTGGATGGTGAGGCTAGATGAAGTTAACCCGTATCTAGCTTTACTACCTACCTCTGTTGTCACGTGTCATGCGGTGATGCATGAAGTGAGGGATTTGAGATGATGACATCATAACCCACTTCCCTGAGCTGCTTGTTAAATTGGTTGCGATAAAACTGGGGGCCTTTCTTTTCTTCTCGAGCCCCGTAAAATTTTCTGACTTTTAGGATTTGATAATTGATAGTAGTAATATTTTGCCGTACATCCACGCGCCCTACATACGAAAATATACCATTGAACACTAAAACATCATATCCCTAATATTGTTTCATTTATACAGATATATATAGAGACGAAGGTCTCACTAGAAATAAACTCTTTATCCATTAGAATAGGAGTAGTGTGTGTCTGCCATTCACCCTCTCCGGACTCTAACGATAAATTTTGATGTCGTTGAAATATATTGAGCATGATTGATTGATTGAAATAGAACTACCAAAATATGGCATCCTAGCACGTTTATAACATGGTTAAGTCGTATTTTAGTTGATACATTACAGCTATAAGGTTTTAAGTTTACTAAGACATGTATAGTGCATATACAATATTATTATCTAGGCCATTAATAACTTAGACCATTATATCCAGTTCAATTGGGTTAAAGAATTGCTGGCTCAATTTACAGTAGATACCTTGTGTAAACTTCTGTCATCATCCTAGCAATGTAAGAGGATGTTGAATTTCTAATTTACATCCTCCATACAACTCTATGAGACTGGAGCATTAGGGGTTACTAGAACTTGAGATTTTACCTTTGCAACTAGAATATAGCATCCAAGCATACAGTACATCTAGAATTTGATATTTTAAAATTAGTAAAAAGTTTTACCAATTTAAGAGACTGTTAAATTTTTTATTTATATTTTTTACGAAACTTTTTATAACTCGAATGGTTTGGGCTTCCAAGGTCATATTAGAATTTAATATATTACAAAAGTTGTTAATGGTCCTCACCGCTAGAAACGGTGAGATATGAACGGACGATATGTGTCCAACATCATAGTTAGGAGATCTGATGAGACAATAGCCCACATAGAATGTGTGGCTGGTCAGAAAAAACAGTAAATAATGAAGACAGTGAATGATCTAAAATGAGTTGTTAGTTAGTTCGTCATATATTTTCACTCTATTATTTTGTGAATGTATTAATTTTTTAAATGAATGAATGGTGATTGTGATTCAGACATTGACTCTTGATACAGTCAGTTGTTTTACTAAAAAATTGCAATTTGATCTCTATTCTAATGTTGAGACATAGTTGGGATAAAGTCACAAGAAAGTACTCTAGTAGTATCTTTATGTGTAATTTTATGGATTTTTACTCGTTAAATGATAATCAATCCAATAAACATGCACAGCATGCACTAATGGTTAGTACAATATCAGATGATCACACAACAACAATTCATAAATGTTAAAAAATAACTACTCTCTCTAAATTGGTTTGTCCATTCATTTGCATGCATTGATGAATATTTGATTACTTTTGAATAAAGCTTATCCAAACAATATACGATACGTTGGACCAATATATAAATAATAATTAAATAGTCATATCTTTTAAAGATGCTTTTTGTTCCGAATACTGTTCCCGAAATATAACTTCTTCACATATATAAACAGAAAACATATTGTTTACTCCAAGGGCATAGCTCAGTAGGTATTTGGGTTGAAATTTGTACCAAGAGACCAAGAATTCGAATCCAAGGACACGTACAATGTGGTGTTCCATTGCTGCTAGACTGAAGGCCGACACTTTATATGGGTCACTGTGTAAGTTTTTCCCAACATAAAAGGTCGTTGGATTCCTAATTTACACCCTCCATAATATTTTATAAGACCAGAGTAGTGAAGGCTCTCAGAACCAAAGGATGACCTTTTCTCAAACAAAACATATTGTTTGCTTGAATCGGAATTAGATTACCTCACCCACTTTTCTTTTACCCCCATGCGTCACCGCGCGACACGTGACAGCAGGAGTGGGTAGTGAAGCTAGATGAGGGAGAGCCACATCTAGCCTCACCACCCACCCCTACTGCCACGTGTCGTGTGGTGACGCGTGGGGTGAAGGATTTAGGGTGATGAGATCTTAACCCGCTTGAATCACCATGCGTTATCCCCTCTGATAAGATATTGTCAAAGTGGGAAGACTTCTTTTATAAATATTCGACGTTCAAAGAGAACAATAAAAGTGAAACGACGATAAACCCACTTAAGTAATGTCTATAATAAGCAAAATGTGCTTTATTTAACATTTGCATAATATTTTAATCCAATTGTCCATTATTTTTAGTTGGTCTTCAACAGCACAATCTTTTAATAATTCTATTTTGCAATGGAACAGAAAGTCCATTTCTGTTTGCAAACTTTAACCTATTTTAGGCTTTTGGTATCGCAATATCCATATAATATTCTTTCTTGTTTGTTCGTAGTGACCATAACTGTACTTCCCCTCTATTGACATAGATAAAAAGTCATTCTCTGATCCTGAATGTTTCAGCGTCCCAGCTTCAAAGAACACTATGGAAGATATAAATCATGAACTCATCGAATTCCTAAATTAGGTGAAGACTTACGCAGTGATCTACACAAGGTGTCTAGGCCGTCGGCTTAGCAGCACTAATACACTCACACTGCATGCCTCTAGAATCAAACTCTTGACCTCTTAAAACAAATATCAATACAAGTACCAACTGAACTATACCCTGACTTGGATGTACGAATGTATGCTTTCGTCTTTCTCTTTTTTTTTCCTTTTTTTTTTGCCCTTTTCATTTTAAAAAAAAGGAAAAAATGTACGAAAATCACAAAGTGAAGCTGGTCACAGCAGTAATGTTTAACCACCAAATTTAGAACGGATTAGTGTGGTTCCTCTACATTTAAGACTACAGAATTTCAAACCAAGAACGCAGAAAGACATAAGATGGTGTTTGGTTGGAGGTTTGGAAATAAAGGAATGGATTTAGAGTAGGGCTGTAAATGAAGTAAGTCGTTCGGTTGTTCGGCTCGTTTGGCTCGAGCTCGGCTCGGATAAAAGGTTAATGAACAGAGCTTGGACACCTTTTCTTTGTTCGAACTCGGTAAGTGGCACCGTTCGTTTAAGGTGTTCGGCTCGTTAATGTTGTTCGTGAGTTAAACGAACCAAGCTTGAACAATTAAATATGTTCGTTTAAATAAACGAACAAGCTCGGCTCGTTCTTAAGTTAAATGAACCGAGCTTGAACAACGCAATGCTCGGCTCGTTCGGCTCGTTTACATCCCTAGTTTGGAAGAATCCAAACCCATTGAAGTTGTTTGTTTGGAGAAATGGAGGGTATGAGTATAACTTTGATATCTAAATATTTGGTAATGTATATCGTTTTTTGATATACTAGTCCATTGTCTATCATAGGGGAATGAGGGGTATGGCCGGTCAACGCCGCCGCCGGCCGGTCAAATATTTTCGGCCATTGTTTCGGTCGTTCAAATTCGATACTCATTTCAATTGCGATACATTCCAAACACCATCAATGTCTATCATATCGATTCCCATTTCAATACCAAACAACTATCATTTTTAGCTCAAACTCATATCCTCCAAACTCATTCCCTGTCATATCCATTCCGATTCTGATTCCGATACTCAAATGCGAACTAAACGCCTCCTAAAAGAAGAGCATATTGGCTGCTTTAGTTACTTATTAGGAGGCTCCAATTCCTGACTGGAGGGGTATTATTTATGAGGGAATGGGGAGCCGCTGGTCAACGACGCTGACCGCCGCCACCAGCCCGCCGCCGGCGACCACTACTCCGACCGGTCACTATTTCCATTCCCATTTTAATACCAAACAACTATCACTATTAACCTCAAACCCATATCCTCCAAACTCATTTCCTATCATACCTATTCCGATTCTAATTCCGATTCTCAAGTGCCAACCAAACGCCACCTAAGTGAATATTAATTTCAGAGTCTGTGGAATCAGTCTTTGAGTTGCGTAAATTGATGCGAACACCAACATAGATTATAATTTTAAAATAAAATAATTTATAAGTGGGTTTTGTGAAGCCAATATGGATGCATAAGTTGTATGAGTGTTAACCAATCGAGTCGAGTCGAATATTAGGTTTTCGAATTCGAATTTGTTTAGCTAAACGAACTGTTCAACTCGGTTCGTTTAGCTAAATAAGCTTTAAAATTGGTTCGAGATCGACTCGATAACTCTATGACTGTTTAAACGAGCCAAACTATTCGCGAACAATTTGACTCGTTTAACTAAACAAACCTAAATAGATGTTTGAATTCGACTCGTTTAAATAAAATTAACAAACAAACTCGAACCGAATACAAATCGAACTCGAACAGTTTCTGACCGTTCAATTCGATTAACCATCCTACTTCCCAAGTAGGAATCTACTGAGTGTTCACCTAAGGATCAAAGTTGAATGTGAAACTCAAATTCCTTATAAAAAGTAGTATTGGCAGTTAATATATGGGGAATGGGTGGGTAAATGTAAATGACTGCTAGTCTAAATCAACTCTCACTTATTTTTTGATGCCGACTAGCTTTGAATCTTTGATTAAATTATTTTTTAATTGGAAAAGAGAAATAGTTGACTTATGCTTTTATTAGCCCAACTCTTTTTGGATGTCATTTGCCTTCATTCTGGCTTTATTATTATTATTTTTCATTATTCGATATACGTTATTATAGCGGCTTAGATTTGCACATGTAGTGATAATGTAATCGTTGATATTCATTTAAGAAAATGTTGCTTTTTTTGGGTAAAAGACTAAGTCATTTCTTGATTTTTTTTTGAAGTAATTTGATGGTTGTATTTTTTTTGGTTGTAAAAGAATACACATTTAATGAATGAGCAAGTTGAATTTGGTTTTTGAATTGGACAAAATACTAAGGTTATTTGAATTGTGACAATGCAACTGAATTCAACTGCAACATACATGGATCCACGTCACCCCATTTCAACATTTATGCAATCAACATGCTTGAAAAAAATTGAGCATCTATGATGGACTATGGTGAGTCAATCATTAATTTCGTCTCATAATTCTGAAAACCTTTAAGCCAAAATTTTTTCGATTAAAATGTTCAGTTGTATTAAAAATTTTCGACCATATAAGCTCGTACCGTCTTTTTCATTCATCTTTCTTTTTTGAGTGCCTTTTTAATTCATTTCGAGCCCAGCATATCTGGTACTATACACTAGGCAAAAACTGTTGAGAATCCCATATTGGCTAATTTGAGAAAAATGCATGGTTTATATGAGGATGAGGTAATACCACCCATTGCCTTAAGGTTTTGAGTAGATATGAGCCTCACCTTATGTAAGCCTAAGTTTCAACATTGTATCAGAGCAGATTTAAAATGTGGAATCACCCCTTGCCTGACCCATGGTTGGCCATTTAATGTTTCTTCTCACCTAAGTCCAGATGTTCATGCCTGGCTTGGTTGTGAATTGTGATTGAGGGCGGGTTGTAAGGCGCGTGTGTATGTCAAGTCACGTTGCCACGTGAGGGCAGGTGTTGAGAATCCCACATTGGCTAATTTGAGAAAAAATGCATGGCTTATATGAGGATGAGGTAATATCACTCATTGCTTTAAGGTTTTGAGTGGATATGAGCCTCACCTTATGTAAGGCCAAGTTTCAACAAAAAGTCAAAACAACCAAAGAAAGCGAGAAGGAAAAAAAGGGTAAACAGTGCCTAGAAGTATATCAACGTCAATCGAGACTATTGTCATTAAAAATTAATATCTCAAGGATTTTGATGTTAGAGTTTGTATATAACCCATTGTGTTATTTTCCTTCTATTATTGTGTCCTCAATGTAAGGTTGAATTGTCATTTTATTATTTTGTGACAAAGAAATATGTTTTTTTAAGTCTGTTCATTGTGGTAGGTGTCGTTTTAGTTTGAGTCTTACACAAAAATTGATTAAATAAGTATTTAAGTAACTAGAATTATTTACCTTTGTACTATTTTTTATTTTACTTATCGATTTCGTACCGTATAATAAGTTTGAATAAACCGTTGTCAACAGTTACGCCATGTAAGCTACTTTGACGTCAAAACCTGGAATAAAAAGTAATACTTAGACACGAGGGCCTTCGTCTCAATTCTAATAAACTTCGTAGATGATGTAAATCAGAAAACTCATCAGTCTTTTCAATGTACTCGTCATATACAGAGGTGCGCACATTATATGCACTTCAAACTAGATCAGCATCTCTATTATAATTGGGTCGGAAAAATTTGGCGTACACAGCAGTGAAATGTTCATACTGCGACTATCTACAGTTTCGAACCTATACTGTTTGAAAAAAAAAATTCATCGTCCGAGTAACAACTGAGGTACATTCTCGCCAGTTTTTTTCAATCGTCCGAGTAACAACTGAGGTACGCTCTCGCCAGACGTTTGATGTCAAAACCTTGCACCAATGTTTAGCACTGAAACTCAGTAGATTTATTTTGGACACAGTTTCGTTGCTTACTGAATGTATACATACAATCATAAGGCCCCTTTTTTTCTTTCGCCATAAAACAGAAAATTCTTGCACACCATTAGTTTCTCGTTGTAAAGGTAATATTCATTTTTATTATTCAACATCGTTATAGAATTAAATTTCTAACCGAGTCAAACTCAAGTTTCCAAAAAATGAAGGGCATATTACCGATTGTTATATGCAAATATTTTGCGTTAAATTGGAGGAGATATGATGGCACTTTGGTATCAAACCTATGACCTTTTTTTATGGCCGTGACTTTCTTTTTTCCTTCTTCTTTATACATGGAATACAAACAATAAACCACATCACAATATACAAGATAAATATAGTAAATTATGCCATAGTACATATAAAATAAACCACTACAAAGTAGAACAATACATAAAAAAATAAAAATTTATAAAGTGAAGAAAAGTTTGCATTTGAAAATATTTAAAACCAAGATTTTCTAACCTCAACTCTATCCGCATGAGCATTGTACATTTCTTTTGTTGAACTTTTTCGTTTTTAGTGACCACTTCATATGTCCATCGAAACAAACATTCTGAACCTCCTAGTCTCTTTTTGTCTGCAACAACCATAGTCGAATGTAAAATGTAATTAATATAGTTCGTAACAATCATCTAAAAATATAAATACGGTTAGTAAAAACTAGTCAGCAATATTGAACAGCAAACGTGATTAACTTTGATAGGTAATATGACAAAAAAATATTTTCTCAAAAAATCAAATTGTAAAGAAAAAATGAAGAGAAGTAGCGGGCCAAATTAGTGTACGACAGTGGACCCAGTGGGCCGGTTCTTGCACAGCCCAGATGACCACAGCCGTCGCGTTCAACTTTTAAATGGGAAAATAGAATTCGGGGAAAAATCCGTTCCACATTTTGCTGATTCCACCGGACCCCACACAAAATCCACCAAATTATTATTCTATAAATTATTTTATATACTACTAACAAGAATCACAATCAGAATCAGAATGAGAATCCAACCGCTCCGCTACCTCGTCCCTTCAAATTCCAACCACATAGGGTTCTCAATAGGCGGCCATGGAAGCTGTTAGGTAAAGCTGCTTTGGGTTGCTTCTCATTCTACCCACGTCATTGTCGATTCCGCAGGCGCATCTTTTTCATTCTTATTTTCTGGTTTTAACTCCTGCGTTTTTCATTTATATTTCTTCGTTTATGTTTTCTGTTTTTGGATTTGTACCTTTTAGGCTTTTTTACTTTCTTGTCAAAATGTAAATGGACTAAATGGTGGAGTTTATTTTGTTTAGTGTTTATGGTGTGCTGTCATTGAAAGGGCTGCGGATGCTATGAAAGATTCTATACCAATAGTGGAATGGGGGATCTTGAAGGAATTCATTATTTCGATAATGGGCCACTCACTCTGAGTACTTGTTTGTTTTGGATGCTCTGAATTTCTTTTTCTGTCCAGGTTCTTCTAAACTATATATTATCCGTTTTTGATTTATTTATAATTGTATAATTCATCACCATTATTTGTATCATGGGTTAGCATGACAGCAATTATTCTTTAAAAGAAAAGAAAATCCAGCAAGAAATGACATCAAAAGAAGGAAGAGAGAAAAATTTTCAAGAAATGTTTTATCTGCATATCTCCCCTTACTTTCACTTTATATTCATTTAAAGAAATCAATTTTTTTAATTTTTTTTAAGAATTACATGTTTAATTAGCACGAGCAGCAAGTGTGTCCTCAATCAATCATCAGTTAGAAGTTAATAATGTCTGAGTGCAGGAAATTACCAATTGTGTCCCCAATCAATCATCATCAGTTAGAAGTTAATAACGTCTGGCTTATTTTGTCTCAACTTCTGGCGAATCTGATATGCATGCTAAAAATGCATCCGCTTGAACGTCTGAGTACAGGAAATTGCCAAGGAACAACTTGTATATGCTGCTGATGGACCTGTAATTTCAAAGTTGGAACTTCTGTGTTGGTTTTATGGTGTAGATCGTCATTATAGTTAACTAGTAAATGCTAGCTGATACACCACTAATGTATTGGCTCTTTACTTAAGACAGACAAGATTTTGAGCTATGACCATTTGGCATCAGGATTAAGGGATGCTCTACTCAATGACAAATCTGCTCTTGATGCGATCGTCTGCAAAAGTACAAAGGTAAGCTGGTTTCTCCAGCCAATCTTTACATAATGCCTGTTCCAGTGTTTTGAGAGGGTGAGCCCAGCAAACCAGCTTTACCTTTTCAGGTAAGCTGGTTTCTCCAACAAAATCTTGACGTAATGCGTGTTCATTTATGTTGAGCTGCCCTTTTGCTTTACTGTGTTTTGACTGGATGGTGGGCATTGCTTCACTCCGCTTCAAGTTGCTGTCAAATTAGCATCAAGAACTGATTAATCCGCACTGCTCAAGTGTGTGGATGGGGTGTTCATTTATGTTGAGCTGCCCTTTTGCTTTACTGTGTTTTGACTGGACGGTGGGCATTGATTCACTCCGCTTCAAGTTGCTGTCAAATTAGCATCAAGAACTTATTAATTACAAAAAAAAAAAAAAGAAAGAAAAAGCATCAAGAACTGATTAATCCGCACTGCTGAAGTGTGTGGATGGGGTGTTCATTTATGTTGAGCTACCCTTTTGCTTTACTGCGTTTTGACTGGATGGTGGGCATTGATTCACTCCGCTTCAAGTTGCTGTCAAATTAGCATCAAGAACTGATTAATCCGCACTGCTCAAGTGTATGCATGGGAAAAGATAATACGTGCAAACTATTTACCTTATCTTTTTTTTGTGACAGTCCACAGTCCGACATTGAGATGCATAGAGTTAATGAACAAGTGTAATACAAACTGTTGTTTCTGCGTTTTTCCTGGTGGTTGGCCTATCAATATATCTAGCAGATAGTAAGAATGTTTGATGTAATGTCTCCATTTGAGCTATCAAATGTTTGCTGAAGAAGCACATTTTTCCTTTTTTTTCCCCTGCTTGCATGAGATTTGGTCTTTCTTGCTGATAACATGCTTGCCCTGTTAACTCTAGTGTGAATTCCCTTTCTAGTGAGTGATATCTATATCCTCTTGAGTTGTTTTTTTTTTCCCCAAGATGAAATCCTTTTTTTCTTGGTGTTTACTGTTTGTGTAATTTTACTCGTGAATCTATCTCTAGGGTTTGGAATTACTACTTTGTGTTGGCTTGGTTGTGGTTTCATTTACACAAAGGTCCTTTAGCCTCATTTACTAGCGTGAAAGATAGATAAGCCCAGGCTGCATTCAGATTTAAGTAAAATTTTGAAAGGTTTGATGCTTACCTAATTCATGGTTTTTCAGGTCCTGAGCTGCGGAGTATGTTGAAATGGCCTAGGCATCTTCCCTTGGAGGATGAAAGAGTGCGCTTATTGCATGAGGTACTTTTGTCATTTTACAAATATTAGTCTAGGCATATGTCCGATAATTTTATTTTCAGATAGTCAAGGGTGGTCAAACCTTTTTTAAACTTTTGTATTAGGTCGGCCTGGAACTTGAGAAAAGTTCCGAAGGAAAGGTATTGAAAGTTGTGGAATCTTGTGGAATGTCGGCTGTAAAGCTTGTGCAAATTATTACGAGCCACTTCTCTGGTATCAATCCCTTTTTCTCTTTAATTCTTCTTTTCCTTCATTTTGTTTGACCTTTATAAGCATAAGAAGCCTGACGTTATGCTCATGGATTGATGGTAACATGATATAACTTAATTTTCTTTGGTATTTAGACTTCCGCAATCACAGTGTACTAGGGCCACCAGGTTTTCCTATATAAAGGAGCTCAGAAATTTGCAGCAGATCTATGGGGTGCTTATAAAGGTCAACGGTATGGAGATTTTAATGATATTGGTTCAATAACCATGTTTGCGGACTACATTGTTCCGGGAGTGCTCCAGCAGCTTGGTGTGTTGCGATATACTTCAGCCTTGGCAAGCAGTATCCAGACTGAAAGTGAAATTTGTTCAGGCGTTGAAGAAGTCGAGCTCGAGCTGAGAGCGTGCTCAATGCATGCAGTCGAAATATGCGAAAGATGATAACTAAAAGATCTGGGAAGCAGATCAGACGTCCATTTTTATATCTAGTCTAACAGCTGCATGAATGTTCAATGTTGGATTCAAATTGTTCTGGTATCTGTGAGGATGAAGCTGTGATTTTTCTGTTGACCCAGGTTTCAAGTTTAGAACTGGATCTTTGGTTAATGGTCTGTCGTGCGATGCCCATCCCTCAGTTCCATCGGACGCTTTCAATATATTATTAATGTACGATAAGTTACCATTTACCATCTGCATTTTGAGCCTCCCCCTGGCAATTTTGTAGTCCTCCAGTTGCTCAAATCATGAGAAGGAGCAGCTTTAGAAGTTACAGGATTCGTGAACAGTTGCATTTAACAGATGGTTTTCTTTTCCCTATCTTAACGCTTGTTGTTTTACCCCCCCCCCCCTCCTCTCTCTCTCTCTCTCTCTCTCTCTCTCTCTCTCTCTCTCTCTCTCTCTCTCTCTCTCTCTCTCTCTCTCTCTCTCTCTCTCTCTCTCTCTCTCCTCTCTCTCTCTCTCTCTCTCTCTCTCTCTAATAAAACTATGTATTCAGTTAGCTGCATCAAGGGCAGAGTACAATCTCCTTAAAAGGATCAATCATCAAAGTGGGTTAGATGTCGATGGGATAGGGTCCATGAGGTATGCGCAATATCAAAAGCAAACTATCTCTGCTTCAGTGTTGCCATGGAGTCAAATCCCAGGTTACTTGGTGTAGACTGGCCCCTACAGCTTGAGAATGTTTGCTTGACTGTCTCTGAAGACTGTTGACTGCTATTACACTGTCTATTTCTATCTTAGGGTGAGCACTTGTTTTTGTAATTGTAGAATACTATCAGTAATGGTAACACACTTATACGAGAATGGCTGGAGCTTTTCATGATCTATACTATAGTTGTGAACAATTTTGTTTGGATATGTATGTAAATACATCGGCATGCTGATTGTTTCCAGAAGCTAGGTATCTTGTGTGGCACCAGTTGTACGATTCTAGCCATGAAAATGTTCAAATTATTAGCTTGCTCATGTTTTAACATTTGCCTCTTGTGAATTTACTCCGCGAATAATGATCTTTATCATTATTTTGTTTATTCTCCTTAGTGATGTAATTTTCTGAAACGCTATCACTCATTCTGGTGAAGCTTTTGCTTCTAGCGATGATGATTAGTTACTGATGTTATTATCATTACTGTAGCTATAATTATTTCTTGTTTTGCTTTCAGTTTTTTTAGGTTAATGCTGGCACACAATCCGTGACTGGCATGGAATTTATGCCTTGCATCGGTAAGAAACATTTTCTTTATGCTGCAACCAATCAAGGCTGCCTTGTGATGACTGTTTGTAAATTCTTGATTCAGTCAATCCTTCTGTTTCAATTAGGGCTGTAAATGAACAGAGCCGTTCGGTATGTTCGGCTCGTTCGGCTCGAGCTCGGCTCGAGCTCGGTTCGGTTAAACGGTTAATGAACCGAGCTTGAACCAATTTTTTTTGTTCGAGCTCGGTAAAGACACCGTTCGTTTAGGGTGTTCGGCTCGTTAATGTTGTTCGTTAGTTAAACGAACAGAGCTTGAACAATTAAATATGTTCGTTTAAATAAACGAACAAGCTCGGCTCGTTTGCTAAGATAAACGAACCGAGCTTGAACAAGGCGAAGCTCGGCTCGTTCGGTTCGTTTACAGCCCTAGTTTCAATGTATCCCTAGAAGTTAGACATAGAAATTATGAGGTCATTCGGCCATTGTTCTACTGGAAGCCCAAAATTTTTTAGAAGAAAAAGTAATGGAAGAATTCTAACCACTTTCACTAGGTTGCTTGACAGTAATTCTGGCTCTGTACCCAACTTCTGCAAATTACTCAAGGGTAACAACTGTTGCAAACGGAAGTCGATGGTTGCGCATTTTTTTGTTGTATTTTGTGTTTTAAGTCTTGTGCGGTCATACTGTCGACTGTTGCATGATATAGAACGAAAAAGCAGAACTGTCTGTTGTGGAGGAGCAGATCCTTGGTAGAATGCATCTAACTAATGCTATCCATTTGGTTACTCCATTTGGATTACATAATGTAGATTCACACTTTCATTTTTGCAAATTTCTGATATCAGGCATTGCATATAATGACCTCCAGCTTTGCTGGAAAAATTAGGCATCATAACCTTGGTGTAACAAACTGAATAATTAACGTGGTAAGAACTGACAAGTTGGTCACTTTTCTCTTCAAATTTGTTTGGCAAGTTCTCTAAACTGCAAGCACACAGTGACAACACTCGAGCCTTAAAACTCAAGTGCAAACACATGGGAGAAATGGTAGCCATAGTGATATAATATTATTTTGATTAACTAGATTAAACATATATATGTTCTTGTGTCTGATTCATCGACTGATCTGTATTTGGATCGTCCTACATTAAGTAGAGATTAAAGAGCCCAGAAAAGGAATTGTTCAACCATATCTGTTTTCTCATAGTTAGCCATTGACTAGGATTAAAAATGTTTCAGTTTAGTGTTTTTCCTTTCGGATGGAACGAAAATCCTGGCAAAAAAGAACCTTGAATGCATCATGGAGGAGGCCGCAAATTACCAGTCCTGCCAATTGTAATTTTCAAGCATAGTTTCGATAAGGATTTGGAAGAATGTAAATAGATGTTCCCTTCTCCTGCTGTTTTGTGGGGGGGGGGGGGGGCGGGGGAGGGGGGAGGCTAGAACACTGGGAAAAATATCTACTACATTTGGAGCAAAAGTTGAAATCTTTCACCCCCGGAGACTCCTACCGTCCTAGACCCAAAGAGCATGTATGGAAGATGTAAATCAGAAACTCAGCGGCCTCTTAGGTTGGGTGAGATCTTATTCAGTTACTCACATAAGGTATCTCCACAAACCTGCCTTTCGGCCTAGAAGCAGAAAACACCCACATTGTGCGAAATATCTATTACACTTTTATGTCCAATGGGATGCATGGTGTGCTAATATGCAATTCCATTGCAGTTATTTCCAATGCAGAATTATGTCGTACATTAGATTTGGTTGTACTAAAAATCCATATGTCCAACAGTTGGCTGAGAGTTCTTTTACCCTTAAAGACTCGAGTTTGAAGATCTTGTAGAAACGTAAACTATTTAGTGCAAACATGTATAACAACTAACTTAACATAAGCTGCCCAAACACCGAGGAGATCTTCCCAACCCGCAACAGGCTTAACCTTTACACTTTGTGCAAGAGGCTATTTATGCGGCTAAGAACTCGTAACATCAAGTCACAAAACTACACTCTAATATCTGATCTTCAAACTTTCTCATTCATTCTAACTAATTCTGGAAATAGAAAAGGGAAGGGGGAAAAGTGAATATTCACTATTCAAAATTGATGTTTAGGCATTTGAATGGCCTGTCCATAAACTGGAGGATAAGAAATTTAATAAAAATAGAAAGGGTTAATTTTGGATAAAACACAAACTGTGTCAAGTAGCAGAACCCATGTGAAAGATTGATCAAAGTATTTAGTTGTCCTTATTGGGACCATGTGGATGAACTCCACACCTGCTCAATTCGTATTTATTTTTTTCCAGTTGAAGGCCAGCTTGAATTTTAAAAAAAAAAAATTCTAAAAGAATAGTAACCTAAGCAATCAAAACATGTGATAGAAATACATACAAGACAAGAAAACTTCCACGTAATCTAAGGGTGGACTGACTAAAAATATCATGGGAGTCGACGGAGGCAAAGAGAGGGACATTCGAGCACGCCTTGCCGCTGCAATAAGACGCAGTAATGATATGGTGCTGTGGTCCCTTTTGGAATTGCTAAAAGGCTGATCAGATCCACCATCTTGTTTTCTCCTTTGTCCCCACATGTTTGTTCTCATGTGAGAAGTACCCGCACATATCCCATTAATTTCAGATAGAAAGTTTCGAAAGTAACCTCAGTTGTTTGAACTTTGCCGAAATCAAGAATGTTAGAACCCCTTTAGGCTAGCTGCACAGTGTGAGAGCACTATTAGCCTGTGGAATTACCTGATAGGCTGACAGTCGGTTGTTCCATCGATGCCAATGGGCTCCTTGTGCTATCCCTGTGCTATGACAAACTTATACTAATGGGTCATGATAACCTGATTTATATCCCTACACACTCTGTGTGACCGGAATTATCAGGATCCTTATTTGTTGGGGTTTAAACCTTTTGTTCTCATGTGAGAGGGGGGGGGGGGGGGAGAAAAAAGAAAACATGTACTACCAAATATCAACTTCAACTCAACTCAAAAAAAAGTTCTTGAAATACATGATCCAAACAGAGAACTAGGGTTTATAATAAAATAGGTGCAGGCGTCAGGCACGGGCGCATGGGTGAAGAAAGGCTTTCTTTCTCTCTGCTCGATGCTAAATTGTGACCATGGGTACCTCGATTGTATTAGAAAGGAGTGCACTTCAATGCAATGCGTTTTCTGGGCTTCTTATGCTCGCGGTCGCTTGAGACATATTAGAATCATTAGATTTCCACTGTCTTGGAAGAATTGATTTTATTATTAAATACAAGCTTCAACTTGGAAGCAACAAGAACTAGTTAATAATTAGGGTGATCCCAAGATTTAATTACTGCTCCCAATTTTTGATTGTCTTCTGCATTCTTATTCGCTGTGGGAGGGAGGGCATTGGAGCTTCTGGTAAAGTTGTTTTGTAACCTTAAGTTTACGGCTCTTGTATAAAATATAAGGTAAAGTTAAGTATATCAGATCACAAAACAATCTGACACCTCTCCGACTTTGCATAAGCGCCGGAGATTAGTGCAGAAAAAGTTCGGAACAGGACTTTTACATATAAAAATTCTGATAATCAAATGAAAGTGGTGGCACCCGATAACAATTGAACAGCTGGCTGCGTCTAAATTTTATCAGAAGATCCATTTGGATGTCTGTATATTCAGAACTGTAGAATATAAATAATTATTGGATGTCTGTGATGTGCTTCGTCAAGCTAAGCTGTTAATTTTGATAATTGTCCGACCCAGTGGATGTATTTGAGGCCTTGTGTCACATAACAACAATACATGGGATAATGGCACTAATGCTATATATAGTATCGGTATTTTAAATAGGTGATCTGCATGACCAAAAGTAGAGTTTGTCTTCACATTTGGTGGCGGAACAAATCTTGTTCCTTCAAAATTCCAAATCAGCAATTTCTATTTATAGCCACTTGCGACTTATAGGACAGCTCTGCATATAAATAGACAAATTTGAAATTGATAATTGAATTTTGTTCAATCTTTTTGATAATTGAATAACAATCTGTTATTTTAATAGATATTTATTAACAAATAAAATAATCACAACTCAGGTAGATGACATGCTTGGTCTTAAATTAAGATTTTACTCCTAATTGTTATTTAATTAATTATCGACCATCGGAAGGTTTTTTAAATAAACAAATTATGCTTCATTAGTAGACTGAAATAGTAATAATAATTATAATGATAATATTTATGATAGCAGGAACAACATTACATCGCATAATAGCGTGGAAATAAGATTTGTAAATAGGATCGTAATGATGTCCCCACTCCCTCCCTTTTAGTGATTGGACCACAACATACACAATCTCTCTGTGATGTTATATTTTCGTATTAAAAGAAATTATTTGAGGCCAATGATAATTTAACCCTGACAATACAAATAGTCTCAAGACATATTCCAATGGTTTAAGGTATAAGATTTCGAAAGGAACGTCAGGGTTTCGAACCTTACCAAAGACAAGACCCCTCCAGGCTAGCTGCATAGTGTGGGAGCACTATTGGTCCGTAGAATGACCTCCTTGTTATGTCCCTATGACAAACTTCTACCAGTTGGCTTTGAAAACCTGATTTACATCCCCTGTGCTATGACACTTCTACCAGTGGGCTTTGAAAACCTACCTGATTTACATTCCTACACAACCTTTGAAAACCTGATTTACAACCCTGACAATACAAATAGAAAAATGAATAACTACATAAAACTTCTGATACAGCACATCTATTTGGCATGCTTTTTAGTCCCAAAAAAGTGGCCGTTTCTGCGTTTATATAAGAGAGATTCTGAAGTCCTTTGCCAACCTACCATATACCCTCAGACCACAGCACACAACGTGGTGGTGCTCTGTCCCATTACATGGAAGTTTTAACCTTTCGCTAACACAGAAAAGGGAAGAAAAAAAGAGACATCCTTTTTTGCAAGCGAAAAAGCTCCTCTCCTTCTTCCACGACAAAGACAATTCTTGTTCTTGGATTCTTTCCAACAGATACAAGAAAATCAGCATATGATGGAGAAGTTTCTGAATCCAAACGACATGGAGTACGTGAAATTGGCTATGTTAAAACATGAACAAACATTTAAAGAACAGGTGGGCTCATTTATTTTGTTTTTCCTTTTTATGCTTTCTAATCAAATTTTACATGATTCTTGATCTTATTCTCTTTCCTTTTACAACTTTTTACATCTAAATTTTTGTAATTGTTGTGTGCTTGTGTAGGTATGTGAACTTCATAGACTATACAAAATCCAGAGGATACTGATGAAAAACTTGTCAACAACCTCTAAACAAGAGCAGAAATCAGGCTTATGGGATTCAAGAAATGCTACAAATACAAGTCTTGTAGATAATCATGATTCATCAACCAAGAAGACAGGAGAAGTTAAAGTTCTTGGCTTGGAAATTGAGACCAATGGCGAAGTGGAAATTGGGGATGAGAGTGAACTCGAGCTTACATTAGGCCCAACAAATCAATATAGGAGGAAAAAGACATTAGAGACCTCGGATTCTAATGCAAGTTTTTGTTCTTCTTCTAATGGATCCAAGTGGTCGAAGTCAAACTTTTGTCGTGTGATGGATACACCGGAAGGAAATTTGACCGGTGGCCGGAAATGGGAGTTGGAGAAGATCAGCTCAAACTCCAATTTATTTAGTGGGAAGAAAAATAATTCTTCTGTAGTTGGAAAGCAATTAAGAGGAGACAGACATGGGAATCCTCCATGGCTTTTACAAGCCTTTTTGACTTGAGAAAAAAATGTACATTCGGACACGGGTATTTCTTAGGATCCCGTCCGATCGTAAGTAGGTGTAATCTTTCTTCAATCTCTTGTCGGCCATGTTTTAATGGATTGTTTTAACTACGTCTTTTTGGTAAACTTTCAATGTGCGCTTATAGCATCAGGCAGGTGATGGAATTATCTTTTTTATGATCATGATGAATAAATAACATGGTCACGTAAGACGGTTCAGATATGAGGAGGCTAAAAATGAGACAGAATATGATGTTTCCAATCACGCGTCGTTATGTGTACAAAAACAGTTTTTTAAATAAGTGGTGCTGCATTTTTTCTTTTTTAAAAAATTATTTTTATACACGTGGTGTCACGTAATTTAAGTCTTCATAATTTACCTCATTTTTAGAAACCTCAAATCTGAACCTTACGTATGCTGGGAGGGTTGTTAATAAAATGGCATTTTATGGTAAGAGAATCCTAGAATTTGTTTTCCCTTTTGCAAATTATGATTGTGAAATAACTAGACATATTTTATTATATATGTAATGTCTCAAAGCAGTTTTATTTTGGTCAAAATAGTAACTATTAGATATCATCTTAACAATTTCTTGATAAGTTGGACATATACAAGTAACAGAGGATGGTAGCTAAAATAGGATAGTTTAAGAAATACTATTAAGACGTCTAATAATTAGTCTCTAAAACATCTTAAAATCTTGGATGCCTTTTTAATCTGACTACTAGTAATATGAAAATAGAACCACTCCCATGTGGTTGATTTTTCATTGATGTAAAACAGCCTTAGGAGTACGCTTTTACCCTTGATTTTTTTTTTTTGCATCGTTCAGTTCCGATGATCGAATAAGAACTCTTACACAAAAAAATACTAAAACACATATTTAAAAACGTACAAAATTAATTAAGGGTTCTCGTTCAGTCAACCGAGCTAAAGGATCATCCAATTTTCTGGCTATAGTTTTCGAAGCATTTTTAATGGAAAAATCTAATGTTGTGATGGACTTGGGCATGTAGATTTGGTAGTCTTCAAAGCTTTTAGACATGGTACGTACCGAGGTAGTGCTGGCATCCCTTTCGTCCATAACTTTGTTCAGTCATGTCCGGGAACGATGTTATTGTCTTGATGTGCCTGTACTGATATTTCTTCACAAAATATCAACGTCCACTGTGGGTTGGCAAACCCATATAATCTGCTCTTATGTTCTTCCAGAAAAAGTTGAACCCACCTGAGGGTTTTAGACTTTTAGTTGTGACTTTGGTAAAGATTTATGACAAATATAAACTGAAATAAGTGTGTTAACAGAAGTTTGCATCTCAACCAGTAAGGTCCTTGCCGCTTTCGGTTCTATAGTAATTGTAGGGATGTAAATCATGAAACCGATAGATTCAAACTTATGTACACGAGTACAATATTATGGAGGCCAAACAATGGAATTCCCAGCAAATTCATATAAGATTTAAATTCTAACCAGTATCAATGACACCAGACACCCAAACTGAACTAGTGTTCATGACATGATTTGAACTTTCAAGCTGTTGTAGTTAAATGAATTGTCTGTAGCATCTTTGACTTTTTCCATTTAACTATACTCCAGTAGTTAGTGTAGTGTCTTTTGTTCTTTCAAGTTCATAGTATATCTTCTACACGAATAGTACATGAATGAAAACGGGAAACCTTTGCCTGTAGGACTTTCAGTTGTTGAAGGATCTTACTAATCATATTTTTCTATTGCTACATGAATAACCTAAGAAAAATGTGATTGTCTACTTCAAACAAATTCAAGACTTGGTGCTAATTCAGCCACGCAACAGTCTTAACTTTTCTGAATCTTTGGTTAATGAAACACTGGCTAAAATACCGATTCCATCAATTTTGGATTTAATTCAAGATTTCCAGGACACGGCACCACCTACGCACTGATATAGTTAAATTTAGTCAGGTGTATAGTGCTCATACCACCATAAACGTAGTTATGAATTTTATTAAGAGATTATTAAAATTTCACATTCAAAAACTTGTAGCAAGTAATATCTACACCAACATCATAGGATGGACAAGTGATGTTTTTTTTTTTAAATAAAGCTAATATATTTTTTTCGTTCACCCTAAATTTATATTAATTTAGAACGTTTAAAGAAGTTTTTTTCCCCAACAAACGGATCCTAAAGTAACTATAATTAATATTAATATCTAGCAAAGTTCATCTAAAGAATATGCAGATTTTCTCGCACCAAGTATAATATGGTTGAGGTTGATGTGAAGCCGTCTCAGTGCATAGCTCAGTTTGTATTCGAGTTAGGATTTACTCCAAGAAGTCAAGAATTCGATTCTAGAGACACGCTCTCACGTTCTAATATTGCTAGACTCGAAGGCATGGTTTGCATGAGGACATCTTGCGTGAGTCACTACGTAAGTCTTCATACAATCTAAGAAGTCGTTGAACTCCTTATTTGCATCATCCATAATGTTATTTGGGGCTGAAACCAGAGCTATTAAATGATCTTTTGATGTGAACCAACAGGTCTACAGGTTTAAGGGGCAACTTTTCTTTAATAAAAGTAAGAAAAAGTTATAACTCAAAAAAAAAAAAAAAGTTGGAAAAAATAAAGTAGGTAGATTCACAAGTCTGCAGTTTCTATCCGTCTTTTTGAGTGTTGTTAAATCTCCACCAACCACATGGAAATTAATGCCCAACACTTGAAAACGAAGAGTTTGGTCTGTCTACTCCAAATGAATATCGATATTCTCCATTCCTCTTTTAAGATTAAGGCTACCTGGTGATAATGTATTCCACTGAATTCTAGACCTTATCTATTTTAGATGGCATCCTCTGATTCATTTGGCAGCATCTTTTTGTCTCTTTCTTTATTTGATTTACATTTATTTGCATCACATGTGGAAAGGAGAATAGTTGCCTATCCATCTCTCTCTCTCACTTTTTTTTTTTTAATTTTAAATTTCGCTCTATTCATCATTTTTGAAAGAAAGCAATCATTTAGAATAGAGACCGGATAATATTGGATATTTTTAGTTGCAAAAAGGTTATATCATGATTTTGGTGCTCTACCGTCATAATCTGAAAAAGTTTAGTAAAAGATGTAAATGTGAAATTCAATAGCCTTTTAGATCAATAAAGCTTTTCACCACATATTGATAATTTTTATGTGTTTCTTTTGGAGTGCAAGGCCAAAGGGGTCACTCTACAGTCCTATATGAAGCTGTGTGTAAGAGACAGATCAGATTTACTCAGCGTCCTTCTACGTGGGAAGAGATAGGTCCAGATCTCCTACAAGGTGATAGCGAAAGTCCAAAGACATAACACAAACCACTTACATGGCGATTACCTGAATTCGATCTTACGTCATTTGAAATACAATCTGCTACTTGAATATCAACTAAACTCCGTTGTGGAATTACTTTTTATGTGTTCCTTCTGCCGCCAATGAGATGATTTTATTTGTATTGCTTACTGCATAGTTAGACCATGAACAGTCTTAGTACAGGTGTAGCAATTAAATGATATCTTATTCATTTTAGCATTGCAATTCATTGTGAATTATAAAGTGAAAATAACGTGAATGACGTGAACTAGCAAACAAAAGAGAGAGCATACTTTTAGGTCTTTTATCTTTTATTTACTTATTTACATCATTCACTTATCACTTTCACACCACAACTTCATGATGAAAAACATTATTCTATTCATTTTCAATTTTCTAAGTTCAAGTCTTCCTATATATATACTAGTAGAGTGGGGGTCGTGCAACGAATGGCACCCCCCCAAGTGTGTTAAAAAAATTAATTACGTATGATTTGTCATTCTTATATCTGTGTTACATAATTTTATTATTATTCTTTTAATGTCACATCTATATCACCGAGATAGGATAAAATATATCACGTGATGTATATAAATTTTACTAAAAAGAGAAGTGTTTGTTTTATAAAAATAGTAAAAATTACATAGTTTGAACTTGAACATCCAAGCTTGGTTAGTGATCTCTTTTTATCAAAGTTAATACTATTCATATGAATATACATAATTTTATTTTGATATTAATTGAATATATTTTTCTTCTAATAAAAGACAAAAAAAAATAAAGGGAGGCTGGCTTGTAAATCTTTTGCCAGGCCATTTATCTTTTAATGGGCTGGGCCAGAATCATAAATTTTTGGTTGGGCTCTTCTTTTTTTCTCTAGCCGTTCTTGCTTTAAGCCTCTACCTTGAACCAATTAAAAGATTATGTTTGATGCCAAATGTCAAAGCGGGAGAAAAGTTTCATTTTCTTATACTAATGTTAGATTAGATATATTAAGAAAAAGATTATGAGAAAATAATGCCATGAGTCAACGATTTCAAACCTGAAATGATTATATTGAATGGAATTTACCCCAGATGGGTCAACGATCCCAAGACTTGCCCTTCGACTCAACCTCCACATTTTGAAAATTGGTACATAAATACGAGGGATAAATTACATATTGAATGTGTTTCATCGAATGCCATACCAAACCAGGTTCAGTCATTCATCAAAAGAATTAAAAAACAAATAAAAGTCAGGTTCAGTCAGATCAAACAACTTCTCATTTTTAAACGATTATATGGAACAACTTAATGACTTCATAACTGAGTCACTGATCATTCGTGTAGCTTCTTAGGTCGACAGGGCCGTCTACAGCCCAAATATAAAAAAATTCTGGGCTTGGAAGCTCAGTTGGACATGGTATCTCAATGGGCCAAAGGCCTGCAGAAATAGTGATGCGGTATGGCCCCTCTTTTATAACAAATGGATAGAAAAACCTTCTGAATTTGCAATCATTATAGTGATGAACACTCAAAAAACCTTATCCCCCAAAAGTATCTTTGAGCTTCTTTAAAAGATCGTATGAGGAACTAGCGATTAAACCACAAGCAGAAAACCAGGCAACAATTGATGTCCTCATTGAACTCGATATATTCTGTGAATTGAGCTTTTGCAGCTGTTGGAGTTTAAGGTGGTTGTGAGCCGAGTGATATTATCTAAAAGAAACATCTTCAGAAATGGAGCTTTGTTCACCCTTCAAACCTCTTGCAAATCTAAACTCTGACATCTCATTTTCATCTTCCATTTCCGCTTTCACCATCCGAGTTCATGTCAAAGTCCCAAAAGTTTCATTCTTTAACTCAAAAAATTCCCGGGTTTTGGCTGTTCTTGCAGACCCTAAAGAATTACCTCAAAACAGCCCTCAGAGACTTCTTAAAGAGCTCGCAGAAAGGAAAAAAGTGGTGTCCCCCAAGAAAAAAGTTCCTCCAAAAAGATTCATACTGAAACCCCCGCTTGACGATGCAAAATTAGCGGAAAGATTTCTTAATAGTCCGCAATTGTCAATAAAGTTGTTCCCTTTACTAAGTTCTTGCTTACCTTCTTCACGGCTAAATAACGCTGATAAGACTTGGATTGATGAGTATTTGCTTGAAGCTAAGCAGGCTCTTGGGTACCCTCTTGAGCCCTCTGAAAATTTTCCAGATGATAACCCAGCTAAGCATTTTGATACATTGCTGTACTTAGCATTTCAGCATCCTAGCTGTGAACGGACCAGAATGAGGCACATTAGGTCAGGCCATTCGAGACTGTCGTTTTTGGGGCAATATGTGCTTGAAATGGCATTGTGTGAGTTTTTCTTGCAGAGGTATCCGAGGGAGTCTCCTGGTCCTATGAGGGAGAGGGTATTTGCATTGATAGGCAAGAGATATCTTCCCAAATGGATCAAAGCTGCAAGTTTGCAAAATCTTGTTTTTCCGTATGATAACATGGATAGACTGATCAGAAAAGAAAGGGAACCTCCAGTAAAGTAAGTCTGGTCTTGGTTTATGCTTGGAAGTTCCATTTCTCTTGAGCTGCTGCTTGCATATACTCATTTAACATGATCACAGTCTGATAACTCTCATTTGCATAAGCTATTCTTGATGTATCATTTTACGTTGTTTTATGAAGTTTATCAGCATAAGACCATTGTTATTCTTATGAAGTTCTTGTATTTCAATGCTTTACAATTGAAGTTGACCTTCAAATAACTTGTGAATCGTAATTATTTTCCTGATGCTGTAACTCATGATTAACCCAAATATTTGCTTTATTGATCTTTCCTGTTTTCTTAAGAGTCTGTTGTGCCCTTCTCCTTGGCCAAATTGGTGAAAGGAGATGGGTGAAGTGATAATTCACTCTGTGTGTGTGTGGAGGTCGGGGTGGCGGCGTCAGCGGCGGGTGTGAAGATAAGAAATGAGCTAAAAAAATGTCATACAGATTATGTTGATTTGAAGGATGACATCTTATCCGTTAAAAAAATGAGTTAAAAATGCCGTACGGATTAACTTTATTTGAAGGTTTCCACCTTCACCCATCTTCACACCCTTTCTCGACAACTGATCCTTCAGTAAAGGAAGATGTAAAGGAGGTAATGTGTGTAGGAGATCCAGGGTATTTTACTGCGGGTGGTTGCTCCTACTTCCTCAGCTCTAAATCTTTTTGATGCTATTGCAATGACAAGCATCGTCTTTCTGGCTTGAAAGGTGAAACAGTGTATGTGTGTGGATATTTATTGTTTTAGAATGAAGAAAAACTGTAGAATAGTGAAATCAAAGAAATTTGTCTTTTTTCCTAGTCTCTCTCAAAATTGTAGAATAGTGAAATCAAAGATATTTGTCTTTTTTCCTAGTCTCTCTCTCTCTCTCTTGATGGGTGGTAGAGGGTTGTGGCAACATCAGCCTATCTGTCAAAAACATTTTAACTAAATATAAGTGGCATTGTACAAAAACTCTCCATGGGCTTCCAGTATTTTATGGAACACTTAAATTTCTTTATCAAGTGGAGGGCAATGGGGCAAGTGCCTTATTTAACGAGAAAACTTCTTATGATGCACAATGGAAAAGGGTGCTGTATCAGTTCTGAATGTTTAAATGGCCAAATGCAGAATCTTAAGGCTATGAAGTGATACAGGCCGTTCAAATTTTAGTGCTTCTAAGACACCCGAATGAAATTACTTTCCTGCTTCATAATTGAGTGTCATCTTCTTAATGCATTTTGTATAATGAATAGATGAGCTTCCATGATTACTCTTTGGAATTTGGACATTATGAGTGATTGTACATTTAATACGTTCCTCAAGCATCCTTTAGAGTGGTAATTGGTGAACTGAATCTCTTGATTTTGACATCAGTGCATTAACTGTCATGACAGATCTGTTTTTTGGGCTTTGTTTGGAGCAATTTATCTGTGTTTTGGCATGCCGGAGGTTTACCGGGTGCTCTTTGAAGTATTTGGAATGGACCCAGAGGCTGAAGACTGTCAGCCTAAGCTAAGGAGACAGCTAGAAGACGTGGACTTTGTATCTGTAGAATTTGAAGACAGAAAGCTAAGTTGGCAAGATGTTGCTACTTACAGGGTAAGTCCATTCATCTTTTCCTGTGCTTTTGCTTGTGAGATTTGGTAATAGTCTTCAACATTCCCTTGGAACGTTTGAGAGACATAAATTTTTGAAGTCACACTTGCCTGTTAAAAGAAAAATGGTGGCCCTTGCATTAGTTTTACTTCCTTTTCTCCGTTCAATGCTCTGACTATTGCTTGGAGTAGTTCTTTCTGCTCAAGTGTTTGTTGGCAAATATTGCCAATTAGAAGCGATGCTGATACAAAATAAATAACGAACAATAATCTACTGCTACAATAATCATGTAGCAGGATGTTGTGAGCATAGGCTATGTGAGGAATGTAATTAATTTCTTTGGTTTGACTTTCACTATTACCTGATCCTATTCTTCAACTCTTATTCATAGACAAAATCAACCAAGAACTTACCCTGGAGATAGGGGTTTAGCATACATGGAGTTCTACTTCTTAGACAGTAGTATTATTTTGGTTTCCTTTCATATATTGTTCGGTGAGGAAATACAGTGCCCTGTATGACATTATTAGTCATAATTAATATACAAGAATTGTTCCTATATACTACAGTGTTTATGTATGTCTTAAGCACGTGATATTTTGAGCAACTGAACACATATATCGAAAGCTATGTTCATTGTAGTTATTTTCATTTCATATAGGTGGCTAGAGGTTCATTATTATATTTTTCATCACATCTTGTATGGAGAAATTATTAGCATGCTTGATTCATTTTATGGTGCTGTCTCATGTTTTCACAGCCTCCAGAAGATTCACTTTTTGCACATCCAAGGCTCTTTAGGGCATGTGTTCCACCTGGAATGCATCGATTTCGTGGAAATATATGGGATTATGACTGTAGGCCTCATGTCATGCGGACACTTGGATATCCCTTGAAGTTGGCTGATAGGATCCCAGAAATTACGGAAGCCAGAAATATAGAGCTTGGACTTGGCTTACAGGTATCCTCCGGTATTTACCATGCGGTTTTTTCTCCCCGAGTGTGCTGCGTCATGCTGCTTTTTCATGGAAACTATGCTTTGTTCATGAAAAAAAGTCTTTTCGTTTTTTTTTAGATTTGACAATCACATAAGGGTGTAATTAAGCTTTCCATTTCCATTTCCAATGGAGTCAAGGACACACTCTTTCTTGACTTTGGAATATGATGGAACAAAACAAAATGACTCACTAAATTGGATGTTCTTCTTATATTGTGGAGTAGCAGTTGATCGACACAGCTTAAACGCATCATTATGGGTTATCGGAAAACAACATGTCTGTTTCTAACACATAGGTCCGACTCCCCTGTACCCCGGATAGGCGGGAGCCTCTAAGGCAATGGGGTAATGTTGTTGTTGGTATAAGAGTGTACTTAAAATGAATGATCTTTGACAGTTAGCTTATCATTTCAACTAATGATTTTGCATAGAAAGTGAAATAATATGATCTTGGTAGTTAGGAAAGGGTAGAACCTTTTCTATCCACAAGTAGAGGCCTTTGGAGGATGGATAACCTACTTTGTCTTAAACAGAGGCTGTCTATTCCTTTGGTTATTCTTGATCTCTATTATGTGAAATTTAAAACGCGTATCTGGTTTTGAATGGTTTGTGAATTATGGGATACTGATGGTTTCTGCTTGTGTAATTATGGTTGCTGTAGAATACTAACCGCTAAGACATCATCCTGCACAACAACTGGCATTTGTAGCTTTGGACTGCTCGCACTTGACGATATAGCATAGTTCTGAATCTTCTGTTCTCTAGTTTCTTAACTGCCTTAATATCTGTAACAGCTCTGTTTCATGCATCCATCAAAACACAAATTCGAGCATCCACGATTCTGCTTCGAACGGCTTGAGTATGTAGGCCAGAAAATTCAGGTACTTCTTTCCTTATGTAAATTAACGTCTCCCTCACCTGGTTCTGCATTTCACCGATGAATGTGAAGCCGTCATATCCACGATACCACAAGGTTGTTACTTTGCTTGCACATGCCTTGGCATTGAGAGTAGATACATTCACAAAATTCACAGTCTGCGCTAGCGCCTAGCATATGGCATAAGATGTGAGATCAAGTATAAAGATCTGGATGCTGCCATGCAGGATCTTATTATGGCAGAGAGGTTGCTGATGAAGCATCTGGATGCTCCAGGGAAATGGTTACAAGAGAAGCACCGACGACTTCTCATGAACAAGTTCTGTGGGAGGTACTTGAGAGAGAAATATCTGCATCGTTATATCATATACAGCGAGCAGGTTCAGGATAAATTTGAGCACAACCGACGGCTTAGAAATCCGGCTACTACTTCCGTTCAACAGGCGATTCACGGACTTTCTTACGCAGTGTATGGGAAGCCGGATGCAAGAAGGCTCATGTTTGAGCTTTTTGATTTCGAGCAGATCCAACCAAAACCAGTTTGAAGATTCAGCTGTGTCAGTGTGTACTAGTTTTAGTTCTAGATTTGCAGAATGATACTATTAGAAAGAAGAATAACTTGGGAAGAGGAAAATGCTTGCTGTGGTCGTCATTGGGTGGGGGGGGTGGGGGTGGGGGTTGGTCATTGATTTAAGTCAGAAATTGAAATATGTTGTACATAATAAGATTTTGTTTTTGTATCCAACCCTGATTGATTTGTGCCACGAGCTTTGAGTTTGATTATGGGTTTAAAGTGACGCTCGATAGCTTTCCTGTTTTTATCTCCAATCTGGTGCAATTCATCCTCTACGACGAAGACAAAATTATCAACTACGACAAATATTGTCACATCGATCTTTCTGTCACGGTCAATGTTATTTACCATATAAATATACAAATCATTTTAGATCCACCTTAGTTATTCAGCTCTAAACATACATTCATGTCGATGCCACTGAAGAGACACAGGTCGTTCGTTTGACATTAGTTCAGAACTTGGGTCACTATCAATACGATCCATTCGGGCAAAGTCAAAGATGGTCAACTCGGTCATCTATCACTACGGCACATACATGCGCCTCATCCACTCGTTGCTGGTCGGGTATGGACCTGGTGCCTCAACTTTGATGTCCATCCCCACTTTCAGGTTCTGAGGTGTTCCTGTTCGACTCGGCCAACCAGACACTTGTTAAAACAGGCATGTGCCAACGGACAATTTAGCCATATAACGTGACACATGGAGTCACTTGGCGATCATATGGAACATCTTATCAGAAAGACTAAACACATGACACTCTCTGGTAGTTTCTCAACATGCATTGTTTATCCAGATCATATAAAAGTGCGAAAATGTTCAATCCATTGAGCAAGATCATAGATACAATACAAAAAATGATATATTTTTATCTAATGTTCCATCATACAAATATGGTAAAACCTATAAATGACTTAAGCATCTAAAGGTTTTCTCTAAAGCAATAGTTCCAGAACTTGTAACGTTGTTCAACTTATGCAAATTTATTGGAATGTTAGTTATGACAATAAGCTACGTTTGTATAAGACTTTGATGACGTTCTCACCTTTTTAGATCATCTCTGAGCCATATAAAGATCTGACTTCTTCAATATAATTTTCCCTTCTTTTTAAAGATGTTTATCAGCTTCTTTGGTTTTCAGTCTCCTGAAGGTTAATACTGTTTCAACATGAACTTTTCTATTTCGATATAACCTGTCCTTTTCCTTTTTTTTTTTAGGAAAACAACTTACTTTCGAAAAGGAAATTTTGCATTTGTGTATAATTTCTTTCTTCTCTTTTATGCTTATTTTCAAAACAAAAGATAATATACAATCAACAAACTACCTACATAAGTTTAAGATATGAATTTTACATTTAAAACTTATGGATTCTCACAAGCAAATAAGTTTGGCAATTGGAGTGTTTGAATTTCTTTCTTTTTTTTAACAGGAGAGTTTGAATTGATCTTGTTGTAGTTTTACTAATCGACAAATACAAGCAAATTTTATTTTGTACCATTGGTATCATCTCTTGAGTTATTATTGACGGTTGCTCAAATAAAAAAAAGTGCAGGTTTATCACGTTGCGTACGTATCTATCAATTTCTGAATTTTTAAATTGATCCATTTTAAATTTAAAACGTAATTGACGTTACATACATATCTATCAATTTCTGAATTTTTAAATTGATCCGTATTAAATTTAAAAGGTAATGGATAAGAAAAAGAAAGAAAAAAATCGAACTGCTAGGTATGATCTGGTTCATTTGCCAACTTTTTTTCTTGAATATTAACCTCAAATTTTAGTTTTCATTGCACTTTCAGCACGTTTGTAAATATATATATACAATGCATGTAGATACACATATACATATAACTTTGTGTATACATATATACATATACATATGTATGTATACGTTTTATGTAACATATGTATAAAATTATATAGGGAAACATATATTTGGCGGGGCACGATTGCCAAATCAGCCAAGTGGGGTATTCCGATTTCCGTAACAAAGACAGCCATAGCAAGGCCCTTCCTGATGGGGATGTATACTGAACAGCAAGTACTGAAAAAAATAAGGGTGTCAGCACTTTGCAGCTCCTCCTCCTCCGTCTCCCTGATAGTACTAGTCTCTCATATCGTCTATTGCGCACCGTTGCCTGCTGCTCAATAATTGATGCAGCTGATGCGACTTTGTTCTCTGGTGTATATCTCATCGACGTTTTTCTTGTCATAATCGGAGATCAGGTGCTCCGATATGTCAAAAGCGCGAGTTTATGCGGATGTTAATTCTCTTCGCCCTCGGGAATACTGGGATTATGAGTCCCTTACTGTTCAGTGGGGGTAATTGCTTGTTACTCTCTTTTCAAGCCCTAAGTCGTTATGCGCATTTTTTTTTTCTTAATCTGAATTTTGTTTTGGTTATCTATTAGCAACATTGGTAGCATATACCGTTAGTATTCTTGTGGGATTTTAGATTGGACTTCTTGTTGCCAACTTGCTTGAAATTTTTTGGATTTAATTCACGTACACCATATATATGTATTCTGTGTGTGTCTAAAAGCATGTGTATGTGTATATAGTAAGTAAGTTAGTTAGATATTATGACGTTTTGATTATTAATGTTTCTAAGACTGGCGTGCTTCCTCAGAACAGCACTGAAGTGAACTTAATTTGCTAATACCAATGTGATTCAGTTTTTGATTATTTTTGTTGTTGAGTTTTCTGTTTAACTGGTTTTGTTGCTCCTTGATTTATTATGGCAGGGATCAAGATGACTATGAGGTGGTCCGTAAAGTTGGAAGGGGAAAATACAGTGAAGTATTTGAGGGTATAAATGTTAACAACAATGAGCGGTGCGTTATCAAGATCCTGAAGCCTGTTAAGAAGAAAAAGGTGCGATTCTACTAAACTAGTCTGGAAGATGTTCAAAAAGGGATTGCTGCTAGCTTGCTGGTGAATCGAATATATTGCTGTGTGTTTTGAATTCCATTGGCTGTAGTCGTAGCATCTACTTGTTATGGAAACTTTGATTTCCCATCTAATAACTTGGAAGGGATTTTCAATTGCTTGCACATGGTTTCCGACAATGTGTCTATTACTTGCCGTGTGTGTATCTGTTACTTGTGGACGAGGTCTCTCATTGGTTTCTTATTTGTCTTTGTACCTATGTCTCTTTTGTTTTGTGTTTCATTAAACTCGTCACTTGATAGATGGTGTTTCACATACAGTCCTTAACTTAGTTGTTGTTTTTTTAATAATTACCTTTCAGATAAAGAGAGAGATCAAAATACTGCAGAACCTTTGCGGGGGACCAAATATTGTCAAGCTTCTTGATATTGTTAGGGATCAGCATTCAAAAACTCCAAGCTTGATTTTTGAGTATGTCAATAGTACTGATTTCAAGGTTTTGTATCCCACACTCGCAGATTATGACATACGCTACTATATCTATGAGCTTCTCAAGGTAAACTATCAACACGATCCACTCTTTAATTTATAGTATATTTTGGTTCTGTTTTATAAATGTTGCTCTATTGTTGATATTTTTATTTGGTTGCCATCTACTTTCATAAGTAGACGATTACAAAAAAAAAAAAAAAAAACTTTCATAAGTAGACTCATTAGTAGTTGTGTCAGGGATAATTATAATGGTTCTGTAATTTATTCAGTATATGTCTAAGTGCAATTCTTTGGATGTGGTGCACAGTCGCTCACTTCAATTGCCTGGCTTCACCCAGGAACCTAACTTCTAAGTTGTAGCTTGTCTCTTTTTGTTTTTGACAACTATACTCGTCTTGCAAGGGCCACTTTGTGGTATGCCTTGCTAACTGTAGCATGAAGAAGCGCCAATGACCTCATGTTGGAAGTCACATACATTTCTGTAGCAGGGAAATAGAAATATAGCGCAACCAGAATTTTTTATAGTTTTGGAAGACATTGTAAATTCTGAACGATTCATAGTCTTGACATTGATTTATTGTTTCAAAGTAACGTTAACTGGGATTTACCGCTATTCAGAAGTAGTGTCAGTGAAGGACCGTTATGATGGTTCTGTTTTTGGTTGCTCTCCTATGTGGGACCACAGGAAAGTGCTTGATGGTTGGGGTTGGGGTTGGGGTTGGGCTGGGCTTCTTGTTATGGTGAGGTACACTGTGTGTGCCGTTGAGTTCAATAAAGTCAGAACTATCTTTTAGAGGCTAAATGTTTTGGGGAAGGAAAAGTGTCAGATATCTTATTCTAAGTAGCTTGGCAGATCATGGGTGACTTGGCTTTGTGAGGTTAACTTTAACCAGTATGTTGTTCACAGAGCATGCTAGAAATTTAATGATGAAAACGTATCATTGTGGTAAGGGTGATCAACTGACTTCACACTTTAACGTCAAAGGGTACGAAATTTATAATTTGACTTGCATATGTTAGACTTTCTAGATATGTTATCTGGTCTTTAAAATTGATGCTCCATAGTAAACCTCAGGGTAACAAAATAATGTGGCTCAATTCAGGACATTTCTCCTAGGCCTGATTGTCCAGTCTCCTGTTTTTAAAGGATACCATACAGAGCCGGATGCATTCTTCTCTTTCTGTCAACCTTCGGATGGAACTCTCATTGGCCTTGAATTTTGGGCATAAATATTGATTGCTGTTCATTAATTCTCCATGTTGCTAGGATGGGTGGTGTATATGGCTGGGTGTTTTCTGAGGTTGCCTCACTACATTGTGTTTATTGCCATAGGCATTGGATTATTGTCACTCGCAAGGCATAATGCATAGGGATGTGAAGCCTCACAATGTGATGATAGATCATGAATTGCGTAAGCTTCGCTTGATAGACTGGGGTTTGGCTGAGTTTTATCATGCTGGAAAGGAATACAATGTTCGTGTAGCTTCAAGGTTAGGCTAATGTACTTTTGTTTTGTTTTTGTTTTGTTGAAGAACTATGATAAGAATATCAAAGCTTTTCGTTAACATATTTGCTTACTCTATGAAAAAAAAAACATACTTGCTCTGGCTTAGCATCCAGAACTAGTTGTTCAAAAAATTACCCGGCCTTTTATCACCAAGCATTCATTTGATAAGTTCTGAACTTTTTGTTCTGGAAATGAAGTGCTCTTAGACCTGTTCTTCGAAAAGAATTTCCCTGACCTTGAAACTCATTTCCAGCAGATCTTTTCTGTGGTGTGGATGAATTGTTAGACTGCACTTAAAAGAAGTGTTAAAAGTTGATGAAAAAAATTATCTGGATAATAGCATTAGAAAGCATGCTTTTTTTTTTGTAAGTATTAGAAAGCATGATTAGCCTTTCTAAGATTGTGATTCAAACTAATCTAGATCACAATTTTTTTTGTAAGTGTTCTTTTTGCTATCTTAACATTCAAGTGAAGGATAAAAAGAGGCAAGAGAAGTGTGTAGTCAGGGAAAGAGCATCAGCGAAAGGGTAGATGAGGGTAATAGCATTGCGAGAGAGTCAAATAAATAAGGGTTGTGAAGTACTTAGGCAGATTGAGATATGCAGGTCAAGGAACAAAATGTAATCAGCACTTTTATGGGTTTCGAAAACAAAGAACAAAACCAACCCAAACAAAAATGTTAACCAGTTGCTGGTCGATCCAACTAGCACCTTATCGCAGTGGAGTAAAAATAGGACTACTTTGCGATTATGGAATATATGAAGGAAAATAACCAATAGACATATGGTGTTTAGTTGTTCCTCTATCGTTTTTTGGTTGTGTGGTTGGGGGTTCTATCTTTAACTCTGAAGTTAACACGTTGTATCATACTGTTATTAGTGTCTATATACATATACATCTATTTCTGTGTGCCCGGCTTTCGGGGTGGGGGGTATTGAAATGCATACGCGACCATATAGTCGACCCAACTTAGTGGGAACAACCTATAGATGTTGAGCGCGTTGGCTCAGGTCACCAATTTTTTCTTCACCTTTATTTGGAAAGCTATACGTATGTCTCATATTCAAAGCTCTTCCTTTGTTGGAGGTTAAGTTTTGACTTGTGAGAGCAGCATTTGTCTTGATTCTTCTGCTTCCAAAAGGAGAAGCAGGAACAGGCGAAGGTGATACAGAAAAATGCTGGAAATCAGAGGTTTAGGAAGTAACTTTGCTTGATAGTATTTACCCCAAAAAACGGTTGATAACTTGAGTGTCAATCCCGTTATTTGGTGATGTTTGAGTATTGGAAGCAAATTGATCTTGGATGTTCAAATTTACATAGAATTATCTGAAGGGGAAAAAAGCTTTTGTCACCATCGTAAAAAACTTGTGTCATGAGGAGAGAGCTACAAGTGTTAATTAAACATTAATTTGAAAGGAGAAAATGCAGCTGCAGTATGTCAATAATCAATTGTCTACGTGGTGGTGGTGAGAGCGATAGCATAGTTCTTTCTTATTTATTACTAATAGTTCCTGTTCTTATCTGCATAAACTTGTCAATGGTAACTTGGCAAAATCCTTGTATAAGTTTTGATGTGGTCAAGTTTGTCAGATTGTCAATTTAGCATCTGTAGTTCAGGCTCATTTCGAAAATTCTTATCTTCGTCAGGTACTTCAAAGGGCCTGAACTTCTTGTTGATTTGCAAGATTACGACTACTCATTGGATATGTGGAGTCTTGGTTGCATGTTTGCTGGAATGGTGAGGCTTTTGGTGCTAGTGATCCCCTGTTATTGGTTCTTTTTTCACATTCTCCACGTGCTATATTCTCCTTTTTCTCTCTGTCACACACACACACACACACACACATATATGTACAAATGTATGCGCTGTCTCTGCAGACATGCTGAAGAAGTGGATTTATTGGTTTTTATGTGGTGGTGGTGGGTGGGGGGAGGGGTCACAAAGCCATATTGAAGAAAGGTTCAGTCAGACTGGAGACTGTCATGCAACCTTTTTATTCTGTTCTTGCTTTTCTTGCAGATCTTCCGCAAGGAACCTTTCTTTTACGGTCATGACAACCAGGATCAGCTTGTCAAAATCGCAAAGGTAGTATGAGTTTGTTCTTATGTAATGCTAGTTTAAGCTTTGTGAATATAAATAGAAGTAAAATGGATGATTTAGGTAGTACTTGCTTTTGCATGTATATTCAAGTCTTAGCTATCTAATTTTTTTTGTTCATGAGACAAGGTTCTTGGAACAGATGAATTAAATGCATATTTGCACAAGTACCATCTAGAGCTCGATCCTCAACTTGAAGCTCTCGTTGGAAGGTATGCTCATATCTCTCTGTATTCACTATTTGTGAGTTCACAATTTTGACCTTTAGACCACAATACCATTTTGTGTATCTTCACTGTGATTGGTTTCATTTATATGAAATATATAGCATTAGCTTTCTACTTGTAAAAGAGTCGGCAAAAAGCTTTCAGACTTCTTGGTGTTTCTGCTTTTATGCTTCTCACTTATGGTTGTCTGTGTCCATGTTTTCAATTTTTTTGCCTTTTTCTTCTCATCTATGGTTTTGCAGACATAGCAGAAAGCCATGGTCAAAGTTCATCAATCCAGATAACCAACATCTTGTATCACCAGAGGTCCCTCTTTGGTTTATGCTTTTTAAATGCTCCCTCCTTTCCCTCGCTCCACACTCGTGTTATTGACGTCAAATTGCATTTTCTTGCACGCAGGCTATAGATTTTCTTGATAAGCTTCTTCGTTATGATCATCAAGATAGGCTTACGGCAAGAGAAGCAATGGTATTTTTTTATTGTGATTTCAAGGATTCACTTAACTTCTTGCTTGTGATTGATAGATTTGCTTCTTGCTTTTCATACTGATTACTTTGTGAGCAAGAAATTATCATTATTGCGCCAACCAATGAAAGTGTAACCTGTATAAAATGGCTAAAGAAAAAACATTCTTGTTTTTTTTTTCTCTACAATGGTCAGACTATCATTGGCCCGGTGCAATTGAATAAGTTAGGGTCGCTTGTTGCCCTTTGTTGGTTTAATTTTGAAATCACGATTGCTTAAGCTCTTTTTGAGTTACTTTCTTTTTTACTTTCTTGCCAATTAGGCACACCCTTATTTCTTGCAAGTAAGAGCTGCAGAGAATAGCCGGATGCGGACGCAATAACAATGGGCTTGTGTGGGATTGACTAGTAGTTTCTCATTGGTCACCTTATTCTTCATTATTCTGCACTTGGATCAAATATGCAGGATTATTTGTGGAAACTATACAACTTTTGTAGTTTGAGTGCGATCTGGAATTAAAAGGTCCATGCCGTTACTGTTCTCGTGTGTTTCCTATATGTGCCTTGTGATATCTTTGTTCATATTCATGTGGTTGTCTTTTATATTATGAATAATATTGGTTTGTTTAAGCGCAAACGTTACCAAAATCCCAACTTGAAAATCACCGCCTCTTGTTTTCTGTCTTTCTAATCGTCTTTGTCGATATATATATATATATATATATATATATATATATATATATATATATATATATATATATGTATGTATGTATGTATGTATGTATATGTGTATGTATGTATGTATGTATATGTCTCTGTGTGTGTGTTAAAACATTGCAGACCTACAGAGACTTCTTTGATTGGAAAATTTTCTCCACAATGGTTTCAAATTGCTTTCCACGGTTGTTCCTTTGTAGGAATTTTCCAGCCATGATGTTGGAAATTTTTTGTTTGGTTAATGGCGTATCTAGTTACCCCTATGTCTAAAAATACTGTACTTAGAAGTCGTCAAATTTTGTATGTCTTATTCTCTATCTTTAGGTTATTATTGAAGGTTATTATCGTTGTTTAACTCGAGTAAAATTTAAGGAAGTCGAACTTTGTGAGTCGTTACTCTCATCCTGCGGTTACTTAAGATGAAATAGAGAGAAGTCATGGAAGTGTTAATCAAAGGGTAGTATAGAAATTTTGATTATTAATAAGTATTAAGTTTAGAAAGTGGGATATATTGGGTATATTTTTTGTTGTATTAATTTTAGAAAGTGGATAATATTTTTGAATAAAACGAAATAGAAAGTGGACAATATTTTTGAGTCAAAAAAGATTATTTTTTATAATAATTGTGAAAAAGTTCTCTGCATGGTCCTTACAAAGTGATAGTTACGTTGGTATAATTCCTGTTTGTTCAAGTGTAGTTAATTAAAAGTTTCAATTACCTTCCTAGTGCTCTTTCTAACAAGGAAACGAAGTGGGAGGGATATGTTAGGTAACATATTGATTTTGATGACTTTGAAATATTAAAAGGACTTTGCAAACTGCAACAGTTTTCGAAGTCTCATTTGGGACCTAATGAAAGAACGGAGAGCTGGAAGGTTATCGTATCCATATAAAACTAAAAAAAAAAATTAAAAATAACAGATATTTGGTTGGTGCATTTTTCTTTACTTAAATTATTTTGGCAATTTTGAAAATCGCATAATCAGCAACTGTACGTTATTAATACTGCCCCCAAATTTGTTTAGAAATTTATTGTGTCGCAGTATACAGTTGCTCCAAGTTTGGTGTTCAAGCAACTTTTTAGTAAGCAACATTTAAAATCTGGCCAGCATAACTTGTTTAGTTGACCGGGACTGAAATCTGGGCCCTTTTACTAGAATTCTATTTTGATTTTTAAAGTATTTTTTTTGGAGAAATTGGATCTTTATTCAATATATCAAAGGTTGCAATATACAATGGTCAGCTAACTACGATTTTTAAAGTATTTACGCATGTGATCTTCTCTTTGGGAGGCTAAAAGTGAGTCAAAATATGAGGCCTTCAATCACACGTCGCTATATATACAAAAGCATTTTTTTTAAAAAAGTGCAGCACTCCTTTAATAAAATGCTTTTATGCATGTGGCGACGCGTGATTGGAGACTTTATATTTTGATTTACGTTTAGCATCCTCAGAACCGCTTCTCTATATGAGGTAACTTGTGTTTTAGTTGGTGGATACAGTTGTAAAAATTGATACAAATGTTATTTGACTGTTGAAAGCTATTATTGAAGACAAATATGCAAAACAAGCTTTTTTTCTTAATAACTTTTATAAAAGATGGACAAAAATATCTACAAATGAAATAAGTAGATAAAATTTTCTGGACGAAGGAATTAAATAAAGAAGAGATATCTTTATTGAATCGATCCAACTACAGTTGTGTTCAGTTTCAGCAACATACTAGCATTTGATATCATCCTACACTTTGTGGATTCTTTTTTCTCCTTTCCTTTTTCTTGGTTGTGATTGTCTTTATCTTTTGTGCTATTGTGTTTCCAGATTTATCACCAGGTTCTAACGAAAGCTTTGTTGTCGTTGAAATATATTGAATATGTATAGTTGTTGTTTCCATATTTACATATGAAATAAACAATATTTTTTATATATAAAGATATTTTATGTCACCGCTTTTTAGAAATACATAGAAGACATTACATGAGTATCATTACTATAAAGGTAAAATAAGATAACAACAAAAGTGGAGAAATCTTTGCACTTGTAAAGAATTGAACCCAAGACCTTTTGTCTTAGAGCATATGTCTAACTCAAGAATAATCATATGCTATAGTGGTATATGAAGATCAGATCATTGCATTTACAAAGAATTTGAACCTAAACCTTTTTATAAGGCCTCATATCTAGTCTTTTGAGATATGCTTCATTAGTAAATAAACAATAAAATATGAAAGTACAATCGATCCGACGAAATTATAACTCCAGATTAAATAGTTTCCTTGCTAACTGTTTCTTTAAATGCAAGAAATATTTCATAGTTCAAGTGATAAACCCAGTAAAAACTTTCTTTGACAAAATCCTTCCGCAAACGAGTGGTATATGCAGATGAGCAGCGGTGCATGCAGATGAGTATATCACAGTATCACCATGTCACAAGTAATAACTCATACGTTGGTATACAAATATAGGAGTGGATCTGCTCAAACTTGTCTTCGCTCTCTTGATACATAATATAATATATGTCACGTTATGACATATATAAATTATACGCAATCCATGATAACTACATACTACTCAAACGACAATTTTCTTGATTTAAAAAAAAACTAAAGTTGAGGTTTTCTTCTGTTTTTCTTTTCTTTTCTTTTTAAAATTCAAGTTTTCTTCGGTTTTAAAATCCAGTTTGAGCATATGACGGTTAATGAACCGTCGCTCTCCGTTTTTTTGGTAATATTTAGTATCTCGGTCAAAAATATATATATATATATATATATATATTGTTGTTATTGATTTCATAATATGATTTATTTTGTTAATGGATCAAAATGAGAAGATGTTTATTTATTACTATTGATTTTATTGTATAATTTATTTATGTATATTAATTAAGTAAAAAATATGTATTTATTGAAAAAATGTATATTTATCTGAAGGAGTCCTCTAGGGAACACCGACTGATCAACGCCTCTCTAAGCTAAATTATCGCTATCGTCTCGACGGGCCCACACCTGAATTTCAGCTTTCCTAAGCACAGTTCACAATATACTTTGCTGCTTCATATTCACCATCAAAAGTTTCCTCTCCATTTTCAATATCCAATCCATCTTCAATATCCAAATTCAAATTTCGCCCCTGCTTGTGTTTCTCCACCTCTGTTCATTTTTGAAAAGTACAACATGGATATCGGCAGTAGGATTTATCAACAAGTTAATGAACTGCTAGCTGACCGTGTTATTTGCGGCCTCCTGGCCTTCTGCTTTGCTTTGGTCGTTATAATGACGATTGATGAATGTGTAGCGGTACTGAATAAGGATTCGAAATACGCCGATCATGAGGAGGCAAAGCAGGAAATTGATTATGAAGAGTTAAAAGAAGCAGTAGACGAGAGCCCACCTGAAGAAACTCCGGTGATTGGTGGCGGTGGGAATTCGGAGAGTAACGCGGTTAAGAAAAAGAGAGAGGATAAAAAGAGTCAGGGTGTGGTGGATGATGAAGATGAAAAAGTTTTATTTGATGATTGGGAAGGGATTGAGAGAACGGACTTGGAGCAGCGATTCGGTGCGGCGGTGGCTTTTGTTGCTTCCAAGAGCAATGCTAATTGGATTAGAAATGAAGTGAGAATAAAATTACAAGGCCTTCACAAAATTGCTACCCAAGGACCTTGCCGTGGTCCCCAGCCAATGGCTCTCAAATTTTCTGCAAGATCAGAATGGTATCATTCATCTTTTTTTTTTTTTTTTTTTGGTTCTTTTAACTTATTCCTCTTAGTTTTTGATGCAGTTTGCGTTTTCAAGGAAGTTATTTACATGTAAGGAGATAGTGTGGTGGTGCTTAATATACAGGGGGGCTAACCGGATATGTCTATCCTTTATTGCTTTGAAAGTAACTGGTAGGATGTCTAGTGAGTACTCATGGACTATTTCAAATTTGCTGTAGTTTTATCATAATGCTCCTAGTAGAATACTTCTTATTCAACACTATTGTGTCCATATTTGTTTGTATTCCACTAGATGATGAGTAACTAGCATGATAGATAGAAGTCAGTCCAGATGCTCTTATAAAATTTTCGGTAAACCTACGTAGGTATTGTTTTGTTTAAAGTTCAATTGGTTTCAAGAACAGGAAAGCTTGGCGAAGGCTTGGTGACATGAGTGCAGAATCAGCTATGGAACAGTATCTCGCTCTACTATCATCAAGCACGCCTGGATGGGAGGTAGATAGTATATATTGATTCTGAACTACTAGCTTTACCAAAATTCCATGGATTTTTGTTTTTACATATATGCTTGCTGCGATTACTGCGAGGAATTCTCGTGTCCCACCTACCCAACAGGTGTGACTTGAAGAATTCCCCCAATAACTAGCTACATAACTCGACTCCTTTTTACCTTGCCGTATAAAATTAACTGCCAACCAACATAACGCGGGAATGAGGAATCTGTCATAATTAGATACGGCTTTTTCTTGTTTGGGATGAAAATAAAAGTTCTATCAGACCTCACTTAACATATGAATGTGAATCTTTCTCTGAGAGTCGTGAATAAGACATGGCCCTTCTTCTGCCTAGGGTGTGATAAGTGTTGTATTAAACGTTTTTATTTGGTTATCTAAGAACACTTAGCTATATCCGCACATGAAGATACTCATTACATGTGCATCTTTACATCAGTTATTCACCTCTTACATGACATGTAAGCCTTGATGATTGAGAGTTACAGAAACATTTCCTTCTTTCATTTCTCTTTTCATTATGTCCAGCATTGTATAGTTCATTTCTTGATTTAATGGCTTTTACACATGATTGATTGCTGACTCTTAGTTTTGTTGATATATTGTAATGACAATTTTTGTACTGTTTTCTTGGTTGGGAATTTTTTTTTTCCTTTTGGAGTAATTTCATAATTAATAATAATCCCTCTTGAACCCTTCACTCCAAGTGCTGTCAGCTATTTGTTCTATTTTATGTCCAGGAAAACAAGTGAGAAGTCTGTACATTGCTCTTCCAGCTGGGAACTTAGGCGGGTTTGGATGCGGTTGACCTGAACTAGGCTTCTTCGTTCAACCTTTGTTTCTACTGCTTGTGAATCAATTGTGTATTCAAAATTCCTGTAAATGAAAACGCCATGGTATAATCATTAGTTTTCTGCTGTCTTCACCTCGTACCAATTTACTAGCTTTTAGCTCTTTTGACTGATTTTTGGGTCTAGATTGGATTATAACAGTCTAGAGTAAAATTGCACGCAATTCTGTTGCTTAAGATCGTAGGACAAGTCCCTATTTGAAAGGAAATGAATAAAATAAATCAGACAAAGCTAAATCAGACACATTGTTAGAGGATGCAATGTAAGTTGTAAAACTCAGATTCACGTCGAGTCAGTTCGACTTACACATTGCACCGCATTCTCGATTATTGGGATCAAGTGCAGGCAATTTTGTTTTTGCTTTTTTGTTTCGATAGATGTTTTAGTATCTTATATGAAAAATAATTATATATCCTCTAAGTAAATTAGCAACATTGTATTTTTGTTCTCATTCTACTACTATGTGGTGTTTCGATAATCCGTTTCAATAACTTTTTACTTTCCAATGATTCGAATAGATTGTTACATCGTGTGTGATAAAAAAAATTAAGTTAAAAGAGAAGCTAACCAAGCTGGTAAGGTGGAAAATGAAGGCGTCATTAACCAGTGATCTAGAGCAGTTGAATTTGGTTTACTCCCTTCCCTTCCTATTGGTTTAAACTATTTAATTTTAATGGCTCACACCCAATTTTGAAGGAGTTGGGATCCCATCATTTATAAATCACTCACCGCCATTTCCACCGCACGCCATATGACAACAGGGGTGGTGAAGCTAGATGAGGGTAAAGGACACGTGTCGTACGTCGGAGAGAGGTGTGAGGGATTTGTGGGTGAGGAGATCTCAACCCATTTTTGAAGATTCGATCAAGACATAGTGGTATAAGTTATTGCAGAGTTAATTGCACCTGGTATCCATTCTTTTCCACCAAGTTTTAAGTAGCATCCAATGTTTCATGAAACTCACTTGCCATCCAGACTTACAGGGTTAATAGACACCTGGCATCCATGCTGACGTCATAAAGACAATTTTCATTTATTTTTTAAAAGTTTATAGAAAAAATAATTCAAAAATAAAAAAAAAACCCCACCCCCAGCCCATCCCCACAATCGACAATTTTCATTTATTTTTTGAATTATTTTTTCTATAAACTTTTAAAAAATAAATGAAAATTGCATTTATGACGTCAGCATGGATGCCAGGTGTCTATTAACCCTATAAGTCTGGATGGCAAGTGTGTTTCATGAAACATTGGATGCTACTTAAAACTTGGTGGAAAAGAATGGATACCAGGTGCAATTAACTCAGTTATTGCATGAATATTTATCACATATTTTCCTTTTCGCGCGGATAAAAATGTTTGAAGAGGAAAAAAAAAAAAATGGCTACAGCTACTATTGCGGTTACATGTTCCAGTAATGTGAGTATGTAGTTGGTAGATGGTCACTCTGTCGTCCATGCTCCAAAGTTAGAGTCCAGTTTGGTTAATTCCAGGAAGTACATCCGAGTAGGACCCGCCTGTCCAGTTAGATAAAAGAATAATTTAAACCTAAATTGATGATTGCGATACTCATCCATCTCATTTACAGAAAATATTACTTTTTCTGTATTAAAAATATCATACTCTATATTTTATCCAGTCCACTTTAACGTATTAATATTTAGTTGTCAAAATTCATACTGCATTTCAATTAGCATAATTATCTAGTTTATCTCAATCAAACAACTAAAGTTAAAATAAAAACAAAGTTAAAAATAGTTTGATTTATTTAAATTATACTTAAGTCAAAGTATGATAATATTTTTGAAATAAAATAAGTATTTATGTCTATAATTAAAATTCGATAACAATGTTCACCTTTTCCTTAATATCCATCCCACCTTTCCTTTTTTTTTAGTTCAAACCGGATCATGTTATATATCAGAAAACAGGGTTTTACAAGTCAAGCCCAAAAAACAAAAAACAAAACCCCATGTGGCCCAGTCCTGCTATGTATAAAACAAAGCCCGGCCCATCCCTACTACTAATTCTAGAGGCATCCGTTCGAAATGCTGAAAAGAGAGAAGATTCTAAGTTAATTACTTCAAGCGCATTTACTTCCCATTAACCACTTCCATCTGCCAACTGTTTCCTCCCATTCCTTGCTCCGGGACAGACTGGGAAAAGCAGAGTAGTTTCTGCATGATCCGCTTCCTTTGTTAGTAGAGGATCTTCATCTAATACCTTCTTTGTCTTGTTCACTTCGTATTGTTGCTTCAAGATCCATTACTCTGTTCTTGATTCCCTGAACCATCAGATGTATTGGGAGGTGGTTATTTGGACAATTGTAGATCGTCTGGTTCCTCCATCTCCAGACGGTTTTGGTCCCCTCCCGGAAAGTAAGTAGCCAATGTCGCCGAGAATTCATCTCCTTTGATGGGTGGCTGATATTCCAGTCAATCCATGAGGTGAGATCGGAAATTTGGAAGAAAGGTCTCCAGTCTGCAGGTGGCAGTAGGGATTTCCAGAGGCGTGTTACTCTCCGGCAGTCTCTGGTGGCATGCAAGGTAGATTCCGGTGCCTGGTGACAGATCTCACAGGTATTAGTGTCAACAAGTTTCCTTCTGTGTAGGAATTCTCTGGTTGGTAGTCTGTTGTGCCTGAGTTGCCACATAAACCAGTTGGCGCTTTGAGGGCCCTTAATCTTCCAAATTCTCTTCCATTTCTTCTTCGTATCAGTGTCTTGTTCGATTTGGTTTTTGTTTTGCATGTCGTAGGCATCTTGCATGGAGAATGGTCTCGTTCCATTCCTCCATAATGGTCGCTCAGAGGGTTGGAGATCCGGGTTTGGTTGGCTTGCCTGCCCTTGGAACCCAACCTTCAGAATCTCCATTGCGTGTCGTATACTTTTCCAGATGAAGGATGTTTTGCATTTAGGGTGAGTCTCAGCTAGGGGGCTGCCGTATTTTGCCCATATCGTTTTGGCCCAAAGGGCACTCTTCTCCGTTACCATACGCCAACCCAGTTTAACCATCAGTGCAATAAAAACAAAGTTGATTCAACTAGTAACTGCCATTAGTCTTTTTTAATTCAACTAATAGTATTTTTACTTTTTAATTATGTTATAAGTCAAGCTATTTAAATAAATTCATTAATCCCCATATACATCAATCCAAATAAAAAGTTATTTTAATATGAAAAAGATATGGTTAATCTGGAGCTAAACCCTATCTATAATTCTTTCCCTAAAAGGAAATTTCTTCCCTGTGTCACGAAAATTCAACATGGGATTTCAAGTGGTCTCATCTTGAATTTCCACAGAAGGGAGAGATCGTATACGTATTGCATTAAGTAACGGTTCTTTCAGTCAAAGCTCCGCCCATTATTCGTTGTGCACACAACCGCTTTAGCCCTAGCGGGAAAGCTATGGATAAATTTCCCGCCGATCAGATGCATATCTCCATCAGTTTGTTACCTCCTATTCTCTTCTTCGCCTATGTTGATCTCTGCTTCTCGGTTTCCATCTATTGTTCCAGACTTTTGAGAGATTGTGATCTACATTGAGCTATAGCGGGTGAAGAAATGGCGGTAGTGATCGAGAAATAGAGCTCTCTCTATCCATACTTGTTTGTTGCGAGCCTACTTTCCATCTGTTTCCTGCCTCAGTCTTCCAGCAGAGGCTCGACGGTCTTCCATCATTCCTTATCTGCCGATTCCCCCCGTTTCCAGCGGAGTGTTATCGTTCTCTTTGCTCTCTCATCCGGTGCCATTTCTCTTGCCTTTTTTGCTCTCATTTTCTTCAGATGTGATTTCAATTCTCTTTTTTATTTGTTGATGTGTGCTTTGTTTGGTTGAGCAGTGCTGGAAGGCTTGTGGTCTTCTTTTGGGGAATATCAATGGGCTTTTTATGGAGACATCAGTAAGCAGCAAATGGTGGTTTTATTGTTGTTGGATGTTTTACCTCATCCTGTTTTTCTCCTGTCTTAGGCACGCTTTCTGATCTCATGTAAGAGTGCATTTCCATCTGCCAACATGTTTTACATACTTCATCGTTTCTTTTCTTTTTAATTTTTAATGTCTTCGATCACTTTGATGTCAGTGTATGATGCACCTTATAGTTAATCCTATTGTTTAGACACCAGTTGCTGGAAAGCAATTTATCTTCATCAATTTTTAAATTCTAATATGTGATCCTTGGATTTTAGTTGCAAGGATACATGAATGTAGTACGGATAAATTTCTAATATTGATACGCTTACGTACACTGGTGAATGTTGCTAACATTACAATGTAACAGTAAACACCTCTTCTTGGAGAGGCCAAAGGAACTGCTGTTTTTCATGCTGCACCTCTTTGTTGCCATCTGGAGAAGGATTTTTGCTGACATGAACCAGTGGGTTGCAACCATTTGTCTCTCTGCTGCTTCTTCGGTATTTTCCTTTGCTTTCGAGACATGGATGGTTGTTGAGCACGACAAGGTTTATTTTCAGAAGTCTTTTTGGCTTTTCATTCATTTTCCTTGGAGTATTTTTCCTGTGTAAACCACTCTATTTGGAAATGGAACATTGCCTCACGTATTGTTCAGTATTGAATCACCTTTACGGTCATCGATTATGAAAAGCTGTTTTGTCTAGTGAGTTGCCCTAGTTAATTACGGACTCTGATATATTATGCCGGAGGGACAGGGCAAGATACTTTAAATTAACATGTTTTGGTTAATGATTTTTGTGGAATCTGCAGCATTCATTGTTAGACAAGGACCTAGCAATTGGTTGGTGGGAAATGACGTTGACCGAAATATTGCAGTTCCACGCAATGTTGCTACGTTTCTGGCAATTATATTGTTCTTTTATGCTACAAAGAAATCACAGGAGGCTCCTCGGTTGTCCAGTTTCTAAGATGTACAGGCCCTCATTTTGGATATTTATCTTACCTAGTAATATACACACATTCTTTTGTGGTCCTGTAGCTCAAATTTTCTCTTTAATAGTTTCTACTCCAATTTTCTGTTTATATTTTCTTCCTGTCCTGTCAGATGTGCATTTTTCTGCTATATCTTTTTACTCTTCTCGTACTTTCTCGTTAGCTCTCTGTCTGTCCGCGTTTTCTCCTACTATTCACCAATTAGTCTTGCCAGGTGGCGATTTGGTTTGATGTTTACTCTTTTTTTAGGTCCTATCTAGTTATCTTGGGCTTATACTAGCGTACTATGCTGCAAGGAATTACCCAACTATCATGATGTGAACTAGCTCTGTCTGGTGCCAAATAATGTTTGGCTGAAATAGAAAAAATCTGGTTCGACTTTGGAAGTTGTTAATTTATTAACATGGGGCAGAAAATGATTATCCTCTTGTTTCAGCTGAAAATTGGCTAAACTAATAATTGGCATCCGACTTCTGTTTCATTCCTGCACTTTCTGAGGAATGATGGAAGAGTCCAGTATGTTACATTGAATGTCATTTATTAAACCTAATATTTATGACATCATTTATATATAAAGTGGTCTTCGTAGTATAGTAAGGCAGGTTTCATGTTTCTAGATAAAAGGATATGGCTGCTCTGTTGGTCACAAGCTTTTCTGCACCTAGCACCTGCAGTTTTTTCAGATTCTCTGGGCGCCTACTACTGTGATAATTTATCAGCAATCTTAGTGCAATTGGATCAAATTCCTTGTTTTGGCCAACTAGTGATGATAGTTTTTAAATTACAACACATTACCCTTAATTTTTATCATCATCATCATAATTGTAATATTGCCAATCATATAGATAAATAGATCATGTCGTGTTTCCCTTCCGTTATTCTACTCAAAAAGAGGAAATCCTGCCTATTGGGAGGAAATTTAATGAAAGCTGTGCCATCTATAATAATAGCGAGCTTTAGAGAATGTTGTTTTCTCTTATTAAACAAGTAAATTGCAGAATTGAAGTGACACATTCTTGTATCTGAGACTTGTTTAATCATCTTGAAAGACATCCTAAAATATTATATAAGACTTCAACCATATATGTGATTCCAAACAATGGGTTCCGTATTAATATGGTCACATCTTTAGTCCTCCAGCGATTCATCTTGAAGCATAGATTTCATGTTTATGGGAATTGGGTTAAGTATGAACTATTTCTCAAGATTTTTAGTGAATGAGGTAGACGTTGAATGCAGGCGAGTTGGGTTGCTTCACTATTTACCAAAAAGAATACCTAAATTTTGCTTAAGGGCACTGACTGACTAAATTCTGTTGTGTATATCTGTTTGTTTTTTCTCGTTTGGGTTAAAATACACTTTACTTGTAATAACGTTTTATTTAACCATTTTATCAATCTAGGCTGACGGCAGAGAGGTCAAATTAGAATTGTATGTCCTTGTTTGCTGGATTCTAGGATGCTAGGAAGCACTGCATCTCCTTGGTTTTTGCATGGGACTTTGGCATCACGGACTGAGTACTTGGTATATGCATTCCCTGTGATGGGACTTGAATTATCCATAGTAGCTTATGATTATCAGGTATTTTCCTTTTTTGGTCTGAGTGAATCACTGAAGCTTACATTAGGGTCCGAGTAAAAGTATTTGACACATTCATGTCCACAATGTTGACCACCTTCTTTGTGTATGCATGCCTCCCACCCACCACCTTCCCCTTTCCCTGTCCATCTTTCTACACCGTGCAGCTCTTCTTCTTTGTTTAAGTTGCAGAGATAATACTCAGAGGAGATTCCATTTTTTTCCCAGGATATTCCTGTTCTGCTTGTGCCGTTCTGCTTATTTCACGCTTGTGTTCGACTGGTGTTGCCTTGACTTGCCAGATTGAGAACCATGTACGTAACGAAGTCACCGCTTCAAATTTCTTGAAGGAATGCTTTACCCCTCATGCTTCATATGAAGTGTCTGATAATAATTCTTCAATTTATCTATATTGTGTGCAGGTATGTTCCGTATGAACTTTGGGGAGGAATGATAGGTTTATCTCAAACTCTTTCCAACGTGATGCTCTTGTTTTTCCTAGTTCAGGTGCGTTCTGATAGAATTACTAAATTTTCGGAAGGCATGGTTTGTTTCCTTGCTGTTAAACGTTGCACAAATGTAGTTATGGAAATATTAGTAGATTGATAATGTGGAAATCTATTACTAAGGCTTTAAGTCAAATATTTAAGGGAATTAATTAGGTGATGTGTGTTTTTCAAACCGCTTTGTCATTTGATTATAGTATGCCAAAGTCATCTGATTTTCACGTTGAGATCCAGGAAATTATTGAATGTTTCTAGTTTGGGCAAGCATATCAGTTTAAAAGTTAAGATTAAATAAAAAAAAGCACACTTTTAGACAAACTCAAAGCCTAGTGATTAACCCATTTGGTCCCTATCCCCATTCTCCATTTTCCGTTTTCCCCCCCTTTTCTAATTTGATTATTTAAATATTATTTATCTATCTTTTTTTTTTTACTATTACTGTTGCTATTTTCCCCCTTGACTATCTTCTGCACTTACAAGAGTTTTAAGAATTTGGAACAAAATGTGGCGAGTCGTTCTTAACCACAAGGTTTACCTGGTTCATGGCCTGAAAGCAATTATGTGAAAATCGGCCAGTTTTAACTCTGTTAGGAATTTTTACTCTTACTGCTCAGCCAGACTTTCTCGTGTTGCTCAACAGTATCAAAATTCCTTTAGTTGAAACATCGAACAGTTTCTGGACTCGAGTGGATTATTTCATACTTGCATTGTGACATGACCAATTGTTTTCTAATTGAAGCAGTCGGTGATCAATGTGTTATACCAGCGGGGTTGTCATCATTGTCTAAGGTGTTATGATAGTTCTAATACATATTCCTTTACACTATCATTTGTCGATTAATAATTACTCCTAAGATGTAGTCGTTGTTCACTAATGAAGATAAAATTGTGTGTGGTCTAAGTAATTCAACAATCTAATATAGGAGTCTAGGGTATATAGGGGGCTAGACATTAGTAGTAGGAGGTAAAATATCAAGTCCCAAATGTTGATATGTAATTTTGTAGCTTTAAATGGCATGATTCACGTGTAAATGTTGCTCAATCTGGTTGCTGTGCTAGTTTTTCAAATAGTTTTGAAGTACTACCTTATTATAGGAGAAGGGGGGGGGGGGGGGGGGGGGAATAAAAATTAACAATATTGCTAATGGTCTAATCCTGGTATAGCCTTGTAAAATTCTGCAAGTCTCTGACTTAAACTATTTAAGGCTATAACTTGAGAGCCTATTCTTTTGGTCTGTATGATCTTAAGTTTTACAACTTTGGAGCTCTAGAATTTTTATAAGAGCATTTCTTTCTCTGTTTCATTGAATCTATTGAGAGACCAACAATTTCATGTTGATATTGCAGAGAGGTTACTATGGAAGTACGGGGAGTTCGACAGTTATAGCAGTTTCTGCTCTTGGTCTTTTCTCCACAGCTGGATGCATGTATTTATTGAAGCAGACAGGAAAACAGCCCCACCATAACTGGGGGAAATCGTAATATTTCAAACAGGTAGCTTTGGTTTTCCAATTCGGAGCTGCTGGTTAGAGGAGAAGAAGATGGTTGGATTTAGACCCTCAACATTAAAAGCTGTCCCTAGGCATGATTGACCAAGACGAGAGGAAATCTGGTCATTCTCGCTAACGGGGAAAGAACCCTGAGAACAACGATTGGTTATATGACGTTTGAGTTTTGAGGCAGAAGACCAACTCTTTGGGATACTTGAGGAGAGGAGAACAGATTATATTATTTGCAGAATTCCTCAGAAATGGAAGATACATAAAGCATAAGTGTGTTATGGTCACCCTGGGTTTCAGATGGGATCCTCTTACCCCCCCCCCCCTCTCTCTCACCCCTTTATTCCATCGTTCGCCATGTGGCTGCTTCTTTTAATTAAAAACCATCCCCATCCATCATCACCACCGCTCCCTTTCCTTCCCCTCCCTCCTTCTCCTTGAATCCAGCCTGCACTCTTTTCTACCTGCAAGCTACATCTTTTATTTTAAAATCATCAAGAATTCCAATTTCAAAAATTCTCACACAGTAGCGTGAATCCCTTCGATCTGAGTTGAAGCCGCCACTTAAAAAATCAGGTCTCGATATGATGTAAAATTTAGTTGAAGGCTCATCTCGACATACTGCTGTTTGATTGTTCTATTTGGAGCTGCAATGGAGGTTGGAGGTGGTGGTGGGATTTGAAGGTTCATAGAAAGGAGCAGTGGATTTGGCATGTTGGGAACGATGGGGATGGATTCACAGGCGAGGGGCGTGCGGACAAGGCAGTTCAAACTTGGTCGGAGGGAGAGAGAGGACGGCGATGATGGTTTTTAGGCAGGAAGGGGAATGGGAAGGAAATGGGGGTGGTGGTGACGATGGTGGCTCGAGGATGATGGTTGGTTAAGGAGAGAGTTGGAGTAGTGCTTTGAAATTTGATTCCTTTTTTTAATAAAAAAATAACTACTACATGTTGAGGGGTGGGATAAGAAGGTTGAACCCAAACAAATAAGGATACATGCCACACTCAGTCTCAAAGGTAGTGTAGGGATGTAAATCAGGTACCCAATGTCCCACTAGCAGGAGTTTGGTCAGTAGTCTGCATAAGAAGTCCTAGCACTGCACGCAAGCCTGGCCAAAGAGCTCCCACGCTATGCACTTGCTGGGAAGGGGTTTTCTTGTCTTTAACAAGAATTGAACCCCTGACTTCCCTTTCGAGAACCCCTCTCCAGAACCAGTTGGGCTATGTGTTGAGAACAAATGGTGGGATAAGAAGGTGAAAGAGGAGGTGAGAAGATCCCATGTGGTTTTTGCAAAACCTTATTTATAACAAACCGGTTGACTAGGAAAAGCAAACAGGTATGGTAAATCAGTGCTCCTTGACTTGGGATAGGATCCTCTCACCCATTTTATCTCACCCCATGCGTCACCGCACGACACGTGGCAGCAAGAAGAGGTGGTGAGGCTAGATGAGGGTCATCCGCATCTAGTCTCACCACCTCACCCTGCTGCCACGTGTCGCGTGGTTATGAATGGGGTGAGAGGATTGAGGGTGAGGAGATCCCATCCCCTTGACTTATGTGGACCATAGTATGGGAAAGCTCCCCGGTCAAACTGATCCCATTTCGTTCGCCTTAGAGGCTTTTTACATAAAGCGGTGTTGCTTTCGCAATTTTCAGTCTGCATTTGTTCAGCAAGAGCAAGAGGGTATATAACAGACATTGAAAAGAAAGCTATTACAAGAAGAAACAATACTTGAGCCATTTTTCTGAGCGAGATCGGCGGTTTGGATCAGTAACTCTTTTGTCCTTTATTTACCTGTTTATTTTTTTTAGTCGTAGCTTAAAGCTTACATTTTTTTTTGCCTCCGAGTACGTGATACATACTATGTCTTTAAAATACATCTTTCAAAAAAAAAACATTATATCATTTCAATCGTGATTCTGGTCTAAGTATCAAAAATTATCATATAAATCTTATACTCTAACGACATTAGTTATGGGAATCAATTGTTTCTACTGTGTGCTATCACTGTTCATATGTCCTTCAATTGTGATATAAGTAATATCCTTTTTTAGTATCTCTTTTAATATCTTCTTTTGACTTTTTCTTCCACGTTTAAAATATGCACCTCTTTCATCTTCTCATACCGCCTAACAGGTATATTTGCAGGACGTATTTGCGCATCTCATACCATTTTAACATTGACTCATTCATCTTCTCTTCAATAAGAGTCACCCGACATTTCTCCTTATATGTTCGTTTATTATTTTATCATTCTTTATATGTCCACACATTTATATTAACATTCTAATTTCTATCACTCGTATTCTTTACTCATGTTCATAATTGACTGTCCAAATTCGTCTGTACAGTGGGTCTTATTGCCATCCTGCAAAATTTCTATTTAAGCTTTAAGAATACTTTACTATCACAAAGAAGACCTGACGCACTTCTCCATTTTAATCATCACACATATACTATGTGATTCATATCCTTGTCAATCTTTTATCTTTCTGTAGTATAGATCCTAAATACATAGATCTCTCACTCAAATGAATCTCTTGTCTTTTAATTTCACACAAGGTATCAAGGTCATTCTTTTGTTGCTAAAATTAAATTTCATCTACTCTGTTTTCTTTCGACTCAATTTAGAAGCGCTCTTTTTCTAGTGTCTCATGCTAACATTTGAGCTTATCATTGACTCTTTCTGTAGTCTCATACACAAACACAAGGTTATCTGCAAATAACATGCTCCATGGAACTCAATCTGGAATGTGCCGATTGAGCTCATCTATAACTAAAGCAAATAAGTATAAATTTAATACCGATTCTTGGTGTAAGCCTATTTTAATAGGAAATTGTGGGCTTAGTCTTTCTTTATCTTTACGTTTGTCATTGTATTAGCGTACATGTCTTTAGTATATTTTTTTTAATAGGCAACTCTAACACTTTCTTTTCAAACACTTCGTAAAGAATTTCTGGTAGAACTTTATCATAGTCTTTTCCAAATTAATGAAAATCATACGTAAATATTGCTTCGACATTCAATATCTCTTTATTAATCTTATCAAGAGATGAATAACCTACATCGTTTACATTTCTGACATACATTTAAATTGATTTTTAAATACATAGTCTCTTTCACCAGCTGTTTTTCAATGTTCTTAAATATTTGTTGTGGCTCAGTAACTTATTCTCTATAATTTATGCAATTTCACGTCGTTCGTAAATCTTCGGTGTGGCTCAGTAACTTATTCTCTATAATTTATGCAATTTCACATATCTGTTTTGTTATTAAAGTTATTAATACTTTTTTCCATTAGTTTGATTTTCACAATCTTGTTAAAAAATTGTGAACCACATAATACCTTATTTCCATACTATTTTGTTTGATTCATAACTATGTTTAGTGACGAAATTTTATACTGGCGGCAATCTTTTTTTTTTCGGACTTGTGATCGGCAAGTCGAAAATTCACACAAGCTGAAAATTCGATCCAGCGGAGTTTATCAAAACCGCAAAAAAACAAAAATTTGCTGTAATGCTTTTCTTTTTCTGTAAGGAAGGTTTTTTCATGTTCACGAGATCTTTGACATGTTTTTATGTTCAATTGAAATCTACATTATCCCTGATCCACTTTGTAGCAACCCACTTCTCCCCTTTAATCACTGGACAGCTACCATGAAGTGATGTCTGCAAACACAAGCAAGCAAAGTCAAGGCAACAAGAATACTTGCAAAGAATTCAAACTTTAAAGGGAACTTTTCTCCAAAAAGTTGTTGTTGCAAAGATTACGACGGACAATGGAATTATTTAAAAAATTGCTTATAAATACCGACTACTAATGAGCAAATTAGTTTCTCGTGAGTATTCTGAATTTTCCGTTGAAAGTGCTTATATGCTAAAAAAAATACAAAATTTTTATAAGGTAATATAAACTTATTGTTCTGTTTGCTACTCTTAGTCCTAAAAATGTTGCCAAGAATAATCAAACGTGAAATTCAACAGGCGAAATCTAAAATCAAATTGTCAACATATTTTAGCATATTTTTGGTTTTTAATTTGATCTTAAATAATGTAATAAAGCAAAATTATGTGATAAAATGGTTTAACAATTCGGCAGAGTTGTTAAATCCGGCCGGAGATCAACCCGGCGAAAGGACCGGGCACCTGTGGGTCAGTGTAATATATATATATATATATATATATATATATATATATATATATATATATATATATATATATATAATCATTTTCCCAAAGTTTGAAACAGCATCCCGTAAACATATAATGACGTGAAGATAAAAAGTCATATGAATTACATTCAACCTACAGCTACATCTCGGCCTCAAGGCCTCATCACGGCCTACAGCTCCATCTCGGCCAGAGAGCTGTACTCGGCCTCGGATCCGATCTACCTACTAATCACGGACCACCTCTGTGGCGTCAGCTACGAGCATCATGAAAGGCCCACCAATGCTCTTTGAAGTCGGCCACTTTCATCTCGGCAAGCTGACCCCACACCCTAAGCCATCTCAGGCACTTCTGAGTGCTTCTAGAGGACTTCATCTCGGTTCTAGGAGTTTACCCTAGGTAATTCTACCAGGTGAAACTCTCAGCCAGGTGTCTCAAGCTAGCTTACTCAGCTCAGTACCAAGCCACGTGGCGAACATGCAAGAGCAGGAGTCATCCAAATGACCTCCTTGCCTGTCACGATTTCCGGACTCTACCCATGCATTGGCCCAAGCCGCCATATAAAAAGGCAGAGCAGCAGGAGAGAGAAGGACAAGCTATTACAAGTTACACTTTGACAACTCACTACAGTAACTGATCTTCCCCACGGTGAAAGTACAGGTTTACCAGAAAACCTCTATTTACAAAACCTTCATCAATATATAAACTTCTCCTAAAATGGCCCTAACTGACTTGATCGTCGGAGGGTATTACCCGGGGCCATAGATCCCGGGTCCTCTGACCCTTTTTCTTTGTGCAGGTCAGCTACCCGCCTATTACGGACAATTGACGGAGATCTAACGGCACCACATCAAACAAATACTTGGTGATATAATCCAACATCATCAAAAAGGCTACCTTAAAGACTAATGTAATACGAACTACATTCAACTCCAATATGTAATTTAATTTATCATTCAAGGACATATAGTCTTATACATGTAGGAATTTAGGAATGGGATTATATTTAAATTGTTTTAAGAAAAGTGTGTCTATATAACAAAGAATCCAAATACATAGGCATACATGAATCTGATAGTATCAAAATACAACAAAGCATATTCAGTATATAACAACGACAATAATAGCTGCCGCTAGGATCTGCGGAGGGTGATAGGCAGACAAACGATACCTTCATCCCAAGAGATAGATAGTTTATTTCCAGTGAGACCCCATCTCAATATGTACAGACTCTGATTGTATCAAAGTATTTTTTTTATATATAAATGATGGTGTCAAAGTATATTAGAGAATCCTATAATAGTATTAAACCAATGCACACTCAAACTCACAATAATCAAGGCTTTACCGTTCTTTGGGTCTTGTTAGTGTATGGGTTAGGAAGTAGGACCCTGCTGTCTTATCCAAATTTATAAACTTATATAGACGCTAAAGGCTCAATAGAATTTTCTATAGAGCAAACAACATGAGAGTAGTATTTGTCTTCCTAAATCATAACCTCGTCTCTATGTATGTATGTGTGTGTGTGTATATATATATATATATGTCTTTCTTTTTCTTTCTTTTTTTAAATTCTAGCCATATCAAAAAGATGTTGACCAAACATTTTTCAAGACGGCTCTAATCTCCAATAGAATTACAGATCCATCAAATTGAAATGGTCACCATATAGTTTAAAAAAAGATGAACAATTGAATAACAAACATGGTTGATGCCTTCTTCAGTTGAGATCGATTGAAAAAAGAAAAAAAAAAAGATTCGAGTTAGGGACTGAATTAGTCAATCAACTAATCTCACTGCAACCCAACAGTTTGTTAATAAACCAAACAATTCACTAGTTTTTCGGTTCAACTAGACGGTTCTTCCAGGTCAGACCAGTTCAACATGCCAAACGATCCTATTGCTTTAACCGGCCTGGTTCCTAGTCCAGTTCACCGGTCCAGCTGGTCCAACCGTCAGGCCATGCAGGTTTTAAAAACTATGCAATTCCGACTTAAATAATGGTTGTGGTTTACTTTAGACAAAATCTCACTTATTAAACTAAAGTTTGACTCATTACTCAGTTAGCAGCCTAACGTTGATGAAACTCACTTAACAACAACTCTTTATCCAAAATGTCACACTGCCAAGTGACCGTTGACCAGCCGTTGACTTTCTCAGACCAACCAGGAGTTGACACGTGGCGACCTTTTTGATTAAAAAAATAAAATTGTATTTTTGAATAAAGTGATTTAAAAGGAATTTAAAAATTCTAAAAAATTGTAAAAATTAATTAAAAAATAGAAAAATTAGGAAAAAATAATAAAAAAATTATCTACAACGTCCCATCACTCCACCCACGTATCCCCCACCCCACCACCACAGGCCAAAATTTTTTTTAAAATTTTTTCTAACTCACTCATGACGCTCCGACCACCCCCGCGTCCCCTCCCCGACCCCCTCCTCTCGCGAATTTTTTTTAAAAATTTTTTCTAACTCACCCATAACGTCCCAACCAACCCTGCGTCCCCTCCCCACCCCCCGCGCACACCCCAAAAAAATTTTAAATTTTTTTCAACTCATCCACAAAACTCCGACCATCCCCCGGCACCCCAAACAATCCAACCCCCAGCCCAAAACATTGTCATTTTCTTTTAGACTGGGGGGTTGGATTGTTTCGGGTTCTGGGGGATGGTCGAAGCTTTGTGGGTGAGTTGAAAAAATTTTAAAATTTTTTTGGGGTATGCGAGGGTGGGAGAGGGGACGCAGGGGTGGTTAGGATGTTATGAGTGAGTTACAAAAAATTTAAAAAAAAAATTCGCGAGAGGAGGGGGTGGGGTAGGGGACGCGGGGGTGGTCGGAGCGTTATGAGTGAGTTAGAAAAAAAAATTTAAAAAAATTTCGGCCTGGGGTGTAGGGTGGGGGTGGGTGGAGTGTGGGGTAATTTTTTTATTATTTTTATCTTTTTTCCTAATTTTTTTATTTTTAAAATATTGTTAAATTAATTTTTACCATTTTTTAGAATTTTTACAAATAATAACATTTTTTAGAAATGAATTTTTTTTTTAGAAAAAAAGAGGAAACCTGTTGTAGTAAGTCACCTTCCAGTGACTGGCTACAAGTGAGACATTTTGGACAAAGAGTTGTTGTTAAGTGAGTCTCATCAACGTTAGGCTGCTAACTGAGTAATGGGTCAAACCTTAGGCTAATAAGTGAGATTTTCTCGTTTACTTTAAACCACTTGTTTGACCATCTATAACAATAGTTTTAAGACAGAAGGATTATTAATTTTAAAATCTTGGACTTTCTTATATTGATGCAAAATGTTTGCACGTTATACACAATCATATACATATATATATATATGTGTATGTGTGTGTGTGTTATACATATGTGGTATATATATGTGTGTGTGTGTGTGTGTGTATGTAATATATATGTGTGTGTATATATATGTAATATATATGTGTGTGTATATGTGTATATATAAAGTGTGTGCGCGCGTGTGTATGTGCGCCTATATGTATGTATGTATATTGCCGTGTGTGTTTTTATGAAGTTTGTTTAAGAATTAAGAAGACAATAGCAATTTGTTTTCAAAATAAAGAAAACTTGTCACTATTTAATTGGTCAAAATTGCTTATTAGTCAAGTGCTTATAATGAAAAAGAACGAGGAGAATTTTTCCAGCTTATAGACACTTGAAGTGCTGATAAATATTTTTAAGTTTACGTTTAAAAAACTTTTAAGTGCACGTTTAGGAAGTGCATAAAAAATTTTAGTATGTTATAGTAGGGATGAGATCTCTTCACCGTAAAATCTCTCACCGTCCTGTTCACCGCGTGACACGTGGCAGCAGAGGATGGTGAGGCTAGATGCAGGTGACCCTCATCTAGCTTCAACACCCTCTTCTGCTGCCACGTGTCAAGCATTGAGCAGGACGGTGAAGAATTTTGGGGTGAAGGATCGAAACTCGTTATAGGAAGCTCTGTCTAGCCTGTGAGCTAAATTAAACATCCTCCGAAAGCAACTTCGCAGTCAAATCAAGCATAGCGGGAAGAATAGGGGATAAGATCTCCTCACCGCGCGGTGAATCACCGCGCGGCTGAGGACGCGACACGTGGCAGCAGTAGAGGGTGGTGAAGCTGGATGCGGGTTACCCTCATCCAGCCTCACCACCTCCCTTGCTGCCACGTGTCATGCGGTCACGCACGCGGTGAGGGGGATGCGGTGAGGGGATCTTATCCCGAAAAATAGTAAAGCGGAACAGAGTTGCTTACATCATCAATTGTTCCATTTGCGAGCAAGGAATAAAACAAGATTCCATCGCCTCTTCGTGGCTTGACTTTTAGACCGTCACATTTCTTATAGTCATAATTAGGGTCCATGTTCTCCCCATTCTGCATTTTAAGGCTTCAGTAATCTGAAAACTTGTAGAGCACATGAAAAAAGATAAGCATGTTCCAGGAGCAGGATAAACTTACCTCAAACGGGAACACAGTTTCACCACCTTCTTCGACATCGGATAGGTACAACAAGAATGACGCGACCTTAAAAGATTAAGTGCATATTTGAGATTATGTATCTTGCACGATCTTTCAAAGAAGAAAATATGGAAAGGGATTGTAAAAGAAAATCGTTAAATAAAGTATATATATCCCTTATATACTTCCTACGCAATTAACTCTGTGGTAACAGTCCTCGACCAAGGATACCGGATAACGATTGACAGAGGTCCTGAAATTTGTCTGCCTATGTGCAACCTGGTAAAATTTTACACACCTCTGTCCCTATACTTGAGAGCTTATGTTAAAACAAATTTCTTCTGAACATTCTGAAATGCTGGATGCATCCATTCTGCAAGCATCCGTTATGCAGCAGCAATATATTTCAATCATGGAGCTAACCTTTCGTTTTTTATTTTTCAATTTTCTTTTTCCTTTTTTTTTCTTTTTCTGGCAGAAAATGGGAGGGAGGGGTGTGGTTTGAAGAAGGGTTGGTTTTAGTGTGTTAACATGGAAGTCCATATGAAAGACGTAATAGGTAAACGAGGAAAAAAAAAGGAACCTGCTTGAGTTGGGATGAGATTCAAAGTTTTGCACATATAAAGACACCACTCAAAATACAAGGCTAAGTAGAATTTTAGACAAACGTGCCATACCCTCTGGCTCTTCTGAGGACCATACTCGGCAGGATCAAAAACATCGTAATGAGACTGATACCTTTGACCCGTTTCATATCTCAACACATTGAATGCCTAAAAGTTCAAGAGAAACACAGCATTAGTAGAGTTAGAATCCACCAGATATAAAATGAAAGAGCTGCAAAACTCATAAATACAAGAAAAGGTGGAAATACTTTGTGCAAATAAGTTTATATAAATATTCTGCAAAAGGTTCCTCTAATTTCATTTGTACAGAGCACCGGATTTGATCAATTAATTACTGAACTCTCGAACGGTGATATGCACTCCCTTGGTCCAACTTTCTATGGGCCACCCTCTCCTCACTACTCCCACAAAACGTGAATGCCTACAGGGCACCACTAATTTGTGAGATGTACCATGGACCAGGGGGTACATGGGTTTAGACCAGGTGATATGGTCCCACGATGTGCATCATCATCTTTTTTTTCAACAGTATCAGAGAAACATTCTAAAAAGGAAAATTCAGGGTTTTTCCGAGTAAAACAAGATCAGTCATGAACAAAAACTTATCAACTGGTAATATGTATATCTGAAGCATCTGGTCACTATCTAGCCAGACGTACATCCACCAGAAAACATTATGCCACCAATATATCACATTTATTACATCACAGCTTTCAACTGCATTTAGTCCTAGATATATTTTCAATTGAAAGGTGGTTACAGCTTGCCATTAGGATATTCTAAACAAGCCTTCAGTTAGTTCAGGTTAACGTGTAAGAAACCGATAGGATGCCAAGTCCTAATAATTTCTAGATTCAATAGCTCTGTTTGTCGTGTTTTGTTCTTTTCTAGTTTTTTTTTCTTTTCTGATCCTATACATTTTTTGTTTCTTTTTGAAAACTTAGCATAAACAGTAATGTGCAGTTGTGCACTTTCTCGGAAAATCCTCAGAATGGAACAATGAGACTAGAACGAGAACTGTCATTTTCCATATCCTTTGGGTGCTATTGTGAATAGTCTTCTGCATTTTTTGGAAAGCCGTACAGATAGATGTCAAGTATGTCTGTATCTGATATTCAATGATAGCAAGTGACCTACTCAGTAAGTTAGTTACGAGTCAAACTTCATAGCCACACCTTATTTATTTGGATTCAAAAAATAGATTGTCTGCATTTTCATCTCATAGTCTGTAGTTCACATGGTCGGAGTGCATCATCCCATGAAAAGCACACAGAAATGAGAAATCAAAAGATAACTTCACAGGATTTAACTACCTCACCATGACTCCTAGGGATCATGGTCACCTTAGCAATTTTTTCCTCAATCAGAGCCAGAAGTCCAGTTCTGTCTTGGTTTGCACTTATAAACATCCCGGAACTGATTAACAAAAGCCATAAGAAACACTGTCAGTAAGCGGTCAAGATGAAAATGACAATTCAATATATGTAATCTGTTCAAGTTTCACATGTTAAAGTTAAAAGGCAAGAATAGGCATTTTCTTTCAACAAAACCTTTACCTGGTCCTGATTCCTTGAGTATTTTCTTCTGTTTCTCCCTTCCGTAGAGCCAAAGTTGAGGGCCGAAGAGAAGGTTTTGCCATTTTTATAATGCTTTGACATTGTTCTGCAGTTGTAAAATTGGGAAAATACAGTACGCGCGGATGCCAGCTTAACACCTGGGAAGGGAAAGAGAGGGAGAGGAAATCAGATGGTGGAGGTAGGGGGGGATGGGGGAGAAGAGATTTCATGCTCAGCACTTCCTTTTAACATCCATGCATCATCAGCACCACATCAACACTTAAAAGTTTTCATTTACTTAGTGTTTCACCATGGTAAATTGAGTATTACAAGTCAGATGAATACCAAATGGACCTTATGTTGTTACATATGCCAACATTGAAACTTAGGTGCTTTGGGAAAAAAACCAGCTTTCCGTGTTTTTCACCGGTGTTTCTCAACTGTTTTGACACAGAACTGTGTTCCTGGTAAATTTTGACCGTATGAATTTTTCTACAATTCCTTCTATAGAAGCTTTGGCAACTACAATCACCCAAAGAAAGTAAAGGAACTTCCAACATTTACACTAGTAACAAGTGCAAGGCTCCAGCCCAGCCAAAAAAGAAAAGGAAATATAATTGTCGAATGGGACTTGAGGAAAGAGATCACAAAAGTATGTCTTAAACAGTTAATTCTGTTGGAAATTCTGTAGTATTGGCTAGAGGACAGTAGATCATACATATAACTTACAGTTTTAAAACAATTAAAGGCTGTCACGAAAAAAAAACGTTTCATAACTCGGAAGGCCTCCATGGAACTTTCCCGTTTGTAATCTGAAATTTAACGTAGAGTCGGGTGGCTTTTTATAATGACGATAATTACTTTACCTTTGAAACTAAGATTTGCTATTACGTCACGGATTCTCTTCTATTTTTCTTTCAATTATTTTACAGGTCAGGATATGTCCAGAAATGAGATCAGATTAAAACTTAAATGCTCCTTAAATCATCTTCTAGATTTTCTGTAATACACCTTTTTCTTTATGGCAAGAGCAGAGAAACAGAAAAACTGCAAACACGATTTCCTCCAAAAATGAACTTGGAAAATGAAAAATGTACTAACATTTAAGATGAAAAGCCGGTATTACACCTGAAATGAAATTGAAGTGAAAAAATCCTCCCCGGACACGCCATGCGGCAGCGGATCAAAGTCTCTGTTTTCCTCCTCGACCGCATCCTTCAGCACCCTTGCTTTAAGATTCCATTCATCCTGCCATACACTATTCATTTAGTCACTATAATTTAAAAGGAGGGGAGGGGTGTTGGGGAGACCGAAGCGGGAAAGAAAATGGAGAGAAAAAGGGGAGAAAACACACAGAAACAGAGAGAAGGGGCAGGGACTGCTGCAATAAGAGCGTAGAGACGAAGAATCCCGCGAGGAAGGAAAAAAGGCAAAGGGAAAACACCCAAGGAAGCTTCAGCCTCCTCCATTTTCCGATTGATCTTCCGCCTCTGCTGTTCTTCATTTTCGCGATTCCAACTCTCCTCTCACCTTGATTTCAATTTCGTACCTTCCATAAACTACATCCTCCTTCTGTACAACTCTAATTTATTGAATCCCACATGGAAAATTAACTTTGCAGAAATATGGAAAGGGCATTCATCAAAGTTGATAGGATAGGAGGTTCATGAATTCACGGCGTGCGTGAATCAAATGTTCACATGTCGTTAGTAGTATATAATCGGCGGGGATTTTTGCACTTCGAATTTTGGACCAAATATATATACATTAAGCTATAGATAAATAATTCTCACAAAAAATACACTGTTGCTAAATAATACTCCATCTATTCTAAAAATGTTGTTCTAGTATGATTTAAGTATAATTTAATGTTCTAAAAAAATTGTTCGCATAATTTAAAATAATCAAACTCTTTTGATCATTTTTTATATTTTACCTTAAATTGGTTACATAAAATAAAATAGAGAAATCATTTAAGTGTTAACTGAAAGGTATTATATAAACATTGACTACTAATATCTACTGCTTTTAAAAACTAGACAATATTTTTTTTAGACAAACCATAATAAAAAGAATATGACAATATTTTTAAGACATATGAATTATGTGGACCAATTTAAAAAGAATATAAAGTATACAAATACACATTTTCACACCTTTCATCATCTTCTTATTAGTCGGATTGTTTTAAAAGGGTTCTTAAAATATTAATTAAAAAAGGCCATAGATAATATATCTTGAAGATTCTTGTTTTTCCCCTTTTTTTTTTTAGGACATTCCGATATTTGAAGGTACTTGATGAACCATATTTTTTGTGTGTGTGTGTGTGTGAAAATGAACTATATGCTGTTGATAATCAATTTACTAAGTTTTTTTTATAATTTTTCAATTAGTTGATATTGTTGAGATCATTCATGTTTAACATATGTTGAAAGACCAATAAATGAATATGTGTGGTAGAATAAAACGGATTACAATAAGCATTCTGTTGTTAATGTAAAGTCTCCTTCAATTATCATATTGTAGCTGTTTATGATTTTTCTAACATGTGGATATAGTTGCGTACATTCCACTCTTTCATATTCTGTCATAGACAGAAACCTTTAAGTCGATGAGAGATGTACTCTTTCATATTCCGTCATAGACGGAAGCCTCTAAGTCAATGAGATAATGTTGTTGTTGTTTCAGTAGTACAAACTTTAGAAGCTACATGAATTGCCACTGTGAATGACATGGCAATATTATTTTTACTTGTTAATGATTCAATTGAAATATAATAAGTTAGCTGCGCCAACTTTTCATTTCAAAATAAGTCAAACTCGAGCTAGCTTAGTTTGATTTCAAAATTTTATCAAGCACAATGGAGTAAACTATGTGAAAATTTATTTCTTATTATCCAATATGTTCTATTCTATATATTTCATTATGCATTATGATTACATATTTATTTTTAATATAATTATAAATATAAAGATTTTAGCCATTTTTAACATTTAGAAGCTGGCAAAACAAGTTAGTGACAGAATTCATGTAAGATGAACGCGCAGATTAGCGTTCGAATTTTTTAATCACATGTAAATACAAACTAAAAGTACATGCACAATCATCTACAGAGAGCCACCATTCAATCATTTGTCAGTGTAAGAAATATAGCAATAGCGAATGGAATCTCTTGACCTCCCATGTGGGGGTAACAAATGACCGCGCGTCACGTGGCAGTTCCGGATCATCCACATCCAGCCTTACCATTCCTCTCTGTTGCCACGTATCGGGCGGTCACAAAGACCCCCATCTAACCTCATCACCTCTGGGACTGTCACGTGTCGGGCGGGCACAAAGAAGGTGAGAGAAAAGTCGGTCAGAATATCTTGATCCTAGCGATAGATGTCTTTTGCGTAGCGTAAAAAAGAAGAAGCTGCCTCTATATTTTTGATATGCTAAATGATAAAGATATCCTATGGCCGGATGTTCATAGTATAGTATATGACATTTTTGAGAGGGCACGTAATATCCGCCTAGCTTGGAATTTGACTAATAGAGTCAGTTGATGTTGTAAATATACATGTAGTATAGATTGTACTTGTGAGTACGGATAATGATGTAATAGCATATTAGCTTTTGTAAAATAAAATCGATCCATTTCCAGAAAAAAAAAAAAAAAAGAGAGAGAGAGAAGCTGCCTCTATATTTGTTTAAGGGCGAGAAATTTCTCGTGTATGAAAATTAAAAGAAGGGGATTTTCCAGACACTCACACAGAGATAGATATAGTTTCCATCTTAATCCTGCTTGCAAAATATATATCCCTGTCTAACACATTTACACAGTTGATTGTTCAGATGGTGTAATGGGACATTTACAGGTGTTCAAAAAACATGAATGCTACCCACACGTCCATCTTACAAGAATTATGTTGCAAACTTTGATTTACTATATTTAAAATGTGAAAAAATAGATAAAATTTTCATATTTAGAATTTTAATACAAATAATTAACTGTGCAGTCACATTGCAAAATTTAACATATAAAAGAATAATTTGTAAAAAAAAGATAATTGTTTATATAACTTACTCGATAATACTCAAGACAAGACAAATAATATTTGAGTTTGAGTTTTTTTTAATGAGTTGTTGAGCTCGCTTATTTCCGTTTCAAACGAGTTAATCCAGAAGTCAAGCACTAACTGCCCATGATATGAGATGTTTGATTCATTTTACGCCCTTAAAAACGATGGAGAAATCTTTACTCAAGCTCCAGTAACACATATAAATTTACTTTAACTCTTCTTCCACTCTCCACAGAAAGCTATATGTATGGTATATTTATATGAATATGCAGATGAGTGTAATACAACGATAATGATATTACCTTATTGTTTTAAAGACTCCTGTCTATGACGCGTATGAAGAGTCAGGTATACGCAATCATACTCATATGTTAGAAACACATAGAGGTTGTCTTCCGATGACCTATAATGAAAATTGTGTGACGCTGTATCGATCAACTGTTACTTCACAATATAAGAAATGCAGCTAATTTAGTGAATCATTTTGTTTTATCTTATTATATTCTAAAATCAAGAAATAATCGGTATTTTTACCTCATTGAAAATGGAAATGAGTGTAATGAGGATGGAATTTATAGGTGTTCAAAAAGTTAGAATGCTACTCCACGTGTCCATCTGCAGGTATTCCGTTACAAAGTTGTTTTGTTGTTCGAAAGATACTCGACGCATGGAAGGATTATATTACGAAGTTATTGGTGTTTAAGTTTTGAAAGCTGTTCCATGTGTGAGGTTCTGTTACCAAATAATTTTTTTTTTGGTGTTCATGAATTTCAAAAGCTACTTCATGTGCTTATCATGCAAGAATCTTGCTTCAAAAGTTGTTTTGGTACTCAAGAACTTTGAAAGCTCTTTCATGCGTCTCTCATGCAGAAATTACGTCACAAAGTTGTCTTGGTAAGTCTAGATATGAACACTGGTATACTTTCTCTTTTTTTGAATGTTTAATGTTCATATAGTATAGGAATATGCCTCGGCCTAAAAAGTAAAAACATGTTCACATCACATAATGTGTCGGCCTAAAAGAAAGAAATAATCTAAAAATTCAGAGAATTATATGGGTAAAAAGAATGAGGAAAAACAAGCCACGACAAGTGAAAAAGAATATACATTTGTAAGATATTTATGCCAGATTCTTTTATGAAAGGTTTATGTTATTTTAGTGTGCCCGTACATTATTTTGGTAAATTAAGTTTGTTTCAAAATTGGAGCAGCTTTATGATGCAAATGGAATTATCAAAATGGTCTACGTGTCATGTTAAATGAAATCAGTCAAAATCGAGGTTTTATATAAAGGATGTATTATAAATTTTTTATTAACATGTGCACTTCATGCCAAAGAATCACAACATTCATAAGATCAAACGCATGAATTTTCAGCTGTAACCTGTTACCCATTTCAAAGTAGTCCTAATTTTGAGATTGGATATTTAATAACTGGAGATCCTATAAGTAAACAAGCCAAATACAAATAAAACTGGTTAACCATACCTGGTATCTTAAATAGGTCTGAAGATAATTGAGAAATACGGCCGGAAATTCAACACAATTGCACTGTCAACTGTACTTAATAGATGTGTACTCTACAATGCAAGATGCTGCACCAAAATTGTGCACTGGATAGAGGGAAGGATCATTGTCCTTGTGTCTCGAGGAATATTTGGCAGTCACTTTCAGTATTTGGACTTCCAAATGCAGCTGCAAAGATCGCTGTATCAAGTTCTAAGCTGTACTCAAAATTTGATGCATGTCATATTTGGTTATCAGAAAAGACATAAGTATGTTTCAAAAAAAAAGACAAGTAGATACAGATGTGAATGCAAAAGAAATAACTCCTAAAATGTGTATAAGACAGTTATACAGTTAGATATATACTTTACTTCCTCTTCTGAAAATCCAGGAGGTTGTTACAGGGAATTGGGAATATTGAGGTTCCAGGTGTAGATGACAGCAGATAATGATTAGGCAGTAGGTGTTCATTATGCATTATCATGCAATAATAGGTGGCCGTCATTCAAGAAACAGAGACAACCAATCACATTTTGTGCTTGAGATGCAAAAACTACACGAATATGAGGCAGCAGATAGAACCTCATTGTTCCTAAAAGACAATATAGGAACGGGAGTATGCACACCATACTCACCTCGAAATCATCTACTCATGGTATGAGTCAAGTCAGAAAGGTCCACTTGCAATACACATCTCATACCGATGTGAAAGACCACGAGGACATTATTGATCTTCGAGAGGGAGCTGAACTACCACTCTAAACAAGTTTCTTGCACCAAGGACCCTGAACAGTTTGGCTTCTATTATATCTTCCATTGTCTTCTCCTTCCTCCTAGCATATTCAATATCTAAAGTTCTATATCCAAGAGCCAGCAAATACATTGCTGGATGGAGTCTCCTGCACATAAGATTATACGATTAGACGCTGCATTTTCATGGCAAACACGACTATTACAAATTCTAAATCAGAAAGAAGCCAAATCCTTTCCTACAAAATACAATAATGAACACACGGATCAGTTTATAAAGCTAAGAGAAATCATTCGCAATAGACCTTTTATTCTAACTAAATGAAAGCTGTCATGAGATCAAACGCATGAATTTTCACCTGTTACCCATTTCAAAGTAGTCCTAATCTTGAGATTGGATATTTAATAACTGGAGATCCTATAAGTAAACAACCCAAATAAAAAAAAAAGGTTAAGTATACATGGTTTCTTGAACAGGTCTGAATATAATTGAGAAATACGACAGAAAATTCAACACAATTGCACTGTCAACTGTACTTAATAGATGTGCAAGTACTCTACAAGGAAAGATGCTGCACCAAACTTGTGCATTGAATTGAGCGCAGGAACATTGTCCTTGTGTCTCGAGGAATACTTGGCAGTCACTTTCAGTATTTGGACTTCCAAAATGCAGCTGCAAAGATCGCTGTATCAAGTTCTAAGCTGCACTCAAAAATTGAGCATATCATACTTGGTTATCAGAAAAGACATTGTTTCTAACAAAAAAAAAGAAAAAAAAAGACATAAGTAGATACAGATGTGAATGCAAAAGAAATAACTCCTAAAATGTGAATAAGACAGTTATACAGTTAGATATATATATTTTACTTCCTCTTCTGAAAATCCAAGAAGTTGTTACAGGGAAGAGGGAATATTGAGGTTGCAGGTGGAGATGACAGCGGATAATGATTTGGCCGCAGGTACTCATTAGGTATTATCATGCAATAATAGGTGGTCATCATTCAAGAAACAGAGACAACCAATCACATTATGTGCTAGAGATGCAAAACTACACGAATATGAGGCAGCAGATAGAACCTCATTGTTCCTAAAAGGCTACATAGGAGCGGAAGTATGCACACCTTACACACCTCGAAATGATCTGCGTCATGGTATGAGTCAAGTCAAAAGGTCCACTTGCAATACACGTCACATACCAATGTGAAAGACCACGGCATCATTGATCTTCGAGAGGGAGCTAAACTACCACTCTAAACAAGTTTCTTGCACCAACTGAGGACCCTGAACAGTTTGGCTTCTATTATATCTTTCACTGTTTTCTTCTTCCTCCTAGCATATTCAATATCTAAAGTTCTATATCCAAGAGCCAGCAAATACATTGCTGGATGGAGTCTCCTGCACATAAGATTGCATGATTAGACACTGCATTTTCATGGCAAACTATTACAAATTCTAAATCACAAAGAAGCATAATCCTTTCCTACAAGATACAATAATGAACACAGGGATCAATTTATAAAGAGAAGAGAAAACATTCGCAATATACCTTTTAATCTAAGGACATAAAAGGAAGATCACTTCAACAACTGCTTTCACACTTTGTACTGTTGTTTGCTTGATTCATAAGATGAAATTAACAATAACTGCCTTCTGTTGCACGCATATTTCATGTACCCTCTAAAGCTTTTCCTACTATTGCTATTTCTAGCGTGCAAAAAAGAAAGGAACATAGCTTCAATAACTGAGTATATTACTAACGTGATCCAGGAATTCAGCTTACATAAACTAAACTAATTTCCACTTCGCATGAACGCAAATCATATGAATGGTGTTTTTTTTTTCTGTAATTATATGAATGGTGTTAATTCCCACGTTCTTTCTAATCTCGTTTGGTTTCGCGGGCAGGAAAAGGATATAACTCAGCGGTGGAGTGTCACCTTGACGTGGTGGAAGCTATCAGTTCGAGCCTGATTATCCCTAAAGCCAATGTGAGCTCTTGATTTTTGTTTTGCTCTAGAAGAAGAGTCATTTACTTGGCATGAATCTTGATTCATACCCCAGATATTGCTAATATATAAGCTCTACAGCATGTCACTTGTTAAGCATTCCCTTTTTAATTTTTCTTTTCTATCTTTGTCAATGAATGATCTTACATAAGATATACGTAATAAACAAATGTTGCAGAACAGACTTGACAAGTGGTCCCGAAATACTGTTACAGAAAACGACAAAAGACAGATACCATGAAAAGCTCATACTTTACAAACGTACTTGTCAATTTGTTCTTCATAAGCATCTAAACCATCCCAATAACGACGTGAGGGGGCACTCCGCCCTTTAAAATCTCTCCCAAATGTCTCAACATACCATCCTCCAATGTCATGCATCCAAGAGCGAGGCTGAAACAGCCAAAACCTTTTTGAAATGAAACCTTATGAGTTCATTACAACTGTAATAAGTATGCACATAAATGAAGGTAAAGAAAGCATAATAGAAAATGAATCAGGGAATCATGCCAACCTGCCCTAATACCATTTCCTAACTTGACACGTAAACATTTAGCTAAGTTAGAAAATTTTTAATTTGTCTCGTATTGTTCCCTACTTGACATATTAAAGAAAACAGGGAACACAGGAACTCCCTGTGTTATCCCTACGATTTGTTAAAGAAAAGAGAATACAAAGAAGGAACCTCGTGCTCTTAGTTGGTTACAGCAGTAACAGATGAAGCGCAATAGTATGACAATAATATCAGTAACTGTGACCAACAAATGAATTAAGCTTCTTTAATGAGTAAAAGAGAGGAAATAGTCTGCAACTCACCTGCTCGGTGGTAGCTGAGCCCTAGTGGATCTACATTCGCAAATGGAAACTCTGTCACCAACCTGATACCAATGCATGTGTTTTACCTGAAAAAAGTTGCTGCTGACTCAGAACCAGGGAAATTGAGAAGAGAAAAGGAGAGAAGAGCACATTAGTTAGGTTTATTCTATAACAGTTCCTCCAGGAGTTATATGCACACCTAGATAGAAGCAACAAATGAAAAGTAACGTAACTTGGACCTATATTTATCTGTCACTAGATTTTGCTTTTTCTTTTGCCGAATACATCAATCTCTTCTTCAACTCCATGCAAATCCTAATTGCGTTTTTTGTTTCCCCAAATTGAAGGATGAGAGCCATCAAAGAGAGATTAACAAGGATTAGCATAAAAAACACACCAGGAACGTCCTGTGCTTCATAATTATGTGCGTGTTAACACCACTGTTGCTGTAAATGTAACAGCACCCTTCATCTGGGCTTGTCCCAAGTCCACTTATTGATCCCAGTGGAATCCAACATGGAACTGAAAATTTCCTCCCAGAATCTCCAGAAGATCGTTCAGTTGCTTCCATCAGATCTTCATGTGAAATAAGATAAACTTTAATGCAATCTTGTAAGTCTTCATTATGAGCACTGCTTGTATTATGCACCGGTGGATCTCTTGTAGCCACAGCAATAAGTTTCCCAGCAATATGTAGCTCTAGATCTTTATATGCATCAGAGGTAATGGAATCAGATTCTGAAGCCCGATTTTGTTCACCAGAAGAAGCATGCAAGTTCTTAGGATCAATCTCAGCAGACTGACTAGTGCATGATGAGGAAGATGTCAGTTTCTCGTAATAGCCATGTGATAATTCAAGAATCCTATCTGATACACGTACAATACCAAAGAGGTCTCTCCCAGAAACCAAGTGCAGCACCTCGGCAGTTGTTTGTCCAGACCTCTCCTCAGCTTCAAAACAATTAGGTAGAAACTCCAATGATTCAATCTCAGGGCCAAAATAAGCTGTATGCAAGGCTGAATAAAAATCCCTTTCCAGTACATCAAAATAACCTGATCCAACCACCACTCTTTTCTCTAAAACAATATCACTTACAGCACATCTATACCATTTCAACCACTCAACAACTTCCATTTGTGCAGGAGGTTTATAGGATTCATATGCATAATACACTGGAACTTCTCTGGAACCTTCACGAACTAAAGTTCGTTGAGATAAAAGATAGCGGTCATAATGTGCCCTCCTATCAGAATCTGATAATATCTGCATTTAAATCCATGTTGCTGAACTTCCTTATGACTCAGTCCTACTTAAACATAAAATGCTACATCGGCAATAGAAAGATAATCAACTACAAAAGTATACTTGATATGAACTAGACTCTCAAGACAAAATCACGTAATAAAATGCTTTCTTTTGTTCAAGATCCTGTAAGAACGAAAAATGCTACAAGAATGTAACTCTCGTGCCCTCAAGTATTTAGAGACGAATAAGAATGCAGTCAAATTCAAGAAAAGGCATGCCAATCTTGCCTCTCAATACCATAAACTTTCGGGTACAATCAAAATCATTAAAAATAATTCGATTTGAAAGCAGAAAAATGTGAATTAATTACATATTATGGATAAAACAAGATGAAATAAAAAGAAATAAATTCACCTCATAAGCAGCGAGAATTTGAATGAATAGCCTAGAAGCAGAGTCGTTAGCTCCCGTCTTGGCTAAATCCGGGTGTGTCTCCTTGGCTAGCTTGTAAAAAGAAGCTTTGATTTCTTTAAATGAACTGGTTTCTGAAACTCCAAGCAATTCGTAAGCGTTAGGTCCATGAAATTCCGCCGGAGTTGAGTCGGTACCGCAACTCATTCTCCGGAAACTATGGCAAGCCGAGTAATTGAACACGGCCGCGTATCTTGAAGCACGTCTTTCTGATATAGGTGAAGTTAACCTGATCACACTGCAAATTGGGCGCAAATCACCACCAACTTTGTGCAATCCAGCGGAAGAAGCCATAGATGAAAGTAGTCAAGAAACAGCCGGCGAAAACCCTTTAGTTTGAGTATGAAATGTCGAGTTCAATTTCCTCGCTCCAATTAAATTTTGTAAAAAAAAAAGTCAAGAAACAGCTAGTAAACGAGGAAGACAGGAAATGCAGGGAGGGTTCCATTTTTCCCTGGGGAAATAACCGTTTTGATCCCACATTAATTAAATTAATCTTTTATGAATAAACGCATTTCCGAAAACTACATTCGACCCTCATATCCTATAAGCGAGAGTAATAGAGTAATTTTATTGTTGTTGTTGAATTTTTTATAAGTAAACGCATTTTTTAATAAATACATATAATTATAGTTCTTGATCAATGATCAAAACGATCTTAAGACGAAATTAATAGTGTAAAATTAAGACGTATATTAATCAAAAATAATATGTAGTTATCACTCATCAACTGTAGTTATCAATTACATTGGTTATATACTATATAACTCACAAATAGACAAACCAGGATGTAGAATAATAGCCACATATACATATTTCAATTGCTTAACTTTATTATGAATTATTACGTTATATAATATCCAAATAAATTTCAATTAATAAAAACTTATAATAACGAGTTTTATAAAAATAAGTTTGGCAAATTATAATCAATCTATGAATCTCTTATAGTCATATCAACCATATTATTTCAATATGGATCATCTTAGTGCATTGGTATTTTATGATTAGTATTTTTTATAATGAAATTCTTTTATATGAATAACTTGTAAACTAACTACAATCATATAGAATTTTATGTTTGTGTGTATATATATGTGTATCTATAAATTAATAACATCACTTTAATTTTCTAGATCAGTGTACGTAGTATTAATTTGATTGATTGATATTTTAATTAACTACGAACAAAATTTATTAAGTTATTTTTAGATTTGTGTTGAATTCATCAATATTATAAATTAACTTATTTATTTTGCTTACTCAACACATATTTTGATTCCAATCCCGCAATAGTGCTTAGAAAAAAGAAAAAGCTTTCATAAAAATAAAAAAAATAAAAATATTGCCATAGATTTGAACGGCGACTGGATCCCAAACCTACGCAAGACTGCCGTTAGACTTTCCTTACCAAGTACGCACCGCGCCAACGGTTAGTTTCCATTGAAGTACCCACGCTGGTCTATATATACACAGCAGCGTGACAGCAATATTCGTAAGTACTGAATTTTGCCGTTATTCCTGGTTGAAACCTTAGAATTCTTGCGTTGTCACCATCCCTTAGTTCCTGCCGTCACAGGGCTAAGAACTTCAACATTGCTTCGATGATATCCCCGCTTTCGCTCCAATTTGATAAATTGCAGATGAAGGATTTCATCTGTAAGTTCTTTTCCGGTGTTCTCATGCAAGTACTCGACGCCGAAAGTTCGAGAGTTTGGTTGACGATCGGACTCGCGACGCAACAGCTTATGTTGATTTGCGAAGTCGCGGAAGCGAGCATATGGCTAGTACTCATCTGTCACTGGTAATTCTACGGTCTATCTCCATTCACCACAAGTATATTGTCTCTTAGTATCCCCCAAAACTCTCTTTATATAATTTATTCGTATGAAAGTTAATTATAAAAGTTCTAATTATCTTTGACTCTGATGATGGATGGTGATGATGATGGATGATGGATGCTGATGATGATGGATGATGGAATACGATGAGAAGAAATTTCTGCTACTTAACCAGATCATCGAATCATGAGATGTTCTTGGGGAATCGTCTGAAATTTCTCCCCAAGAACCTCCTTCTTGGAAATCTTTTTTTCAGATTATCTATATTTGGATGATCTGTGCCTTCTAAAGGTTTGGTCTTTCTGCTTCTGATGTGTACATATTTTGGTATTTTCTGATATCAAATTTGATATACGGCTACTTCTTCCTTACACTCTTTAATCTGCCAGAGTCAAAACAAATTATTGGGGTTTATTTTCGAATTGCCAAAGGTTGGATTTCTTTTGTCCTGTGGCTTGAATCTTATTTATTTATTTTTAAAAACTTTCGCCATTTGTTTCTCTCTATTAGATGTCTCATTTTAAACAAGTTGGGCAGGATTAATTGAAGGGTATCAATTGGACAGCATCAAATGTGACTGGTAGAGTATCAATTGCAAAGAGAAAATGATCAACGTAAAGCATGCTGTCATCTGGTCAGGGTATGATTTATTTTGCCTCTGGTTTTTATGACTCGCAATAATTGACTTTCTTGCTGTAATTATGTGCAGCTTAACGAGACCATCCTATTTTGAGAAGAAGTTGAAGTCAGGCAATTTGATGCCGGTTTTGGGAGTTGACATGTGCTTCTCTATGTTTCCAGTTGAAAAGTGTCTTTTATATACTTATTTTTATCGGTCAAATTTTGCATATTAGACATTTTGTAGAAAGAGAATGAGATCGTCCCCATGGACAGAGGGAATCAGGATGACACACATTGAGAACACTATGCAGGTTTCAGTAATTCCTTTACTTTTGGCTTTTGCGTATTCCACAACTTCTAACCTAGCACGTAGCCTACAAATTCTCCATATTGGATGACCAATGCCTTCCAAGTGCTCGCGAACACAGGTGATAATTCCTTGGAGCTACCCCAATGCAATAAACGATCTATTTTTTGGTTGAAAGTCTCGGGTGAAATAAGTATGTCACCAATAACAACATAATAAGTATGTCTCGGGAGAAATAATAACTTATTTCTCGGGTGAAATAAGTATGCAATAAGTATGTCAGCTTTGTTTATTGCCTTCTGAATCAACATTTCAATAACAAAGGTTGTCCCAGTGTTTTTTAAATCATTCAAGCATCTGGAATATATTCTAAGTTGCTTGGAGTCTGAGTGCATTTCTTTATTGCAGGAAAACAGTGAGACCTTTGCAAAAGAAATGGATGATCTTGGGTCTACAATGCTGCTTGTTGAAGTCATGTCCTTCATATTAGTTTTATTTATAGTACTAATCATGTGTTAACTTCAGGGGAAAGATGAGACAGCTTTGGGTGGTATAGAGAAATGTGGTTCCAAGACAGTTCAATTTGAAGTTCCAGAGTTTGGTTCTTCGTTAATAATAGCAAACTCTTCTTAAGGTAATTAGAATCTTTGAGATTTATTAGATGCTGTGTAGATCTGTTTCCAGTGTTCTAACCTCATTTTTCTTTTTTGTTATTTCTAGGGATGTCATAATAATCAGACCCGGATGGAGAACATGATGAGTTCGTTTGAGTTTGCCTAAGGGCATGATACTTTGGTAACAAACTTCTGTTTCCTTTTTTGCTTTTTTAATTATAGTGGTATTAAGTATGCTTGAATCTGAAAAACAAAAAAAATTATGCTTGAATATGACTATGAAATGGATGCTTTGCGATGCAATAGTATGTGAATAGGTAACTATCTCGGTGTATTTTTATTAACAAAAATAAGATTTCAATGTACACCTTTTACGTGTGACATGCCATAAATGTTGCCTTGTAGGACACATAAACATCTTTACCACACTTGGATGGCCATGTCAAGTAGGAAAAGGACACCCGAAATGACACTGGTAAATATTTTTTATTTGTTGAAAGTCAGTATGCAATATGAGAATTGGAGAAGGATACTTAGGTGAATTGCAGTAGTTTATATTAAGTTGTCAGTGATTTATGGGTACTGTATCATGCCACTAGATTTCTTTATCTTCATCTATTTATTTATCTATGGCATGATAAATTTGTTTGCAGACAATTATCATTTATATTCTTGTAAGGAATTGTTGGTCCTCGTATACTTACTATCATATATGTCAAATAGGACAACATCTACAATTCTAATCCTTTTAAATTATCGTCTGGTAGTTAGGGCAGAGAGAAGTATTCCTCTACACTCAGTCCTCTTGATCTGTGCCAGGTGTTGACACATCCTCTCTTTTTCTGCCATCTCTCAGCCATGATATGGTGTACATGTTCATGAATAATTTTCTTTTCCTCTCCTATTAAAGGTAAAGAAATTCACAATGGTAGCCTCAACTTCTGCAGCTGGACGTGCTATGTTATCATTTCTTACAGGTCTGAATTTGGTTTGAAGAATTATTAGTAGATCATTGAAGAACTGAATTTTCCATTGTTATCATTTTTTACAGGTATATAAATACCTTTCATTAGCAAACTTAATGCTGTATGGGAATATGGTGGTCCATGTGAATCATCCAAAAGATTTTCCCCTCCTGTATTTTTCCAAGGGCAGAAGTGGAGGATCCAGCCCTCGCTAAAACACTTTGTCGTAGTGTTGACTTTCCTAAACATGTTGGGAGCATCACAGTGAGTTTCTTTCTTTTGTATATATGAAATAATTATATTTGGTGACATATTGCTTATAAAATTAATAACCTCACAACAAAAGAAAATACCATCATTTATTTAATTAGTATTCTTGACTATGATTTATTTTCTAGTGAATAATAGTAGAATCATTATCAATATATGTGTCTGAATTCAGTATTATGGGAACATGAAAATTATCACGTTACAGTTCTAGTTCTTTGTTGATGTGTTTCTCCACTAACAGAAACTCTTGTGTCAGAAGGATAATTGTCGTTTGATTTCAGTGATGAGCAATACAAAGAACAGCGGTGATAGAACTACTCAGTTTCATGCCCTAAGAGAGCTTAAACCAGAAACCACTGGGATCTGTAGATGAAGATGACGCCTGTTTCACAATGCTTGCACCATATGCGTCTTCTCAGTCTACAGAATCTGAACAAATGAGTGGCAACAAACCCAGCTCCCTTGACTCAGTAATCATAGTCAACACACAATCTTGACAAGGAAATGGTCATTTCAAGGAGAAGCATATACCAAACAATTCTTGCAATAGAGAAACTAGGAGCAGATGTCGTTGAGCGCGGTCATAATTTACTTGTTCATATTTGGGTTAATGCTAAGGTTTGCCTGTGTTGGTGGCATGACATAAAAATAAATCAGGAAAAAAGCTTTTGGCTCAGATGATGCCTTTTCTTGTCTGCCTTTGTGCATTTAGAATATTGCAACAAGTATTGAAATATTTAAATGTGTCTAATCATGGGTTATGCTTGATATAATCGTCATTTGAAGGTGGCGCCAGAGATTCTTAGTTTTCTCCCTACTGGATGTTAGGGGTTTCAATCCTGTGGCCTCTAGCACAGTTCGTTTCCCACCAGTCATATTGGTTTTGGTTGTTGTCCATCTTAATGCTCTTATTGATTGATTAGGCTGCATCTATGGGCAGGGGGCTTAAGGAGCTTGAGATGGCTCAGGGTTCTACCACTAACTTAGGATACCGCCTCCAGCTTGATAGTTGAATGGGGAAGATTAAATTTTTTTAGTCCTATACAGATTTTGTTTTCCTTTTCCTTTTTACCAGCTATATAGGACAATGTTATATATTCAATTACAAATCCTCATTTGTGGTTTGAGATTCAGTTAATCAGTTCTATAGGGTAGAACATGACTGCTCTCATGCACTATATCAGGGGTTCAAGTATCTAAAAACTGACCGGCCTCGAAGATAACAAAGGACACCAATTATAGGAACGTATATATTGGATGGACCTCTATCCACACAAGAAAAGCGTTGTGGAGCAGCGATAGAACCTGTGGGGGCAACAGTGCATGAAGGATCTACAAGGCTATGCTGGAAGAAGCCTATATAACGTGAAAAAACTTTACCAAAAATCTTTCAAAAGGTTAAAAAGTTACCTTCTTGAAATTCTCTGACTCTCTCTATCTCTTATGTATATATGGTCAGTGTGTGGGGAGGGCGGTGTTAAACAAGTTGTTCGTTTTTTTGAAATTGTCAAGAGATTACGGTCCATAGATAGTTATCCCAATTAGATAAGGTGAAAGATTTGTGCCAATCTCTACCCACCATGAGCTGAGGTTTTGATTCTGCTATATTGTTGGCTTCTTATGTTTTCTATCCTGGTGGGGGAAGGTTCTGCATGTGTTCCGTCAGTAACAAGCTTTCTTGTTGTAGTAATTTTCTTTGCATGATTTGTCGTGTCCCTATATGTGTATAATTCTACTTGCCTGATTTGTTGTTGTCCTTATATGTGTATAATTCTACATGACTAGTTTTTTCTGCTGTTGGACTTTATGTTCCCCTGATGCACATAATATTGTTTGCCACTTTTTTCTCAGTTTATCAGTCTTTTTTTTTTTTTTGCCTAATGGTATGTTGTGCAAATGAAGGCTACTACTTTGGTCTAAAAGACTTAACATGAACGCAGAGTTGATAACATTAGTTTGACATTTTGATTTGTTGTTCCTTTCTTTCCCTGCAGATCTTCATAGCTAGTGTAATGGAATCTCTGTATGAATTATGTATGAATTATGTACTCCTGCAGCTAGCTTATGAGTACATTTTTTTATAAATGCTTATGAGTACATTTACTGAATTCTTTTTTTGTACTTTTTAGATATGACTGTCAAAATCCTCTTGTCCACTATCAAAACTGCAGGAAACATTAGGAGACCCTCCTAGCCTAACATGAATGAATCAGAAAGTCTAGCTGAATCTTTTCTAACTGCTTTTCCTTTGAAATCCACTTTCAGCTCATGCAATATTGTATGCTTGCTGAGTTTGATTCTTCATTGATAGTGGTAAATTCCTGTAATGGCTTGGCATCTGATGCAAACGAGACATGGGATAGACGTTTGACAAGAAGTATGAAGCAACACAAGGTGGCTAATTCCTGGCATCAAAGAGATGATTTTGTAGGTGAAGTTATTGGTATGGTTTTAAGTTTCTACAACTTCTATTTGACAGTTTGATGTTTATATTCCATTTTATTTCCGGTTAATCTTCTAAGGAAACTAAAATCTTATCCCCTATACTTCTATACTTTGTAACTTTATGCTTTCTAAAAGAAGTGTATGAAGAAACTCTTCCCAGCAACCAAAACCTCAACATCAGCTAAGTACAAATAAACATCACAACCATGTTTATTATTAACTTTAAAAATTGATAATCAATTCCTGTTTCCTCTTTCGTTTTTCCAATTAAATAGGTGGTGCGAGTCACACATGATACAAATCATGATCACAACACGAAATTCATTTGGTAATGCAGCTGCCAGTCCTCTGAAGAAACTCAAGCTAAAATAAGCATAGGCTGGCCATACTTGGTGCAAACTCTGTTTTTGAACATCAGCCACTATCATGGCTATTTAGTCGCGTTTTTGCTTTTACATTGTGCACTATTGGGTGTTTTTCTTGGCCATTGTAATGGCTACTTTGTGACGGGTGTTTCGCTTTGGGTTTATTTTCGAATTGTCAAAGGTTAGATTCCTTTTGTCATGTTGCTTGAATCTTATTTATTTATTTTTTAAACTTTCGCCATTTGTTTTCTCTATTAGATGTCTTATTTTAAACAAGTTGGGCAGGATTAATTGAAGGGTATCAATTGGAGGGCATCAAATGTGACTGGTAGAGTATCAATTGCAGAGAGAAAGTGATCACCGTAAAGCCTGCAGTCAACTGGTCAGGGTATGATTTATTTTGCCTATTGTTTTTATGACTCGCAATAATTGACTTTCTTGCTGCAATCCTGTGCAGTTTAACCAGACCATCCTATTTTGAGAACAAGTTGAAATCAATCACTTTGATGCCGGTTTTTGGAGTTGACATATGCTTCTCTATGTTTCCAGATGAAAAGTGTCTTTTATATACTTATTTTTATCGGTCAAATTTTGCCTATTAGACAGTTTGTAGAAAGAGAATGAGATCGTCCTCTGGACAGAGAGAATCAGGATGACACACATTGGGAACACTATGCAGGTTTCAGTAATTCCTATACTTTTGGCTTTTGCATATTCCACAACTTCTAACCTAGCATGTAGCTTACATGCAATTTGCCTCTTAGATTCTCCATATTGGATGACCTATGCCTTCCAAGTGCTCGCGAACACAGGTGATAATTTCTTGGAGCTACCCCAATGCAATAAACGGTCTATTTTTGGTTGAAAGTCTCGGGTGAAATAAGTATGCCAACTCTGTTTATTGCTTTTTGAACTTTGGATCAACATTTCAATAACAAAGGTTGCCCCAGTGTTTTTTAAATCATTCAAGCATCTGGAATATATTCTGAGTTACCTAATGGAGTCTGAGTGCATTTCTTTATTGCATGAAAACAGTGAGATTTGCATAAGAAATGGATGATCTTGGGTCTACAATGCTGCATGTTGAAATCATGTCCTTCACATTAGGTTTATTTATAGTACTAATCATGTTTTAACTTCAGGGGAAATATGAGACAACTTTGGGTGGTATGAGAAATATGGTTACCGGACAGTTCAATTTGAAGTTCCAGAGTTTGGTTCTTCATTAATAATAGCAAACTCTTCTTGAGGTAATTAGAAGACTTTGAGATTCATTAGTTGATGTGTAGATCTGTTTCCAGTATTCTAACCTCATTTTTCTTTTTTGTTATTTCTAGTGATGTCATAATAGTCAGACCCGGATGGAGAACATGATGAGTTCGTTTGAGTTTGCCTAAGGGCATGATACTTTGGTAATAAACTTCTGTCCTTTTTTGATTTTTTAATTATGAATCTGAAAAACAAAAAAAATTATGCTTGAATCTGACTATGAAATGGATGCTTTGCGATGCAATGGTATGTGAATAGGTAACTATCGCGGTGTATTTTTATTAACAAAAACAAGATTTCAATGTACACCTTTTACGCGTGACATGTCATAAATGTTGCCTTGTAGGACACATAAACATCTTTACCACACTTGGCTAGCCATATCAAGTAGGGAAAGGACATCCGAAATGACACACTGGTAAATTTTTTTTATTTGTTGAAAGTCAGCATGCAGCATGAGAATTGGAGAAGGATACTTAGGTGAATTGCAGTAAGTTTACATTAAGTTGCCAGTGATTTATGGGTACGTATCACGCCACGAGTTTTCTTTATCTTCATTTATTTATTTATTTATCTATGTCATGATAAATTTGTTTCATTTTATATTCTTGCAAGGAATATGTTGGTCCCTGTATACTTCCTATCATATATGTCAAATAGGACAACAGCTACAATTCTAATCTTCTAAGTTTCTACCACTTCTATTTGACAGTTTGATGTTTATATTCAATTTTCTTTCCGGTTAATCTTCTAAGGAAACTAAAACCTTATCCCCTTTACTTTTATGCTTTGTAACTTTATGCTTTCTAAAAGAAGTGTATGAAGAAACTCTTCCCAGCAACCAAAACCTCAACATCAGCTAAGTACAAATAAACATCACAACCATATATATTATTAACTTTAAAAATTGATAATCAATTTATGTTTCCTCTTTCGTTTTTCCAATTAAATAGGTGGTGCTAGTCATACATGATACAGATCATGATCACAGCACGAAATTCATTTGGTAATGCAGCTGCCAATCCTCTAAAGAAACTCAAGCTAAAGTAAGCATAGGCTGGCCATACTTGTTGCAGACGGTTTCTGAACATCAGCCACTGTCATGGCTATTTAGTGGCGTTTTTGCTTTTACATTGTACACTATGGCTACCTTGTGGTGGGTGTTTTTATTTGACATTAATCATTATAATGGCTACTTTGGGATGGGTGTTTCGCTTTGGCTTTAGCCACTGTAGTGGCTACTTTATCATTGTTATTACGCCTACAGTGACTATTTTGACATAGGTGTTGGTAGTTAATGAGATCCTCCCCGTGAACAGAGGGAAGCAGAATACAAGTAGAGTACACTTGGCAGGTTTCAGTAATTCTTTCACTTTTGGTTTTGTCATATTTTGTCTTTTGAACTTTTGTTTCAACATTTCGATAACGCAGGTATGCAGAATACTTCTGAAATCATGCAAAGCATTTGAAATACTTTCTAAATTTGCCCGATGGAGCCTGAATGCATTTCTTTGTTGTAGGAAGGTTTTATGGAAGTATGGATGATCTCGGATAACGCTACAGGTTGAAGCCATATCTATCGTGTTAGTTTTTATTATAGTAGTACATTTTAGGTCTTCTAATTTCTGGAGAAAGATGAGACAACTTTAGTTGGTATAAAGAAAAATGGTTTTTGGACTTAAGTTTCAGAGGTTGATTCTTTATTGATAATGGTAATTTCTTCCCCGTGTCACGAAAATTCAACATGGGATTTCAAGTGGTCTCATCTTGAATTTCCACAGAAGGGAGAGATCGTATACGTATTGCATTAAGTAACGGTTCTATCAGTTAAAGCTCCGCCCATTATTCGCTGTGCACACAACCGCTTTAGCCCTAGCGGGAAACCTATAGATACATTTCCCGCCGATCAGATGCAGATCTCCATCAGTTTGTTACCTCCTATTCTCTTCTTCGCCTATGTTGATCTCTGCTTCTCGGTTTCCATCCATGGTTCCAGACTTTTGAGAGATTGTGATATACATTGAGATCCATCGGGAGAAGAAATGGCGATAGTGATCGAGAAAGAGGGCTGGGAACCGAATAGTGCTGTCTCTATCTATGCTCGTTTGTTGCGAGCTTACTTTCCATCTGTTTCCTGCCTCAGACTTCCAGCAGAGGCTCGACGGTCTTCCATCAGTCCTTATCTGCCGACTTCCCCCGTTTCCAGCGGAGTTTTCCTCTGGTGCCATTTCTATGGCCTTTTTTGCTCTCATTTTCTTCAGATGTGATTTCAATTCTGTTTTTTATTTGTTGATGTGTGCTTTGTTTGGTTGAGCAGTGCTGGAAGGCTTCTGGTCGGCTTTTTGGGGAATATCAATGGGCGTTTTATGGAGACATCAGTTGGCAGCAAATGGTGGTTTTAATGTCTCTTGGATGTTTTACCTCATCCTGTTTTTCTCCTGTCTTAGGCGCGCTTTCTGATCTCATGTAAGTGTGTATTTCCATCTGCCAACATGTTTTACATACTTCATTGCTTTCTTTTCTTTTTAATTTGTATTTGTCTCCGATCACTTTGATGTCAGGGTATGATACACCTTATAGTGAATCCTATTGTTTAGACACCAATTAGTGGAAAGCAATTTATCTTCATCAGTTTTTAAATTCTAAAATGTGACCCTTGAATTTTAGTTGCAAGGATACATGAATGTAGTATGGATAAATATCTAACATTGATACGTACACTGGTGAATGTTGCTAACATTACAATGTAACATTAAACACCTCTTCTTGCAGAGGCCAAAGGAAAGTATTTGCTATTTTTCATACTGCACCTCTTTGTTGCCATCTGGAGAAGGATTCTTACTGATATGAACCAGTGGGTTGCAACCATTTGTTTCTCTGCTGCTGCTTCCTTATTTTCCTTTGCTTTCCAGACATGTATGGCTGTTGAGCACGTCAAGATTTGTTTTCAAAAGTCTTTTTGGCTTTTCATTCATTTTCCTTGGGGTGTTTTTCCTGTGTAAGTTACTCTATTTGGAAATGGGACATCTCCTCACGTATTGTTCACTATTGAATCACCTTTACGGTCATCGATTATGAAAAGCTGTTTTGTCTGAGTTGCCCTAGTTAATTACTGACTCTGATCTATTATGCAGGAGGGACAGGGGCAAGATACTTTGGATGACATGGTTTGGTTAATGACTTTTGTGGAATCTGCAGCATTCATTGTTAGCCAAGGACCTAGCAATTGGTTGGTGGGGAAATGACGTTGACCGAAATATTGCAGTTCCATGCAATGTTGCTATGTTTCTGGCAATTATATTGTTCTGTTATGCTACAAAGAAATCACAGGAGGCTCCTCGGTTGTCCAGTTTCTAGGATTCAGGCCCTCATTTTGGATATTTATCCTTATCTAGTAATATATACACATCTTTTAGTCGTCCTGTAGCTCAATTTTTCTCTTTAATAGTTTCTACTCCAATTTTCTGTTTATATGGATTTGCTTATGGTGAGTATTGAAACTGGGATTATGAAATCAGTGAGTCTTCATTATAATATTACTCGAGCAAATGTGCACCTTATTCATTATATTTTCTTCCTGTCCTGTTAGGTTGGCATTTTTCTGCTATATTCCTTTACTCTTCTCGTACTTTCTCGTGTAGCTCTCTGTTTGTCTGTGTTTTCTCCTACTATTCACCAATTAGTCTTGCCAGGTGGTGATTTGATATGATGTTTACTCTTTCTTTAGGTCCTATCTAGTTATCTTCGGCTTATGCTAGCGTACTATGCTGCAAGGAATTTCCCAACTATCATGATGTGAACTAGCTCCGTCTGGTGCGAAACAATGTTTTGCTGAAATAGAAAAAATTTGGTTTGACTTTGGAAGTTGTTAATTTACTAACATGGGGGAGAAAATGATCCTTCTCTTGTTTCAGCTGAAAATGGCTAAACTAATAATTGACATCAGACTTCTGACTCATTCCTGCACTTTCTGAGGAACAATTGAAGAGTCCATTATGTTACATTGGATGCCGTTTATTAAACCTAATATTTACCAAATCATTTATATATAAAGTGGTCTTTGTGATAATAAGGTAGGTTTCATGTTTCTAGATAAAAGGATATGGCTGCTCTGTTGGTCACAAGCTTGTCTGCACCTAGCACTTGCAGTTTTTTCAGATTCTCTGGGCGCCTACTACTGTGGTAAGTTATCAGCAATCTTAGTGCAATTGGATCAAATTCCTTGTTTTGGCCAATCTTACTGATGATAGTTTTTAAATTACAACACATTACCCTTGATCATCATCATCATCATCATCATTGTAATTGGTGCCATTTCTCTTGCCTTTTTTACTCTCATTTTCTTCAGATGTGATTTCAATTCTCTTTTTCATTTGTTGATGTGTGCTTTGTTTGGTTGAGCGAAGGCTTCTGGTCAGCTTTTGGGGAATATCAATGGGGTTTTATGGAGACATCAGTAGGCAGCAAATGGTGGTTTTATTGTGTCTTGGATGTTTTACCTCATCCTGTTTTTCTCCTGTCTTAGGCGCGCTTTCTGATCTCATGTAAGAGTGCATTTCCATCTGCTAACATGTTTTACATACTTCATTGTTTCTTTTTCTTTTTAAATTTGTATTTGTCTCCGATCACTTTGATGTCAGTATATGATGCACCTTAAAGTGAATCCTATTTTTTAGACACCAATTAGTGGAAAACAATTTATCTTCATCAGTTATTAAATTCTAAAGTGAGACCCTTGGATTTTAGTTGCAAGGATACATGAAAGTAGTACGGATAAATTTCTAATATTGATACGCTTACGTACACTGGTGAATGTTGCTAACATTACAATGTAACATTAAACACCTCTTCTTGCAGAGGCCAAAGGAAAGTATCTGCTATTTTTCATGCTGCACCTCTTTGTTTCCATCTGGAGAAGGATTTTTACTGACATGAACCAGTGGGTTGCAACCATTTGTCTCTCTGCTGTTTCTTCCGTATTTCCTGTGCTCTCGAGACATGGATGGTTGTTGAGCACAACAAGGTTTATTTTCAGAAGTCTTTTTGGCTTTTCATTCATTTTCCTTGGGGTATTTTTCCTTTGTAAATCACTCTATTTGGAAATGGAACATTGCCTCACGCATTGTTCACTATTGAATCACCTTTACTGTCATCGATTATGAAAAGTTGTTTTTTCTAACTGAGTTGCCCTAGTTGATTACGGACTCTGACATATTATGCCGGAGGGACAGGGGCAAGATACTTTAAATGACATGTTTTGGTTAATGACTTTTGTGGAATCTGCAGCATTCATTGTTAGACAAGGACCTAGCAATTGGTTGGTGGGAAATGACGTTGACCGAGATATTGCAGTTCCATGCAATGTTGCTACGTTTCTGGCAATTATATTGTTCTTTTATGCTACAAAGAAATCACTGACTTACTAAATTCTGCTGTGTATGTGTGCGTGTTTTTTCTCGTTTGGGTTAAAATACACTTACACTCTTAAAAACGTTTTATCTAACCATTTTATCAATCTTGGCTGATGGCAGAGAGGTCAAATTAGGATTGTATATCCTTGTTTGCTGGATTCTGGGATGATAGGAAGCACTGCATCTACTTGGTTTTTGCATGGGACTTTGGCATTATGGACTGAGGAGTGCTTGGTATATGCATTCCCTGTGATGGGCCTTGGCATTATCCATAGTAGCTTATGATTATCAGGTATTTGACACGTTCATGTACACAAAGTTGACCACCTTCTTTGTGTATGCATGCCTCCCACGCTCCACCTTCCCCTTTCACTGTCCATCTTTGCAATCCTGGATTGATCTACACCCTGCAGCTCTTCTTCTGCGTTTTAAGTTGCAGAGATAACACTCAGAGAAATTCCATTTTTTCCAGGATATTCCTGTTCTGCTTGTGCCGTTCTGCTTATTTCACGCTTGTGTTTGACTGGTGTTGCCTTCACTTGCCAGATTGAGAACCATGTATGTACCGAAGTCACCGCTTCAAATTTCTTGAAGGAATGCTTTACCCCTCATGCTTCATATGAAGTGTCTGATAATAATTCTTCAATTTATCTATATTGTGTGCAGGTATGTTCCGTATGAACTTCGGGGAGGAATGAAAGGTTTATCTCAAGCTCTTTCCAACGTGATGCTCTTGTTTTTCCTAGTTCAGGTGCGTTCTGATAGAATTACTTAATTTTCGGAAGGCATGGTTTGTTTCCTTGCTGTTAAACGTTGCACAAACGTAGTTATGGAAATATTTGTAGATTGATAATGTGGAAATCTATTGCTAAGGCTTTAAGTCAAATGTTAAAGGGAATTAATTAGGGTGATGTGTGTTTTTCAAACCGGTTTGGTTTGTCATTTGATTATAGTATGCCAAAGTCTTTCACGTTGAGATCCAGGAAATTATTGAATGTTTCTAATTTGGGGAAGCATATCAGTTTAAAAATTAAGATTAAATTTTAAAAAAAAAGCACACTTTTAGGCAAACTCAAACCCTAGTGATTAATCCATTTGGTCCCTTCCCCCATTCTCCATTTTCCGTTTTTCCCGCCTTTTTCCAATTTGATGATTTAAATATTATTTTTCTTTCTTTCTTTACTATTACTGTTGCTATTTTTTTTCCCTCGACTATCTTCTGCACTTACAAGAGTTTTAAGAATTTGGAACAAAATGTGGTGAGTCGTTCTTAACCACAAGGTTAACTGGTTCATGGCCTGAAAGCAATTATGTGAAAATCGGCCAGTTTTAACTCGGTTAGGAATTTTTACTCCTCCTGCTCAGGCAGACTTTCTCGTATTGCTCAACAGTATTAAAATTTCTTTAGTTGAAACATCGAACAGTTTCTGGCCTCGAGTGAATTATTACATTCTTACATTGTCAAATGACCAATTGTTTTTTTGATTGAAGCAGTCGGTGACCAATGTGTTATACCAGCGGAGTTGTTATCACTGTCTAAGGTGTTATGATAGTTTTAAACACATTCCTTTACACTATCATTTGTCGATAAATAATTACACCTAAGATGTAGTAGTTGTTCACTAATCAAGATAAATTGTGTATGGTCTAAGTAATTTAGTTACGAGGAATCCAGGGCAGTCGTTTTCCTTGGTGCTTATCCATGAAGAAGAAGAATCAATTCTGTTTAAGCCAAATTGTCGCCATAACTCCGTTAATGTTTTGTTTATAAATGTAACCTGATTTGGTTGGCATAACTACTGTAAATTGGAATGCTTGACAAATTTTGGCCTTGATGGCATATTTTGTAAAGGTTGGCTTTAGGCATCTTGTAAGCAGCCTATGTTTTGGTTTCGATATGTCAAGCGACTGTCGCCATTGTATATCCCATATATTCGGCTATTTGGCACATTTATAAAATTTAAATTACAAAAAAAAATTCAACAATCTAATATAGGAGTCTAGGGTAAATAGGGGGTCTTAGACATTAGTAGTAGGGGGTAAAATATCAAGTCCCAGATGCTGATATGTAATTCTGTAGCTTTAAATGACATGATTCACGTGTAAATGTTGCTCAATCTGGTTGCTGTGTTAATTTTTCAAATAGTTTTGAGTACTGCCTTATGATATGTGTTTTTTTTTTTTTTTGGGGGGGGGGGGGGTAAAAATAAAAATTAACAATATAGCTAATGGTCTAATCCTGGTATAGCCTTATAAAATTCTGCAAGTCTCTAACTTAAACTATTTAAGATAACTTGAGAGCCTATTCTTTGGGTCTGTATGATTAAGTCTTACAACTTTGGAGCTCTAGAATTTTTATAAGAGTATTTCTTTCTCTGTTTCATTGAATCTATTGAGAGACCAACAATTTCATGTTGATGTTGCAGAGAGGTTACTATGGAAGTATGGGGAATTCGACAGTTATAGCACTTTCTGCTCTTGGTCTTTTCTCCACTGCTGGATGCATGTATTTATTGAAGCACATAGGAAAACAGCCCCACTATAACTGGCGGAAATCGTAATATTTCAAACAGGTAGCTTTGGTTTTCCAATTCGGAGCTGCTGGTTAGAGGAGAAGAAGATGGTTAATTACAAAAGAAAAAAAGAAAAGAAAGAAGATGGTTGGATTTAGACCCTCAACTTTAAAACCTGTCCCTAGGCATGATTGACCAAGAGGAGAGGAAATCTGGTCATTCTCGCTGACGTGGAAGGAACCCTGAGAAAAACGATTTTTTATATGACGTCTGAGTTTTGAGGCAGAATACCAACTCTTTGGGATACTTGAGGAGAGGAGAACAGAGTATATAATTTGCAGAATTCCTCAGAAACGGAAGATACATAAAGCATAAGTGTGTTACGGTTACCCTGGTTTTCAGATGGGATCCTCTTACTCCCTCTCTCTCACCCCTCTATTCCATCGTCCGCCAAGTGGCTGCTTCTTTTAATTTTAAAAAAAAAAACAAATTTCAAAACACCATCTCCTTAACCAACAACCATCCCCCATCCATCATCACCACCAGCCCCTCTCTTTCCCCCTCCCTCCTCCTTGAATCCAGCCTGCATTCTTTTCTACCTGCAAACTACATCTTTTATTTTAAAATCAACAAGAATTCCAATTTCAAAAATTCTCACACAGTAGCGTGAATCCCTTCGATCTGAGTTGAAGCCGCCACTTAAAAAATCAGGTCTCGATATGATGTAAAATTTAGTTGAAGGCTCATCTCGACTTACTGCAGTTTGATTGTTCTATTTGGAGCTGCAATGGAGGTTGGAGGTGGTGGTGGGATTTGCAGGTTCATAGAAAGGAGAGGTGGATTTGGCATGTTGGGAACGATGGGGATGGATTCACAGGCGAGGGGCGTGCGGGCAAGGCAGTTTGAACGGTGATGATGGTTTTTAGGCAGGAAGGGGAATGGGAAGGAAATGGGGGCGGTGGTGGTGATGGTGGCTTGAGGATAATGGTTGGTTAAAGAGAGAGTTGGAGTTAGTGTTTTGAAATTTGATTCCTTTTTTAATAAAGAAAGAACTACTGAAAAAAGAAAATGTTAAAAGCAAAGTACAACAAAACCGACCTCGGACAATGAGTAAATTGTCAGGAGAGAGGGGCAGATAATTTGGGCCCAGAGCCAAGTGGCTCAGGTCGGCCGCCATCCAAACTTCGTAGTCCACCATTTTCCAATCAATGACTATGGGAAGACTTCGTAGTCTGTCTGCTTCATCGCAGTAATCTAAGCCCGGCTTCTTGTTGTCTGCTCGGCCAGACTTCCAGAGATTTTCGCTTGCAATTCGTCCTTCTTGACATAGAAAAATTTCCCTTTCCATCTTTTGTTAAAAGTAGGGATATTGATGGCAAATGGAAAGTCAGTGTGAGACGCTCGCTTGCTGAAATAGTATCAGCTATGCGAGGCCCGACAAGCAAAAAGGGCTCGAAAAACAGTGGCATTAAAAGGAGACTCAACTATTCTAAGGAAGAGAAGGTAGCAAAGAATAAGTTTCAGACCATTGGGTTGGATATGAGGAAGCCTGAGCCCATAAGCCCGCATAATACGGACAAGGGGCTCAAGAATGGGAAGGTTAAATCCCGATTTGAAGTAATCTTCGTAGACTGCTTCATAATCCTTAGGAGGATCATAAGCAGTCTGACCAGACAGAGGTAGAATTGGGCCGAATCGACTTCGGTTGATTTTATGGAATTTACAGATCTTGTCCAGATCGGCCTCGGACAGAGTACAGAAAGACTCTTGGACAAGGGGAGATGGAAGACCTATTTCAAGGACTCCCGAGAACAAAGATGGGCCCCTTAGTGGGGCCGGAGGATTTACAGATGCTGGAGCAGGAGCAATCCTTGCTCGCTCCGGCGAAGAGTCAACCACGGTGACAGCTCGGCTGGACTGAGCAGTGTCACCGATGGCCCGACACAGGCTACTGATCAGACGGTCATCAGCAGAGACCGTCCTATCGGACAGAGATGGAGAGTTAGAAATCTCTCCACCACCGGCGGTGTAGGAAGCACCTTCAGAAAGGTTTTGAGAGTCATGGGAAGAGGCAAACATAATTGAAGAAATAAGAAGGAAGACTTACAAAGGAGTTGATGAAAAAGATGAAGAAGGCTGAGGAAGCCGGAGAAGACAACCGGAGGAAGTTGGTAAGACGCCGGAGAAGAAAACCAGAGCAAAGGAGTAAAATCGGCAGAAATAAAAGTTTCAAATGACATTGGAAGGCTCTATTTATAGGATTTCAGCTCGGCAACCCAAGGGTCACCTCGATGGTATCGTCCTCGATCTCTGCAATCGCCGAACTTGAAAAGCTGCGTAACTGACGCCTCGTACTCTGCGCAGAGCAGACCAGTCAAAAGCAGACACGTCATACTTGAAAGGACAATGCAATTAAGACTAAATCGATTAGCATGTCCTCTCTGGTCAGCTCGGCCAATCTAATCTGTGGGCAAATGATGAACCAAAAATAATTACCTGTTAGTCAACAACAGTCAACGGCAGATTTTGGGCATAAAGTGTTCAAGTCCTGCAGGTCGGCACAAAAGCATTGCTGCTCGGCCAAACTACACTTCGGCTATACTCTTATTATCAAATGTTTGCACCTCGGCATCCAGTTTGAGTTACAGCTCGGCAAGAATGCACGTATGCTCATCTATCTTATATCTTCACCTAAAGCCTGTTAAAATGGTTGAGGCAAATTCAACTATAACCCCTGTTCATCTCGGCCGTGGGCCTGAGTTAGGCCGGCCCCTGTTGATACATGGTCAAGAATTGTGGAAGTGAAGGCTTACATGGTACTTCAGAATATCGCATCTCGGCTCGGCAAAGCTATAGTCAAAGTAACCTCTGATAGTCAACTTCGGCAAATAAAAGGAACTTATTCATCTCGGACTCAGATTGATCTCGGCCTCAGCTTCATACTAGCACTGTGAAGATATTATCAATCATCGTCTGGGACCCACTAAGGCAGATCACTAGGATATTTTCCAGATGGCAAGCACCAATTGGCTCAGTACAAGGTCATCATGACAGGCCGACCTAAGCACCCTACAGTCAGCTGTTGACATAGCTACGGTCTCAGGCTTTAGTCCCATCACACTGCATCTCTGCAGAGGATTAGACCTCCATCCCAGACACATTGACATCCCATCATTTGGCAGGGGGTCAGACCTCCATTATCTCAAGTATAATACTCCTCCATTCAGAAGGTGAAAGGGGATCCGGAATGGAATCTTTGGAGAACTTCTGGAGCATTATTCCAAGAACTCCATCTCGGCCATAACACAAAACTCATAAACTCAGGGATATCTTTCCCAGGTTTTATCTAAACCTCTATTCCAGCATAAATTGCATAGACAAAACACTCATAACTTGACTTAAGCGTCGGAGGGTTTTCCCAGGGCAGTGCCCTGGGACCTCTAACGTTTTTCTTCTTTCTCAGGCTCCGTAGACGGATTTAGACGGAAGATTAATGACACACTTTTCGGGTCATCTCTGATCCACCCGGTGAGCAATTTCGGCCTCATCAAAGCCGCCACTTAAAAAATCAGGTCCCGATATGATGTAAAATTCAGTTGAAGGCTCATCTCGACTTACTGCAGTTTGATTGTTCTATTTGGAGATGCAATGGAGGTTGGAGGTTGTGGTGGGATTTGCAGGTTCATAGAAAGGAGCGGTGGATTTGGCATGTTGGGAACGAAGGGGATGGATTCACAGGCGAGGGGCGTGCGGGCAAGGCAGTTTAAACGATGATGATGGTTTTTAGGCAGTTTAAACGGTGATGATGGTTTTTAGGCAGGAAGGGGAATGGGAAGGAAATGGGGGCGGCGGCGGCGGTGGTGGTGATGGTGGCTTGAGGATGATGGTTGGTTAAAGAGAGAGTTGGAGTTAGTGTTTTGAAATTTGATTCCTTTTTTAATAAAAAAGGAACTACCACATAGGGAGCGGTGGGATAAGTAGGTGAAGTTTTGCAAAACCTTACTTATAAATTATAACCAACCGGTTGACTAGGAAAAGCAAACAGGTATGGTAAATCAGGTGAGTGCTCTTTGACTTATGTATGCCATAGTATAGGAAAGCTCCCCGGTCGAACCGATCCCATTTCGTTCGCCTTAGAGGCTTTTTACGTGAAGCGGAGTTGCTTTCGCAGTTTTCGCTCTGCATTTGTTCAGCAAGAGGGTATAGAAGAGACGTTGAAAAGAAAGCTATTACAAGAAGAAACAATACTTAAGCCATTTTTCTATGCGAGATCGGCGGTATGAATGAGTAACTCTTTTGTCCTTTATTTATCTATTTATTTATTTATTTATTTTAGTCGTAGATTAAATCTTACATTTTTTTTTGAGTCTCCTAGTACGTGGTACATAATGTCTTTAGAATACGTTTTTAAAAAAATACTATATCATGTCAATCGTGATTCTAATCTAACTATCAAAAATTATCATATAAAACTTATACTCTCTAACGACATAGGCTACATGAATCAATTGTTTCTACTGTGCTCTATCACTGATCATTGTCCTTCAATTGTGATATAAGTGATATCCTTTTTTATTGTCTTTTTTAATATATTCTTTTGTCTCTTTCTTCCACGTTTAACATGCATCTCATTCATTGTCTCATACCGCCTAACAGGTATATTTGCAGGATGTATTTGCGCATCTCATACCATTTTAACATTGACTCTTTCATCTTCTCTTCAATAAGAGTCACCCAACATTTCTCCTTATATGTTTGTTTATTATTTTATCATTCTTTATATGTCCACACATTTATATTAACATTCTAATTTCTATCACTCGTATTCTTTATTCATGTTCATAATTGATTGTCCAAATTCGTCTGTACAGCAATGTGGGTCTTATTGTCATCCTTCAAAACTTCTATTTAAGCTTTAAGAATACTTTACTATCACAAAAAAGACCTGACGCACTTATCCATTTTAATCATCACACATATACTATGTGATTCACATCCTTGTCAATTCTTTTATCTTTCTGTAGTATAGATCCTAAATACATAGATCTCTCATTCAAACGAATCTCTTGTCTTTTAATTTCACACAAGGTTTCAAGTCATTCTTTTGTTGCTAAAATTAAATTTCATATACTCCGGTTTCTTTCGATTCAATTTAGAAGCTCTTTTTTCTAGTGTCTCATGCTAACATTTGAGCTTATCATTGACTCTTTCTGTAGTCTCAAACACAAACACAATGTTATCTGTAAATAACATGCTCCATGGAACACAATCTGGAATATGTCGATTGAGCTCATCTATAACTAAAACAAATAAGTATAAACTTAAACCGATTCTTGGTGTAAACCTACCATAATATGAAATTATGGGCTTAGTCTTTCTGTATTCTTTACGTTTGTCATTGTATTATAGTACGTCTTTAATATATTTTTTTATATGCAACTCTAACACTTTCTTCTCAAACACTTTGTAAAGAATCTCTGGTAGAACTTTATCATAGTCTTTTCCAAATCAATGAAAATCACATGCAAATATTGCTTCGGCACTCAATATCTCTTTATTAGTCATACATCTTATTGATTTTCACAATCTTGTTAAAAAGAATGTGAACCACATAATATCTTATTTTTATACTATTTTGTTTGATTCATAACTATGTTTAGTGATGAAATTTTATAATGGCGGCAATCTTTTTTTTTTTACCTGGACTTGTGATCGGCAAGTCGAAAATTCTCACAAGTTAAAACCGCAAAAAAACAAAAATTTGCTGTAATGTTTTTCTTTTTCTGTAAGGTTTTTTCATGTTCACCAGATTTTTGACATGTTTTTATGTTCAATTGAAATCTACATTATCCCTGATCCACCTTGTAGCAACCCACTTCTCCCCTTTAATCACTGGACAGCTACCATTTAAACCCAGCCGGAGATCACCCCGGGGAAAGGACCGGGCACCTGTGGGTCAATGTAATACATACATACATACACACATATATATATACATACATACAAACATATTTATATACATACATACATATGCATATATATATATATATATATGTATGTATGTATGTATGTATGTATGTATAATGTATCGGCCTAAAAGAAAGAAATAATCTAAAAATTCAGAAAATTATATGGGTAAATAAAAAGAACGAGGAAAAACAAGCCACGACAAGTGAAAAAGAATATACATTTGTAAGATATTTATGCCAGATTCTTTTATGAAAGGTTTATGTTATTTTAGTCTGCTTGTACATTATTTTGGTAAACTAAGTTTGTTTCAAAATAGGAGCAGCTTGCTGAAAAAATCTTTAAAAAGTACGCAACTAAACTTTCGCTCCGTAATTATAGCGCCCTAAACGAAAACCGTCCCTAAATTTTCGCGCCGGTCAGAAGCGCCGGCCTTCGGCCGTCGAAAAACGCATCAACTCTGAGATGGATATCTGAGAGATCAGCGGAGGAGACGGACCAACTTTCTCGCAGTGTCAAGAAATACAAGCGCCATGCGAATGGAGATCTAGTACCACCCAGCGAAGTCTTCAAACTGCAAGGAGTATGGGGAGAGAGACAATTTGCAGAGGTGGTGAGAGGCCCCCAACGGAGAAAGCTCTGTACACCAGCGACGGAGAAGAAAGCGATGATGATGATATGAACGACGATCCGGAGGCGAACCTACACCCTGGTGAAGAGCAAACCATAGGAAAGATAAGGATGGCGCTATCAACTGAAGAAAGGCGTGCGCTCTATAAGCCGTGGAGGAGAGCACTGATCGTCAAGGTACTTGGCCGCAATGTCTCCTTCCGTACATTGCAACTGAGGTTGCAATCATTATGGGGATTAACAGACGAATGTGTAATAACGGATCTGGATAACAGATACTATGTGGTTCGTTTCTACTCGAAACAGGACTATGCGTTGGTGCTTGAAGGAGGACCGTGGATCATTCAAGGCCATTACCTGACAGTTACCAAGTGGCGGCCTCGTTTCCAGCCTGATAGGAATCCTATCAACTCAACGATGGCCTGAGTGAGACTACCAGGGATTCCATTGGAGTATTATAATGAGAATGTGCTTATGCAAGTTGGCGATAAACTCGGCAAGGGGGTTAAGGTTGACTTTACCACACTAAAAGTGGCAAGAGGAAAGTACGCGCGCGTTTGTGTGGAAGTGGACTTAACAAAACCATTGATCTCACTAGTGAATTTGGATGGCTGTGACTACAAAGTGGAGTATGAGGGACTACACTTAATATGCTTCAAGTGTGGCCGATATGGCCATCGCAATGCCGAATGCGGAGGAATATCACAAGAGGAAATAAGAGACAGAACAGAGACCCCCAAGCCACACGCAGTACATGAAGGAGAGGTGTTTGGACCTTGGATGGTCGCATCGAATACACGGAGGAGACGGTATCAAGGGAGCAATGTCACTCGACCAAACGTCCCAGTACAAAATGGCCAGCAATATTCGAAACCAAGGGAGAAACAGGTTAGTTATGAAGCAGCTAGATCGTCCTATGGATCGCGGTTCGATGCGCTAGTAGTAGAAGAAGATGTTCACCACGATGGCTCACCCATTCGGGTAGAAGAACTACGCCAGCAGTTAAGTCAGGATACGGGGATGGGCAACCAAGTTCAGTTCACGGTTATATCCAGAGACCAAGGCGGATCGAGCAAGACAAGGGGTAAAAAAGGGGTCCCAATCAAGAATGCAGTTAAAGTAAAGGCGTCAGCCAAAGCATCGCTACAGGTCGGAACGCAAAATGAACCACAGGAGGGGACAAATATTATACATATAGATGGTTCGCAGCGTAGAGCATCCCTTAGTGACCTCACAAACCGTGCCAAGGTTGCTACACCTGCACTTCAGCTTAAGAGGCAAGGTGAGAAGACTCAAGAGACTAGGATATCAGAGGCGGTTAGAGTGAACACAGAGGACAACCAATTAAAAGAACATCCCCCTGACATGGAGATTACAAAAATTCGTCAGGGGATACATGATAGTGACAAAGAGCAGAGGGCTGTACACCGAGATGTCCATGCCCACGGTGATAAAGATCAGAAGTTGCTGCAACAGATGCAGCTGGACGACGTTGGGGAACTTGAAGCCCCACCCGACAGTGTTTATTTATGAAGCTAATATCATGGAACTGTAGGGGCGCTGCATCCCCTAAGTTTTATGTTTGCCTAAAAGAAATAGTACGCAAATATCAGCCGGATGTGCTCTTCTTGACGGAACCACGTGTGCATAGTAGGAAGGGCAAACGAATCCTACGTAGTTTTACCTTCACCCGGTTTATCGCAATTGAAGCAGAAGGGTTTGCTAGAGGTTTATGGTGTTTCTGGAAAGCAGAAGATGTGGCGTTAGAAGTACTCAATTGGTCGGATCAATTTATCAATATGGCAGTGGTGCAGAACGAATTGGTTGCATGGGTCCTAACACTAATCTATGCTTCGCCAAATGACAGACTGAGGCAGAATTTATGGAGCGACATAAGAAAAATGGGTAAGACACTACGATGTCCATGGAATCTAATTGGAGATTTTAACGAAATCATAGCGCAGGATCACAAGCAAGGAGGTAGACGTGCCTCACACGGAAAAGGACTTCGCTTGACTCTGGAGCAGTGCGAATTAATGGAAATACCTTTCTCAGGACCAAAATTTACTTGGACGAATGGGAGACAAGGAGCGGATAGAATATGCCAACGTATTGACTACTCTTTTTGCAATGCGCAATGGTGTCAAAAGTACCCAGAGGCGCTGCTACACCATTTGCCGATGACTAGTTCGGATCACCATCCGTTGTTCCTGCAGCTCCACCAACCACAGAGAACGGTACGTAAGGAAAGAAATTTTAGATTCCAAGCATGCTGGTTGGAGCATAATACATTCAAAGAGTTTCTGCGGACGGCATGGAGGGATAGCGCTGCAAACTTGCAGGAAACGCTAACAAAATATGCTGAAGCACTTACAGGCTGGAGCACGGATGTTTTTGGGAGCATTGGCCAAAAGAAGAGGAGATGCTATGCAAGACTAGAGGGGATCCAGCGTGCCATGTATACGCGGCCATCCACATAACATACCTATACACTTTAGAGAGCGACTTAAGGGCCGAACTCCACGACTTATTACAGCAGGAAGAGATGTACTAGCTGCAAAAATCCCGTTTGAACTGGATTACACAAGGGGAACGAAACACAAGGTTCTTTCACACCACAGCAGTTATGAGGAGGAAGCGGATGCAGGTGAGCCGCTTGCAAACGGAAGAAGGTACTTGGATAGATGACCCGCAGGATCTCAAAGCAATGGTATCCAAGTACTACCGGGATTTATACATGGACACAAGTACAGCTCTTACTGAGGGAATTGAATTCTCATTCCCATAATTGCTACAAACAGAGAGGGAGGCGCTGAACAGGCCACCAGTGGAGGCCGAAATTTACCAAGCAGTGTGTCAGATGGATGCCTACAAGAGCCCGGGGCCGGACGGTTTTTCGCCAATATTTTTCCAGCGCAACTGGGAAATTGTGGGTCCGGCTGTGGTGAAGTTTGTTGATATGGCATTTTGGGATAGGGCAGTGCCGAGGCAGATGAATACATCCCTAATAGCTTTAGTGCCGAAAGTGGGGAAGCCAGGGAAGGTCTCCCAATTTCGCCCTATCTCTCTATCCAACGTGGTGGTAAAAATAATTTCAAAGGTTATAGCAAATCGCCTGAAAGTGGTGATTGACAAAATGGTGAGCCACAACCAATGCAGCTTTATCCCAGGTAGACAGGCGAGCGATAACATTATTGTGGCACAAGAAATACTACATACGATGCGGAAAAAATCGGGACATAAGGGACTCATGGCTGTGAAACTTGACTTAGAAAAGGCATATGACCGTATACATTGGGGCTTCCTGCGCAAGGTACTCGAGTGTACTGGGCTTAATGATGGCATGGTGGGGCTGATCATGCACCTCACCACAACGGCGGAATTGAGGGTGCTGTGGAATGGTGAACAGTTGGAGGCGTTTCAGCCACGGAGGGGACTGAGACAAGGCGACCCATTATCGCCCTATTTATTTGTGTTGTGCATGGAGGTAATGAGTCAACAAATAAATAAGGCAGAACAAGCTAGAGCATGGAAACCGATTAAGACATCTCGGCACGGTCCCGTTGTGTCCCACCTATTGTTCGCGGACGATATACTGCTGTTTGGTGAAGCCTCGGAAGCACAAGGGGAAGTCATCTCCCGAGTCATAGCCGATTTCTGCAGTGCCTCAGGACAAAAAGTGAGTATATCGAAATCCCACTTGTACGTATCTCCCAATACCCCCACGGAGAGAGCGCGGTCTATAAGCCAAAAGTTTGGGATCCCGCTCACCTACGACCTAGGGAAATACTTGGGGATGCCACTACTGCATGGGCGTGTTACAGCGGAAGTGTACGGTGGAATCGTTGATAAGGTCAGAGGAAAGTTGGCATCGTGGAAGGGTCGGCTACTATCTAAGGCGGCAAGGAATATACTTATTCAATCAGTCACATCCACGGTACCTTTCTATGCTATGCAGACATCCTTACTACCCGCATCCATAGTCACTGAACTGGAGAGGATAAATCGCTCATTCTTTTGGGGGGAATTGGAAAATAACCGAAAGCTGCATCCAGTAGCCTGGCAAACAATATGCCGCCCAAAGAAGAACGGTGGCACGGGGATTAAGAGATTGAGGGAAATGAACAAAGCCTTGCTTGCGAAATTACTGTGGCGAGTTATTCTAAATGAAGACGTACTTTGGGTCAAGATACTACGCGCTAAATACTGCTGCCCCTTAAGAGCCTCCCCACCACGACAAGCAACTACTCACACTTGGAGAAGCATTATTGCAGCAGTACCGACGGTGATCGCTGGCATACAGCAAGGGACAGCAGGAGAATATAGAGGAGAAAGGTGCGAGTGGCGAGGCAAACCTCCCGCTTCATTTTCTGTAGCGTCAGCCTATGATTTGCAGGTTCCAGGAATGCCTGCTTCGAACAAGGCACAATGGGCGAGCATATGGTCACTACGTGGCCCTCAGAGGGGGAACTTTCTACTATGGCAAGCTCGACTTGACAGACTCCCAACAAAGAAGTTACTCTACAGCAGGACCCTAAGTGATACCCCGTATTGCATGCAATGCCACAACCAAATAGATACCAGTCTACATGCGCTAAGAGATTGCCAGAGTGCTAAAGCGATTTGGCAGCACATACTTCCGGCGGACATTCGGTCGCATTTCCTTAACGCGGATATAGAAGTGGCAAGCTGGATAGATAGAAACTTGGATGAATGGAGACACGCGCAGGTAGGCGAGCTACCATGGCCGTACATCTTCCGAGAAGCCGTTGCTCACGTATGGACGTCAAGAAACAAAAGCATGTACGAGGAAGAGTTCACTGCTTCAAGTGCGACACAGCCTATGAAATGTATATTTGATAGGGTGCGAAATTTTAGACTTGCATGGCAACTGGATCGTAGTCGAAATGATGTAAATACGTAGTTGACATAAAGTTGAGTGTTAGTTGTACAGCTACACCTGTTGCAGTTATGAATAAAATGATCTCATTCTCCAAAAAAAAAAAAAATAGGAGCAGCTTTATGATGCAAATGGAATTATCAAAATGGTCTACGTGTCATGTTAAATGAAATCAGTCAAAATCGAGGTTTTATATAAAGGACGTATTACAAATTTTTTATCAACATATGCACTTCATGCCAAAGAATCACAACATTCATAAGATCAAACGCATGAATTCTCAGCTGTAACCTGTTACCCATTTCAAAGTAGTCCTAATTTTGAGATTGGATATTTAATAACTGGAGATCCTATAAGTAAACAAGCCAGATACAAATAAAACTGGTTAACTATACCTGGTTTCTTAAATAGGTCTGAAGATAATTGAGAAATACGGCAGGAAATTCAACACAATTGCACTGTCAACTGTACTTAATAGATGTGCAAGTACTCTACAATGCAAGATGCTGCACCAAAATTGTGCACTGGATAGACGGAAGGATCATTGTCCTTGTGTCTCGAGGAATATTTGGCAGTCACTTTCAGTATTTGGACTTCCAAAATGCAGCTGCAAAGATTGCTGTATCAAGTTCTAAGCTGTACTCAAAATTTGATGCATGACATATTTGGTTATCAAAAAAGACATAAGTATGTTTCAAAAAAAAAAAAAGACAAGTAGATACAGATGTGAATGCAAAAGAAATAACTCCTAAAATGTGTATAAGACAGTTATACAGTTAGATATATACTTTACTTCCTCTTCTGAAAATCCAGGAGGTTGTTACAGGGAATTGGGAATATTGAGGTTCCAGGTGTAGATGACAGCAGATAATGATTAGGCAGTAGGTGTTCATTATGCATTATCATGCAATAATAGGTGGCCGTCATTCAAGAAACAGAGACAACCAATCACATTTTGTGCTTGAGATGCAAAAACTACACGAATATGAGGCAGCAGATAGAACCTCATTGTTCCTAAAAAACAATATAGGAACGGGAGTATGCACACCATACTCACCTCGAAATCATCTGCTCATGGTATGAGTCAAGTCAGAAAGGTCCACTTGCAATACACATCTCATACCGATGTGAAAGACCACGAGGACATTATTGATCTTCGAGAGGGAGCTGAACTACCATTCTAAACAAGTTTCTTGCACCGAGGACCCTGAACAGTTTGGCTTCTATTATATCTTCCATTGTCTTCTCCTTCCTCCTAGCATATTCAATATCTAAAGTTCTATATCCAAGAGCCAGCAAATACATTGCTGGATGGAGTCTCCTGCACATAAGATTATACGATTAGGCGCTGCATTTTCATGGCAAACACGACTATTACAAATTCTAAATCAGAAAGAAGCCAAATCCTTTCCTACAAAATACAATAATGAACACACGGATCAGTTTATAAAGCTAAGAGAAATCATTCGCAATAGACCTTTTATTCTAACTAAATGAAAGGTGTCATGAGATGAAACGCATGAATTTTCACCTGTTACCCATTTCAAAGTAGTCCTAATCTTGAGATTGGATATTTAATAACTGGAGATCTTATAAGTAAACAACCCAAATACAAAAAAAAAAAAAAAAAAAAAGAAAGAAAGAAAGAAAAAGGTTAAGTATACCTGGTTTCTTAAATAGGTCTGAAGACAATTAAGAGATACGGCAGGAAATTCAACACAATTGCACTGTCAACTGTACTTAACAGATTACTCTACAATGAAAGATGCTGGACCAAACTTGTGCACTGAATTGAGCGCAGGAACATTGTCCTTGTGCTCGAGGAATATTTGGCAGTCACTTTCAGTATTTGGACTTCCAAAATGCAGCTGCAAAGATCGCTGTATCAAGTTCTAAGCTGCACCCAAAAATTGATGCATATCATACTTGGTTATCAAAAAGACATATTGTTTCAAAAAAAAAAAAAAAAGACGTAAGTAGATACAGATGTGAATGCAAAAGAAATAACTCCTAAAATGTGAATAAGACAGTTATACAGTTAGATATATGTATTTTACTTCCTCTTCTGAAAATCCAGGAAGTTGTTACAGGGAAGAGGGAATATTGAGGTTGCAGGTGGAGATGATAGCGGATAATGATTTGGCCGCAGGTACTCATTAGGTATTATCATGCAATAATAGGTGGTCATCATTCAAGAAACAGAGACAACCAATCACATTATGTGCTAGAGATGCAAAACTACACGAATATGAGGCAGCAGACAGAACCTCATTGTTCCTAAAAGGCTACATAGGAACGGGAGTATGCACACCTTACACGCCTCGAAATGATCTGCGTCATGGTATGAGTCAAGTCAAAAGGTCCACTTGCAATACACATCACATACCAATGTGAAAGACCACGGCATCATTGATCTTGGAGAGGGAGCTAAACTACCACTCTAAACAAGTTTCTTGCACCAACTGAGGACCCTGAACAGTTTGGCTTCTATTATATCTTTCACAGTTTTCTTCTTCCTCCTAGCATATTCAATATCTAAAGTTCTATATCCAAGAGCCAGCAAATACATTGCTGGATGGAGTCTCCTGCACATAAGATTGCATGATTAGACACTGCATATTCATGGCAAACTATTACAAATTCTAAATCAGAAAGAAGCATAATGCTTTCCTACAAGATACAATAATGAACACACGGATCAATTTATAAAGAGAAGAGAAAACATTCACAATATACCTTTTAATCTAACGATATAAAAGGAAGATCACTTCAACAACAGCTCTCACACTTTGTACTGTTGTTTGCTTGATTCATAAGATGAAATTAACAATAACTGCCTTCTGTTGCACGCGTATTTCATGTACCCTCTATCACTAACGTGATCCAGGAATTCAGCTTACTTAAACTAAACTAATTTCCACTTCACATGAAAGCAAATCATATGAATAGTATTAGTTCCCACGTTCTTTCTAATCTCGTTTGGTTTCACGTGCAGGAAAAGGATATAACTCAGCGGTGGAGTGTCACCTTGACGTGATGGAAGCTATCAGTTCGGGCCTGATTATCCCTAAACCCAATGTGAGCTCTTGATTTTTGTTTTGCTCTAGAAGAAGAGTCATTTACTTGGTATGAATCTTGATTCATATCCCAGATATTGCTAATATATAAGCTCTACAGCATGTCACTTGTTAAGCATTGCCTTTTAACTTTTCATTTCTATCTTTGTCAATGAATGATCTTACATAAGATATACGTAATAAACAAATGTTGCAGAACAGACTTGACAAGTGGTCCCAAAGTACTGTTACAGAAAACGACAAAAGACAGATTCAATGAAAAGATCATACTTTACAAACGTACTTGTCAATTTGTTCTTCATGTGCATCTAAACCATCCCAATAACGACGTGAGGGGGCACTCCGCCCTTTAAAATCTCTCCCAAATGTCTCAACATACCATCCTCCAATGTCATGCATCCAAGAGCGAGGCTGAAACAACCAAAACCTTTTTGAAATGAAACCTTATGAGTTCATTGCTCACCATTACAACTGTAATAAGTATGCACATAAATGAAGGTAAAGAACGCATAATAGAAAATGAATCATGGAATCATGCCAACCTGCTGCCTAACACCATTTCCTAACTAGACACGTAAACATGTAGCTAAGTTAGAAAATTTTTAATTTGTCTCGTATTGTTCCCTACTTGACATATTAAAGAAGACAGGGTACACATGAACTCCCTGTGTTATCACTACGATTTGTTAAAGAAAAGAGAATACAGAGAAGGAACCTCCTGTTCTTGGTTACAGCAGTAACAGATGAAGCGCAATGGTATGACAATAATATCAGTAACTGTGACCAACAAATGAAGTAAGCTTCTTTAATGAGTAAAGGAGAGGAAACAGTCTGCAACTCACCTGCTCGGTGGTAGCTGAGCCCTAGTGGATCTACATTCGCAAATAGAAACTCTGTCACCAACCTGATACCAATGCATGTGTTTTACCTGAAAAAAGTTGCTGCTGACTCAGAACTAGGGAAATTGAGAAGAGAAAAGGAGAGAAGAGCACATTAGTTAGGTTTATTCTATAACAGTTCCTCCAGGAGTTATATGCACACCTAGATAGAAGCAACAAATGAAAAGTAATGTAACTTGGACCTATATTTATCCGACACTAGATTTTGCTTTTTCTTTTGCCGAATACATCAATCTCTTTTTCAACTCCATGCAAATCCTAATTCGATTTTTTGTTTTCCCAAGTTGAAGGATGAGAGCCATCAAAGAGAGATTAACAAGGATTAGCATAAAAAACACACCAGGAATGTCCTGTGCTTCATAATTATGTGCGTGTTAACACCACTGTTGCTGTAAATGTAACAGCATCCTTCATCTGGGCTTGTCCCAAGTCCACTTATTGATCCCAGTGGAATCCAACATGGAACTGAAAATTTCCTCCCAGAATCTCCAGAAGATCGTTCAGTTGCTTCCATCAGATCTTCATGTGAAATAAGATAAACTTTAATGCAATCTTGTAAGTCTTCATTATGAGCACTGCTTGTATTATGCACCGGTGGATCTCTTGTAGCCACAGCAATAAGTTTCCCAGCAATATGTAGCTCTAGATCTTTATATGCATCAGAGGTAATGGAATCAGATTCTGAAGCCCGATTTTGTTCACCAGAAGAAGCATGCAAGTTCTTAGGATCAATCTCAGCAGACTGACTAGTAAATGATGAGGAAGATGTCAGTTTCTCGTAATGGCCATATGATAATTCAAGAATCCTATCTGATACACGTACAATACCAAAGAGGTCTCTCCCAGAAACCAAGTGCAGCACCTCGGCAGTTGTTTGTCCAGACCTCTCCTCAGCTTCAAAACAATCAGGTAAAAACTCCAATGATTCAATCTCAGGGCCAAAATAAGCTGTATGCAAGGCTGAATAAAAATCCCTTTCCAGTACATCAAAATAACCTGATCCAACCACCACTCTTTTCTCTAAAACAATATCACTTACAGCACATCTATACCATTTCAACCACTCAACAACTTCCATCTGTGCAGGAGGTTTATAGGATTCATATGCATAATACACTGGAACTTCTCTGGAACCTTCACGAACTAAAGTTCGTTGAGATAAAAGATAGCGGTCATAATGTGCCCTCCTATCAGAATCCGATAATATCTGCATTCAAATCCATATTACTCAACTTCCTTATGATTCAGTCCTACTTAAACATAAAATTCTACATCGGCAATAGAAAGATAATCAACTACAAAAGTATACTTGATATGAACTAGACTCTCAAGACAAAATCACGTAATAAAATGCTTTCTTTTGTTCAAGATCCTGTAAGAATGAAAAATGCTATAAGAATGTATAACTCTCGTGGCCTCAAGTATTTAGAGACGAATAAGGATGCAGTCAAATTCAAGAAAAGGCATGCCAATCTTGCCTCTCAATACCATAAACTTTCGGGTACAATCAAAATCATTAAAAATAATTCGATTTGAAAGCAGAAGAATGTGAATTAATTACAGATTATAGATAAATCAAGATGAAATAAAAAGAAATAAATTCACCTCATAAGCAGCGAGAATTTGAATGAATCGCCTAGAAGCAGAGTCGTTAGCTCCCGTCTTGGCTAAATCCGGGTGTGTCTCCTTGGCTAGCTTGTAAAAAGAAGCTTTGATTTCTTTAAATGAACTGGTTTCTGAAACTCCAAGCAATTCATAAGCGTTAGGTCCATGAAATTCCGCCGAAGTTGAGTCGGTACCACAACTCATTCTCCGGAAACTATGGCAAGCCGAGTAAGTGAATTCGGCCGCGTATCTTGAAGCACGTCTTTCTGTTACAGGTGAAATTAACCTGATTACACTGCAAATTGGGCGCAAATTACCACCAACTTTGTGCAATCCAGCGGAAGAAGCCATAGATGAAAGTAGTCAAGAAACAGCTAGCGAAAAACTAATTTGAGTAGCATTTTCTTATATGAAATGTCGAGTTCAATTTCCTCGCTCCAATTAAATTTTGTAAAGAAATAGTCAAGAAACAGCTAGTAAACGAGGAAGACGGGAAATTCAGGGAGGGTTCTATTTTGCCTGGGAAAATAACCGTTTTGATCCCACATTAATTAAATTAATGTCAAGACTAATGATAATATATATTTTTTATAAATACACTTATATTTTAATAAATACATATAATTATAATTTCATCAATGATAAAAAAAATCTTAAGACAAATTAATAGTATAAAAATACGATGTGTATTTTTCTAAAAAAATAATAGTATGTATTTATCAACTCTCTACTGTAAATGTATCGATGAAAGTGGTTGTATATTATATTACTCATTTATATATGACCCGATGTTTCTTGATCTTGGACTTAGAAGGTAGTTATTAAACTAACGTTTGTGTATTGCATAAAATTAACAAATAAATTAGTCAGGTCAGGATATTTATACCATGATTCTTGGTCTTGGACTTTAACTATAGTTATTGAGATAAGCTTCATTAGTAGATTACATTGAATCAACGAATAATTTGATGTAAGGTTTCAAAAGTACTCATCCGTCCAAGTCAAACTATTTAATAACTAATTGAGTAATTTTTATCTTCACCAAGAAACGGATGCGTGTATACCAACACGATTTTCTTTTTTAGAATTAACACCAGGACGATTTAACCCATGCTTTTTTTTTCATTCTTTATTTGACAGCTATATACTGTGTTACTCTGAGATTGTGAAACCATATATATGGATAACGATGATCAAATAATGTGAAACCGGAATCACAACATAGGTTGTAATTTTTATATCGATAACAAAGAAAAGGAAAATTATACCAATTTGAGTAAAGATGATAGACATGGGTTAGGAACAGTCATGTAGTTTTGGTTATGAAATTTATATCCATTTTATTCAAAAAAAAGAAAGAAAAGTACCCCAGTGATATAAATTATACTCTATCCATCTTAAAAATTTTGTTGTAGTTTGATTTTGAACATAATTTAACAAAGTCAAACAATTTTAATAATTAGTTTTGTCACACTCTTTACTAGTTATTTGATGCAAACTAGAAAAATCGTGTAAATGTTATTTTAAATGATAATATAAAAAATTTGTTACTAATAATAAACATGAATTTAGAGAGTGAATAATATTTTAAGACAAACCATAACGGAATACAATATTTTTCTGGAATGCAAAAAGTACTTAAAAATCCAATAATGAAATCAATAAAGATATATGCATGTATCTATATAATTTATATATAATTAGATATATCATTTCATTGTATCTCTCATACACAGACATATATACGTGTATTTATGTGTGTTGTTTGTGTTTATGTATGTGTGTGTGTGTGTGTATATATATATATATTACAAACTCACAAGTAGACAAACCAAGATGTAGAATAATAGCTACAGATACATATTTCAATTGCCTAACTTTATTATGAATTACCACATTATATAATATACAAATAAATTTCAATTAATAAAAACTTATCTGTAGTTGATAACGAGTTTTATAAAAATAAGTTTGGCAAATTATAATCAATCTATGAATCTCTTATAGTCACATCAACCATATTATTTCAATATGCATCATCTTAGTGCATTAGTATTTTATGATTAGTATTTTTTATAACGAAATTCTTTTATATGAATAACTTGTAAGCTAACTATAATCATATAGAATTTTATGTTTGTGTGTATATATATGTGTATCTATAAATTAATAACAACACTTTTATTTTCTAGATCACTATACGTAGTATTAATTTGATTGATTGATATTTTAATTAACTACGAAAAAATTTATTAAGTTATTTTTAGAGTTGTGTTGAATCCATCAATATAATTAAATATTATAAATTAACTTATTTTGCTTACTCAACACATATTTTGATTCCAGTCCCGCAATAGTGCTTAGAAAAAAGAAAAAGCTTCCAAAAAAAATAAAATAAAAATAAAAAACTTGCCATAGATTTGAACGGCGACTGGATCCCTGGATCCCAAACGTACACAAGACTGCCGTTAGACTTTCCTTACCAAGTACGCACCGCGCCAACGGTTAGTTTCCATTGAAGTACCTACGCTCGTCTATAAATACACAGCAGCGTGACAGCTATATTCGTATGTACTGAATTCTGCCGTTATTCCTGGTCGAAACCTTAGAACTCTTGCGTTGTCATCTCCCCTTAGCTGCCATTATTCCTGGTCGAAACCTCAACATTGCTTCGATGATATATCCGCGTTCGCTCCAAATTGATAAATTGCAGATGAAGGATTTCATATCTAAGTTCCTTTCCGGTGTTCTCTTGCAAGTACTCGACGCTGAAAATTCGAGAGTTGGTTGACGATCGGACTCTGTGTCGCTGAAAATTCCATCTGGTTGCAACCGCTTATGTTGATTTGCGAAGTCGCGGAAGCGAGCACATGGCTAGTACTCATCTGTTTCTGGTAATTCTACGGTCTATCTCCATTCACCACAAGTATATTATCTCTTAGTATCCCCCAAACCTCTCTTTATATAATTTATTCGTATGAAAGTTAAATTATAAAAGTTTTAATTACCTTTGACTCTGATGATAGGATGGTGATGATGATGGATGATGGAATAGTATGCGAAGAAATTTCTGCTACTTAATCAGATCATCGAATCATGAGATGGTCTTGAGGAATTTTCTGAAATTTCTCCCCAAGAACCTCCTTCTTGGAAATCTTTTTTTCAGATTATCCATATTTGGATGATATGTGCCTTCTAAGTGCTTGGTCTTTCTGCTTCTGATGTGTACATATTTTGGTATTTTCTGATATCAAATTTGATAGACGGCTAGTTCTTCCTTACACTCTTTAATATGCCAGAGTCTTAACAAATTATTGGGGTTTTTTTTCGAATTGTCAAAGGTTGGATTCCTTTTGTCCTGTCGCTTGAATCTTATTTATTTATTTTTTAAAACTTTCGCCATTTGTTTCTCTCTATTAAATGTCTCGTTTTAAACAAGTTGGGCAGGATTAATTGAAGGGTATCTATTGGAGAGCATCAAATGTGACTGGTAGAGTATCAATTGCAGAGAAAAAGTGATCAACATAAAGCCTGCTGTAAACTGGTCGGGGTATGATTTATTTTGCCTCTGGTTTTTATGACTCGTAATAATTGACTTTCTTGCTGTAATTCTGTGCAGTTTAACCAGAGCATCCTATTTTGAGAAGAAGTTGAAGTCAGGCAATTTGATGCCGCTTTTGGGAGTTGATATGTGCTTCTCTCTGTTTCCAGTTGAAAAGTGTCTTGTATAGTTATTTTTATCGGTCAAATTTTGCGTACTAGACATTTTGTAGAAAAAGAATGAGATTGTCCCCATATTCACAGGGAACCAGGATGACACACATTGAGAACACTATGCATGTTTCAGTAATTCCTCTACTTTTGGCTTTTGCATGTTCCACAACTTCTAACCTAGCACGTAGCCTACATGCAATTTGTCTCTTAGATTCCGACATCGTTGGCTTCTTATGCTTTCTATCCTTATGGGGGAGAATTATGCATATTTCCGTCAGTAACAAGCTTTCTTTGTGTAGTGATTTTCTTTGCCTGATTTGTTGTTATTCTTATATGTGTATAATTTTACATGACTAGTTTTTTCTGCTGCTGGACTTTATGTTCCCCTGATGGCCATAATATTGTTTGCCACTTTGTTCTCAATTTATCAATCTTTTTTTATTGCCTAGTGGTATGTTGTGCAAATCACTTTGTTCTCAGTTTATCAATCTTTTTTTTATTGCCTAGTGGTATGTTGTGCAAATGAAGGTTGCTGCTTTGGTTTAAAAGACTTAACATGACAGCACAATTGATAACATTATTTTGACATTTTGATTTGTTGTTCCTTTCCTTCCCTGCAGATCTTCATAGCTAGTGTAATGGAATCTATGTATGAATTGTACTTCTGCAGCTAGTTTAGGAGTACATTTACTGAATACTTTTTGTACGTTTCAGATATGACTGTCAAAATCCTTTTGTCCACTATCAATCAAAACTGCAGGAAACGTTAAGAAGTCCTCCTAGTATGAATGAGTCAGAAAGTCTAGCCGAATCTTTTCTAACCGCTTTTTCTTTGAAATCCACTTTCAGCTCATGCAATATTGTCTGCTTGCTGAGTTTGATTCTTCACTGATAGTGGTAACTTCCTGTAATGACTTGGCATCTAATGCAAACGAGACATGGGATAGGCATTTGACAAGAAGTATGAAGCAACACAAGGTGGCTAATTCCTGGCATCAGAGATGATTTTGTAGGTGAAGTTATTGGTATGGTTTTAAGTTTCTACGACTTCTGTTTGACAGTTTGATGTTTATATTCCATTTTCTTTTGTGTTAATATTCTAAGGAAAATAAAATCTTATCCCGTATCCTTCTATGCTTTATAACTTTATGCTTTCTAAAAGAAAGTGTATAAAGACACTCTTCCCAGCAACCAAGACTTCAACATCAGCTAAGTACAAATAAACATCACAACCATATTTATATTAACTTTAAAAATTGATAATCAATTTCTGTTTCCTCTTTCGTTTTCCCAATTACATAGGTTGTGCGAGTCACACATGATACAGATCATGATCACAGCACGAAATTCATCTGGTAATACAACTGCTAGTCCTCTCAAGAAACTCAAGCTAAAATAAACATATGCTAGCCATACTTGTTGCAGACTCTGTTTCTAAACATCAGCCACTATCATGGCTATTTAGTCGCATTTTTGCTTTTACATAGTGCCGTGGCTACCTTCTGGTGGGTGTTTTTCTTGGCCATTGTAATGGCTACTTTGGGGATGGGTGTTTCGCTTTAGCTTTAGCCACTGTAGTGGCTACTTTGTCATTGGTATTACGCCCACAGTGGCTACTTTGCCATAAGTGTTGGTAGTTAATGAGATCCTCCCTGTGAACAGAGGGAAGCAGAATACAAGTGTACACTTGGCAGGTTTCAGTAATTCTTTCACTTTCGGTTTTGTCATATTTGTGAACTTTTCCCTATCACGTAACTTACGTGCAATTCATCTTTTAGATTCTCCATCTAAGTGTTTGCGGAGGACAGGTGATTGTTTTATTTTATTTTAATGTTTAATTTTGTGAACTTGATAGTAGGTGATTATCATCCATCAACTATTAAAATATAATAAACGGTGCATTTTTTATGTAGCTCACTCTACTTCGATTGAAGTTGATGTCTCATGTGAAATATGTTCATAGACTCTGTTTTTTTGTCTTTTGAACTTTTGTTTCAACATTTCGATAACGCAGGTATGCAGAATACTTCTGAAATCATGCAAAGCATTTGAAATACTTTCTAAATTTGCCTGATGGAGCCTGAATGCATTTCTTTGTTGCAGGAAGGTTTTATGGAAGCATGGATGATCTCGGATAACGCTACAAGTTGAAGCCATATCTATCATGTTAGTTTTTATTATAGTAGTACATTTTAGGTCTTCTAAAAAGAAAAAATGGTTTTTGGACTTAAGTTTCAGAGGTTGATTCTTTATTGATAATGGTAATTTCTTCCCTGTGTCACGAAAATTCAACATGGGATTTCAAGTGGTCTCATCTTGAATTTCCACAGAAGGGAGAGATCGTATACGTATTGCATTAAGTAACGGTTCTATCAGTTAAAGCTCCGCCCATTATTCGCTATGCACACAACCGCTTTAGCCCTAGCGGGAAACCTATAGATACATTTCCCGCCGATCAGATGCAGATCTCCATCAGTTTGTTACCTCCTATTCTCTTCTTCGCCTATGTTGATCTCTGCTTCTCGGTTTCCATCTATGGTTCCAGACTTTTGAGAGATTGTGATATACATCGAGATCCATCGGGAGAAGAAATGGCGATAGTGATCGAGAAAGAGAGCTGGGAACCGAATAGTGCTGTCTCTATCTATGCTTGTTTGTTGCGAGCTTACTTTCCATCTGTTTCCTGCCTCAGACTTCCAGCAGAGGCTCGACGGTCTTCCATCAGTACTTATCTGCCGACTTCCCCCGTTTCCTGCGGAGTTTTCCTCCGGTGCCATTTCTATGACCTTTTTTGCTCTCATTTTCTTCAGATGTGATTTCAATTCTCTTTTTTATTTGTTGATGTGTGCTTTGTTTGGTTGAGCAGTGCTGGAAGGCTTCTGGTCGGCTTTTTGGGGAATATCAATGGGCGTTTTATGGAGACATCAGTTGGCAGCAAATGGTGGTTTTAATGTGTCTTGGATGTTTTACCTCATCCTGTTTTTCTCCTGTCTTAGGCGCGCTTTCTGATCTCATGTAAGAGTGCATTTCCATCTGCCAACATGTTTTACATACTTCATTGCTTTCTTTTCTTTTTAATTTGTATTTGTCTCCGATCACTTTGATGTCAGGGTATGATACACCTTATAGTGAATCCTATTGTTTAGACACCAATTAGTGGAAAGAAATTTATCTTCATCAGTTTTTAAATTCTAAAATGTGACCCTTGAATTTTAGTTGCAAGGATACATGAATGTAAATATCTAACATTGATACGCTTACGTACACTGGTGAATGTTGCTAACATTTCAATGTAACATTAAACACCTCTTCTTGCAGAGGCCAAAGGAAAGTATTTGCTATTTTTCATACTGCACCTCTTTGTTGCCATCTGGAGAAGGATTCTTACTGATATGAACCAGTGGGTTGCAACCATTTGTTTCTCTGCTGCTGCTTCCTTATTTTCCTTTGCTTTCGAGACATGTATGGCTGTTGAGCACGTCAAGATTTGTTTTCAAAAGTCTTTTTGGCTTTTCATTCATTTTCCTTGGGGTGTTTTTCCTGTGTAAGTTACTCTATTTGGAAATGGGACATCACCTCACGTATTGTTCACTATTGAATCACCTTTATGGTCATCGATTATGAAAAGCTGTTTTGTCTGAGTTGCCCTAGTTAATTACTGACTCTGATATATTATGCAGGAGGGACAGGGGCAAGATACTTTGGATGACATGGTTTGGTTAGTGACTTTTGTGGAATCTGCAGCATTCATTGTTAGCCAAGGACCTAGCAATTGGTTGGTGGGGAAATGACGTTGACCGAAATATTGCAGTTCCATGCAATGTTGCTATGTTTCTGGCAATTATATTGTTCTGTTATGCTACAAAGAAATCACTGGAGGCTCCTCGGTTTTCCAGTTTCTAGGATTACAGGCCCTCATTTTGGATATTTATCTTATCTAGTAATATATACACATCTTTTAGTCGTCCTGTAGCTCAATTTTTCTCTTTAATAGTTTCTACTCCAATTTTCTGTTTATATGGATTCGCTTATGGTAGTATTGAAACTGGAATTATGAAATCAGTGAGTCTTCATTATAATATTACTCAAGCAAATGTGCGCCTTATTCATTATATTTTCTTCCTGTCCTGTTAGGTTGGCATTTTTCTGCTATATTCCTTTACTCTTCTCGTACTTTCTCGTGTAGCTCTCTGTTTGTCTGCGTTTTCTCCTACTATTCACCAATTAGTCTTGCCAGGTGGTGATTTGATATGATGTTCACTCTTTCTTTAGGTCCTATCTAGTTATCTTCGGCTTATACTAGCGTACTATGCTGCAAGGAATTTCCCAACTATGATGATGTGAACTAGCTCCGTCTGGTGCGAAACAATGTTTTGCTGAAATAGAAAAATTTGGTTTGACTTTGGAAGTTGATTTACTAACATGGGGGAGAAAATGATCATTCTCTTGTTTCAGCTGAAAATGGCTAAACTAATAATTGACATCAGACTTCTGACTCATTCCTGCACTTTCTGAGGAACAATTGAAGAGTCCAGTATGTTACATTGGATGCCGTTTATTAAACCTAATATTTACGAAATCATTTATATATAAAGTGGTCTTTGTGGTAATAAGGTAGGTTTCATGTTTCTAGATAAAAGGATATGGCTGCTCTGTTGGTCACAAGCTTGTCTGCACCTAGCACTTGCAGTTTTTTTCAGATTCTCTGGGCGCCTACTACTGTGGTAAGTTATCAGCAATCTTAGTGCAATTGGATCAAATTCCTTGTTTTGGCCAATCTTACTGATGATAGTTTTAAAATTACAACACACTACCCTTGATTTTCATCATCATCATTGTAATTGGTGCCATTTCTCTTGCCTTTTTTACTCTCATTTTCTTCAGATGTGATTTCAATTCTCTTTTTCATTTGTTGATGTGTGCTTTGTTTGGTTGAGCAGTACTGGAAGGCTTCTGGTCGGCTTTTGGGGAATATCAGTGGGCGTTTTATGGAGACATCAGTAGGCAGCAAATGGTGGTTTTATTGTGTCTTGGATGTTTTACCTCATCCTGTTTTTCTCCTGTCTTAGGCGCGCTTTCTGATCTCATGTAAGAGTGCATTTCCATCTGCCAACATGTTTTACATACTTCATTGTTTCTTTTTCTTTTTAAATTTGTATTTGTCTCCGATCACATTGATGTCAGTATATGATGCACCTTAAAGTGAATCCTATTTTTTAGACACCAATCAGTGGAAAACAATTTATCTTCATCAGTTATTAAATTCTGAAGTGAGACCCTTGGATTTTAGTTGCAAGGATACATGAAAGTAGTACGGATAAATTTCTAATATTGATACGCTTACGTACACTGGTGAATGTTGCTAACATTACAATGTAACATTAAACACCTCTTCTTGCAGAGGCCAAAGGAAAGTATCTGCTATTTTTCATGCTGCACCTCTTTGTTTCCATCTGGAGAAGGATTTTTACTAACATGAACCAGTGGGTTGCAACCATTTGTCTCTCTGCTGTTTCTTCCGTATTTCCTTTTCTCTCGAGACATGGATGGTTGTTGAGCACAACAAGGTTTATTTTCAGAAGTCTTTTTGGCTTTTCATTCATTTTCCTTGGGGTATTTTTCCTTTGTAAATCACTCTATTTGGAAATGGAACATTGCCTCACGCATTGTTCACTATTGAATCACCTTTACTGTCATAGATTATGAAAAGTTGTTTTTTCTAACTGAGTTGCCCTAGTTGATTACGGACTCTGACATATTATGCCGGAGGGACAGGGGCAAGATACTTTAAATGACATGTTTTGGTTAATGACTTTTGTGGAATCTGCAGCATTCATTGTTAGACAAGGACCTAGCAATTGGTTGGTGGGAAATGACGTTGACCGAGATATTGCAGTTCCATGCAATGTTGCTACGTTTCTGGCAATTATATTGTTCTTTTATGCTACAAAGAAATCACTGACTTACTAAATTCTGCTATGTATGTGTGCGTGTTTTTTCTCGTTTGGGTTAAAATACACTTACACTCTTAAAAACGTTTTATCTAACCATTTTATCAATCTTGGCTGATGGCAGAGAGGTCAAATTAGGATTGTATATCCTTGTTTGCTGGATTCTGGGATGATAGGAAGCACTGCATCTACTTGGTTTTTGCATGGGACTTTGGCATTACGGACTGAGGAGTGCTTGGTATATGCATTCCCTGTGATGGGCCTTGGCATTATCCATAGTAGCTTATGATTATCAGGTATTTGACACGTTCATGTACACAAAGTTGACCACCTTCTTTGTGTATGCATGCCTCCCACGCTCCACCTTCCCCTTTCACTGTCCATCTTTGCAATCCTGGATTGATCTACACCCTGCAGCTCTTCTTCTGCGTTTTAAGTTGCAGAGATAACACTCAGAGAAATTCCATTTTTTCCAGGATATTCCTGTTCTGCTTGTGCCGTTCTGCTTATTTCACGCTTGTGTTTGACTGGTGTTGCCTTCACTTGCCAGATTGAGAACCATGTATGTAACGAAGTCACCGCTTCAAATTTCTTGAAGGAATGCTTTACCCCTCATGCTTCATATGAAGTGTCTGATAATAATTCTTCAATTTATCTATATTGTGTGCAGGTATGTTCCGTATGAACTTCGGGGAGGAATGAAAGGTTTATCTCAAGCTCTTTCCAACGTGATGCTCTTGTTTTTCCTAGTTCAGGTGCGTTCTGATAGAATTACTTAATTTTCGGAAGGCATGGTTTGTTTCCTTGCTGTTAAACGTTGCACAAACGTAGTTATGGAAATATTTGTAGATTGATAATGTGGAAATCTATTGCTAAGGCTTTAAGTCAAATGTTAAAGGGAATTAATTAGGGTGATGTGTGTTTTTCAAACCGGTTTGGTTTGTCATTTGATTATAGTATGCCAAAGTCATCTGATTTTCACGTTGAGATCCAGGAAATTATTGAATGTTTCTAATTTGGGGAAGCATATCAGTTTAAAAATTAAGATTAAATTTTAAAAAAAAAGCACACTTTTAGGCAAACTCAAACCCTAGTGATTAATCCATTTGGTCCCTTCCCCCATTCTCCATTTTCCGTTTTTCCCGCCTTTTCCAATTTGATGATTTAAATATTATTTTTCTTTCTTTCTTTACTATTAGTGTTGCTATTTTTTTTCCCTCGACTATCTTCTGCACTTACAAGAGTTTTAAGAATTTGGAACAAAATGTGGTGAGTCGTTCTTAACCACAAGGTTAACTGGTTCATGGCCTGAAAGCAATTATGTGAAAATCGGCCAGTTTTAACTCCGTTAGGAATTTTCACTCCTCCTGCTCAGGCAGACTTTCTCGTATTGCTCAACAGTATTAAAATTTCTTTAGTTGAAACATCGAACAGTTTCTAGCCTCGAATGAATTATTACATACTTACATTGTCAAATGACCAATTGTTTTTTTGATTGAAGCAGTCGGTGACCAATGTGTTATACCAGCGGAGTTGTTATCACTGTCTAAGGTGTTATGATAGTTTTAAACACATTCCTTTACACTATCATTTGTCGATAAATAATTACACCTAAGATGTAGTAGTTGTTCACTAATCAAGATAAATTGTGTATGGTCTAAGTAATTCAACAATCTAATATAGGAGTCTAGGGTAAATAGGGGGTCTTAGACATTAGTAGTAGGGGGTAAAATATCAAGTCCCAGATATTTTGATGTACTTGAAGTCAGGCAATTTGATGCCGTTTTTGGGAGTTGACATGTGCTTCTCTATGTTTCGAGTTGAAAAGTGTCTTTTATATACTTATTTTTATCGGTCAAATTTTGCATATTAGACATTTTGTAGAAAGAGAATGAGATCGTCCCTATGGACATAGGGAATCAGGACGACACACATTGTGAACACTATGCATGTTTCAGTAATTCCTCTACTTTTGGCTTTTGCATATTCCACAAGTTCTAACTTAGCACGTAGCCTACGTGCAATTTGTCTCTTAGATTCTCCATATTGGATCACCTATGCCTTCCAAGTGCTCGCGAACACAGGTGATAATTTCTTGGAGCTACCCCAATGCAATAAAAGATCGATTTTTTGGTTGAAAGTCTCGGGTGAAATAAGTATACCAGCTCTGTTTATTGCCTTTTGAACTTTGTATCAACATTTCAATAACAAATGTTGTCCCAGTGTTTTTTAAATCATTCAAGCATCTGGATTATATTCTGAGTTACCTAATGGGGTCTGAGTGCATTTATTTATTGCATGAAAACAGTGAGAATTTGCAGAAGAAATGGATGATCTTGGGTCTACAATGCTGCATGTTGAAGTCACGTCCTTCATATTAGTTTTATTTATAGTACTAATCATGTATTAACTTCAGGGGAAAGACGAGACAGCTTTGGGTGGTATAGAGAAATATGGTTCCAGGACCGTTCAATGTGAAGTTCCAAAGTTTGGTTTCTTCATTAATATCAGCAAACTCTTCTTAAGGTAATTAGAAGACTCTTTGAGATTCATCAGCTGTTGTGTAGGTCTGTTTCCAGTGTTCTAACCTTCTTTTTCTTTTTTGTTATTTCTAGTGTTGTTATAATAATCAGACCCGGATGGAGAACATGATGAGTTCGTTTGAGTTTGCCTAAGGGCATGATACTTTGGTAACAAACTTCTGTTTCCTTTTTTGCTTTTTTAATTATAGTGGTATTAAGTACGCTTGAATCTGAAAAACAAAAAAAAAAATATGCTTGAATATGACTATGAAATGGATGCTTTGCGATGCAATGGTATGTGAATAGGTAACTATCTCGGTGTATTTTTATTAACAAAAATAAGATTTTAATGTACACCTTTTATGTGTGACATGTCATAAATGTTGCCTTGTAGGACACATAAACATCTTTACCGCACTTGGCTAGCCATATCAAGTAGGAAAAGGACAAATGACACACTGGTAAATGTTTTTTATTTGTTGAAAGTCAGTATGCAGCCTGAGAATTGGAGAAGGATACTTAGGTGAATTGCAGTAAGTTTATATTAAGTTGTCAGTGATTTATGGGTACTGTATCATGCCACTGGATTTCTTTATCTTCATCTATTTATTTATCTATGGCATGATAAATTTGTTTGCAGACAATTATCATTTATATTCTTGTAAGGAATTGTTGGTCCTCGTATACTTACTATCATATATGTCAAATAGGACAACATATACAATTCTAATCCCTTTAAATTATCGTCTGATAGTTAGGGCGGAGAGAAGTATTCCTCTACACCCTGTCCTCTTGATCTGTGCCAGATGTTGACACATCCTGTCTCTTTCTGCCATCTCTCAGCCATGATATGGTGTACATGTTCATGAATAATTTTTTTTTCCTCTCCTATCAAAGGTAAAGAAATTCACAATAGTAGCCTCAATTTCTGCAGCTGGACGTGCTATGGTATCATTTCTTACAGGTCTTAATTTGGTTTGAAGAATTATTAGTAGACCATTGATGAACTGAATTTTCCATTGTTATCATTTCTTACAGGTATATAAATACCTTTCATTAGCAAATTTAATGCTGTATGGGAATATGGTGGTCCATGTGAATCATCCAAAAGATTTTCCCCTCCTGTATTTTTCCAAGGGCAGAAGTGGAGGATCCAGCCCTCGCTAAAACACTTTGTCATAGTGTTGACTTTCCTAAACATGTTGGGAGCATAACAGTGAGTTTCTTTCTTCTGTGTATATGAAATAATTATATTTGGTGACATATTGCTTACAAAATTAATAACCTCACAACAAAAGAAAATACCATCATTTATTTAATTAGTATTCTTGACCATGATTTATTTTCTAGTAAATAATAGTAGAATCATTATCAAATCTGTGTCTGAATTCAGTATTATGGGAACACGAAAATTATCACGTTACAGTTCTAGTTCTTTGTTGATGTGTTTCTCCACTAACAGAAACTCTTGTGTCAGAAGGATAATTGTCGTTTGATTTCAATGATGAGCAATACAAAGAACAGCGGTGATAGAACTACTCAGTTTCATGCCCTAAGAGAGCTTAAACCAGAAACCACTGGGATCTGTAGGTGAAGATGACGCCTGTTTCACAATGATTGCGCCATGTGTGTCTTCTCAGTCTACAGAATCTGAACAAATGAATGGCAACAAACCCAGCTCCCTTGACTCATTAATCATAGTCAACACAATCTTGACAAGGAAATGGTCATTTCAAGGAGAAGCATATACCAAACAATTCTTGCAATGGAGAAACTAGGAGTAGATGTCGTTGAGCGCGGTCATAATTTACTTGTTCATATTTGGGTTAATGCTGTGTATGTGTGCGTGTTTTTTCTCGTTTAGGTTAAAATACATTTCACTCTTAAAAACGTTTTATCTAACCATTTTATCAATCTTGGCTGATGGCAGAGAGGTCAAATTAGGATTGTATATCCTTGTTTGCTGGATTCTGGGATGATAGGAAGCACTGCATCTACTTGGTTTTTGCATGGGACTTTGGCATTACGGACTGAGGAGTGCTTGGTATATGCATTCCCTGTGATGGGCCTTGGCATTATCCATAGTAGCTTATGATTATCAGGTATTTGACACGTTCATGTACACAAAGTTGACCACCTTCTTTGTGTATGCATGCCTGCCACGCTCCACCTTCCCCTTTCCCTGTCCATCTTTGCAATCCTGGATTGATCTACACCGTGCAGCTCTTCTTCTGCGTTTTAGGTTGCAGAGATAACACTCAGAGAAATTCCATTTTTTCCAGGATATTCCTGTTCTGCTTGTGCCGTTCTGCTTATTTCACGCTTGTGTTTGACCGGTGTTGCCTTCACTTGCCAGATTGAGAACCATGTATGTAACGAAGTCACCGCTTCAAATTTCTTGAAGGAATGCTTTACCCCTCATGCTTCATATGAAGTGTCTGATAATAATTATTCAATTTATCTATATTGTGTGCAGGTATGTTCCGTATGAACTTCGGGGAGGAATGATAGGTTTATCTCAAGCTCTTTCCAACGTGATGCTCTTGTTTTTCCTAGTTCAGGTGCGTTCTGATAGAATTACTTAATTTTCGGAAGCCATGGTTTGTTTCCTTGCTGTTAAACATCAGCTAAGTACATATAAACATCACAACCATACATATTATTAAATTTAAAAATTGATAATCAATTTATGTTTCCTCTTTCGTTTTTCTAGTTAAATAGGTGGTGCTAGTCATCATGATACAGATCATGATCACAGCACGAAATTTATTTGGTAATGCAGCTGCCAATCCTCTAAAGAAACTCAAGCTAAAGCATAGGCTGGCCATACTTGTTGCAGACTGTTTCTGAACATCAACCACTATCATGGGTATTTAGTGGCGTTTTTGCTTTTACATTGTACACTATGGCTACCCTGTGGTGGGTGTTTTTCTTTGACATTAACCATTATAATGACTACTTTGTGATGGGTGTTTCGCTTTGGCTTTAGCCAGTGTAGTGGCTACTTTATCATTGTTATTACGCCTACAGTGGCTACTTTGACATAGGTATTGGTAGTTAATGAGATCCTCCCCGTCAACAGAGGAAGCAGAACACAAGTAGACTACACTCGGCATGTTTCAATAATTCTTTTTCTTTTGGTTTTGCATATTTGTCAACTTCTAACCTAGCACATAACTTATGTGTAATTCATCTTTCAGATTCTCTTCTAAGGGCTTGTGCAGGAAAGGTGTAGCGACCAGTCCCCAAATTTAGTACTCGAAATGACCCATCCGCATAAGGATTTTCAGATTTTGGCCATAAATTTGACTAGGTTTCTTGTTTTACTGTAGATGATTGTCATGAAGGCTCCACAAGGATAGACAAGTGACTATCTCGATTCTAGCTCCAACAAATATATTATCTCGTCAAGCCGTAAAAGTCTCTTACATGAAGATAGCCGTGAATGTATTGGAAAAACCTCTCTCTGAAATGAGGCCCATCCAATCAATCCAAGGCAATCCTTTTGAACAATTGATTAAAATTCTTCACAAAATGAAAGCAAAAACTAGATTATGCCAGAATTCTTTGTCGCCGCAGTATCTGCTCCATTTTTGGGCGCTCCAACAGTATGGCAGACTCTTGAATTTTACAAGTACCGAGGAAGTAGTGTTGGAAAAACCCTGCAACAGAGAGAAAAGTGATCTCCACAACAAGAAGACTCTTCGTCCAAGTCCATGAATAGGAGATCTTTAGCACCCACAGCACGGACATGGAATCCACTTGACAAGAGAGCAAAACGGGTTTGTAAATTCTTGTTGCTCATGTGAAAATCTTTTTGATATCATATTCTTCACTAGGTAATTTGTGCAGACTCCATCCCTTGCGACAACAATAAATGGATCAGAAAGTAAGGCTAATATGCAAGATAGAAGTTGCAAGCACTTAGCAGTAGGATGGTGCATTGAATATGACTGGTGGAGCATCAATTGGAAGAGATAAAGCTGATCAATGTCAAACTTGCTGCCAAACAGGTGAAGGTACAATGTTATCTCTGGTTTTTTGTGACTCGCAATAAATTTGATTAGATGATTCACTCCCTTTGCAGATGATCTTAAGGAGATCTTGGTTGGTTGCTGCTGAATTAAGCTTAGAATTGTTGAGTTATCGAAACATTGTTGCTGAGTCAAGGTTTTTCATCATTATTCGCAGAGCCAAAATCACTTGGAGAGAATCAAACGGAGAGTCCAATTTAATTGACATTGAAACTTTTCTACCCTGTTTGTTTTTCCTGCTTCTGTTTCAATTTTGATCGTGTGGACATATGCAAAAGTAGCAGACCACCTCAAAAATTGGCAGAGAAATTTCTACTTCAAGAAGTAGAACTTTTCAAAAACCAGAGAACTTTCAACTTAAATATTCAAGTTTAGTCCCTCCCTGTAGGCAATTTAGTTTTCAATGATTTTTTTAATAGACTTTCTGGCGACAGTATTTTGGAGTTTCTTCTTTTAAGATATTTGTTTTTCTTCTTCTAAATTTAACCAGTCCCTGCATGTATACATAGTGATTCTTTTTCAAAATGTTCGTTGCAGCAGAATCCCACCTACTGGAGACAAAGGCTTCAGAATTTTGTTGTTGCATAGTCATCTAGCAGGTAATTTTGGTTGTTGACTGAAATAATGTCCACGTTCTTTCCCACTGCTACACAGAGTTGGTTATCATGTTGTACGGAAATCTGGGTGAACAAATTGGTCTGTTCAAATGACTAGTATAACTTGATGTGAAAATTATTTTACAATTTAGTCTTCTGGTTCCGGTTTGCTACTCGGATGATACTTTGGTATTTTCGGATACCAAATATGAGACCGTTACTTCTTCCTTACCCACTTCAAGTTTGTTGGAGTTTTAACAAACTTTTGGCTTGTACCTCATGAGCGTGTTAAACATTGCACCTCTTTGCCTTGTGGCCTGCATCTTGTTTCATTTTTGGCTATTTGGTCTTCTTTCAGACCACTACTATCATTCATCATCATCCGTGTCCAGTATTTCCCGATGACAGCAAAAGCTATCGTCAGGGTCTAGGGAGGGTAAGTAGTAGGCAGACAATACCTCTATCCCAAGGGATAGAGAGTCTGCTTCCAATGAGACTCCCGGCTCCATATGTACCCTGCCTAAATGACATAATAATAGAGATATGTTGTGCTAGTGTGTTAGTGAGGGAATTTTGGAAATACAAAGTAGATGCTTTCAATATTAAAATACACATTACGTGTATATGTACATGTAATGCAAAACAACGGTAAAACATAAGCAACATAAGCAACTAAGTGCAAAGTCAACCTAAAGCGTAGATAGTGTCTACGCCTATCTATGTCCATGAATATACTCTAAGCTATCCCTATATATGACCTATACCTCGCTAACCTTAATCTTATGTTTCCATGAACTCCTATCCTGGACAATGTCCTCAAAGAGGTGCAAATCTAGTAGGTCGTGCCTAGTCTGCTCATCAAAAGTCAGTTTGGGCCTTCCTTTACTCATGTTCCCCTCTACAATGAGGCTTTCAATTGCTTTGACCGACGCTATTGTCTGTCTCCGTTTGACATGTCCAAACCATCTCATTCTTTCCTCTTTTATCTTATCTGCTATACTAGCAACGCCTAACCTTTCTCGAAACACCTCGTTTCTGATCCGGTCTAGCCTTGTATGTCCACACATCTACCTCAACATCTTCATCTCTGCCACTTCCATCTTCTGCAATTGTGTCCTCTTGATGGCCTAACAATATGTCCCATATAGCATTGTCAGTCGCACTGCCACCCTATAAAATTTTTTCTTTAATTTAATTGGTAAATTTTTGTCACATAGCACCCCTGAGGCCGCCCTCCATCTACATCAACCTGCTTGAACTCGATGTGCTACATCATTATCTATGTCGCCATTCTGCTGCACAAATGATCCTAGATACTTAAACTTACTTACCTGTGGTACCACTTGACTATCGATGGTGAGCTGGCTATCCTCACTGTCTGCTACGCCGCTGAAGTCGCAATGCAGATACTCAGTCTTAGAATGGCTAATCTTTAAGCTTTTTTCTCTCTAAAACGCCTCTCCACTGCTCTAGTCTCATATTCAGTGTATTTCTACTTTCTGCGACTAATACAATATCATCCGCAAAAAGCATACACCACGGAACTGCCTCTTGTATCGGCTTTGATAACTCGTCAAGGACAACTGCAAAGAGAAATGGGCTCAACGCAGACCCTTGATGGATGCCTACCTCCACCGGAAAGAAGTCTGTATTTCCCACAGGTGTACAAACGGTTGTTTTCGTCATAGCATACATATCTTTAATTATGTCTATATACTTCATAGGGATTCATCTTGCATCTAGACTATCCCAGATCAGGCTACGTGGCACACTATCATACGCTTTTTCAAGATCGATGAAAACCATATGTACATCGCGCTTCTTCTCCCTATACTTCTCCATTAATCTTTTGAGAATGTGTATTGCTTCCGTAGTTGACCTTCCTGGCATAAAACCAAATTGATTCACCGTAACCTGAGTTTCCCTCCTAATTCTAGTGTCGATTACTCTCTCCCATAACTTCATGGTATGACTTAGCAACTTAATCCCTCTATAGTTCTCACAACACTGTGCGTCTCATTTGTTCTTATATAGGGGGATCACGACACTCTTTCTCCACTCATCTGGCATCTTTCCTGTTTTGTAAATACGGCTGAACAGAGTAGTTCGCCATTGAACCCCTTCCTCTCCTAAATACTTCCACACCTCAATGGGTATGTTATCTAGACCGACCGGTTTAGCTCTTCCCATCTTATTTAATGCTCTCATCACCTCTCCTTGTGTGATGTTCTGACAGTTGGAGTTATTATGTTGTCGTTGTTGGTTAGTGGTGCTTTCTCGTTCTTCGTAGGCGGCACTACTGCCGTTGAAAAGATTGTGAAAGTATGTTTGCTATTTCAACTTGATGTCTTGTGCTTTGACTAACACATGTCCATCTTCTCCTTTTATAAACTTACCACTTCCTAGGTCCTGCCTCTTTCGATCTCTAGCTTTGGCGATCTTGAACATATTATGCTCTCCGTCTTTTGTTTCTAGTCTCTCATACATCCTTTTATAAGCTGCAGTCTTTGCCTCTGTTACTGCCTTTTTTTTCCTCCTTCCTGGCGATTTTGTAATTCTCCTTCAATCTTACTTTCTCTTCCCCATTTGTGCAGCTTAACAGCTCTCTAAAAATCTTTTGTTTGTCTTTTATTTTTTGTTGCACATCCTCGTTCCACCACCATGTCTCTTTATGTACGGACGTCTTTCTTGTTGTTACCCTGAGCGTTTCTCTCGCCGCTTGAGTGATAGTAGCCGATATAGCCTCCCACATCTGATTTGTGCCATCACCCAGTCTATCTAGTTTCACGGAGATGACCTTGTCTCTGAATATATTAATTTTTTCGTCTTTCAAACTTCCCCATCGAATCTTGGGTGAGAATTTTCCAACTCCATTACTTATCTTTTGACTCAATGCTATAACTACCACTAATAAACGGTGTTGCGTGACTACTGTCTCCCCTGGTATAACCTTGCAGTCCCTCCACAACCATCGGTCTTCACTCCTCATCAGAAAATAGTCGATCTGCGTGTTACGTCCTCCGCTGCTAAACGTGATCAAATGCGATTCTTTTTTCTTAAAAAACGAGTTTATAATGCCTAGGTCATGAGCCACTGCTACGTCTAGCAGATCTCTACCCTGTTCGTTTCTATCTCCATAACCAAACCCGCCATGTACCGACTGAAAACCATAGCTATTCTTTCCAATGTGTCCATTAAAATCATCTCCGATACAAATTCGTTCCTCTCTGGGTATTGCCTTTAACACTACATCTAAGCAATTCCAAAACCTTTTCTTCTCTTGTTCTCCTAGTCCCACTTGGGGTGCGTAGGCGCAAATCACTGCCAATACCTCCTTATTTAGTACTAACTTCAACACCATAATTCTATCATTATATCTAATCACATCAATCACGTTCGTATGTAATTTTATTTTTACTAGGAATCCTACCCCATTCTTGGTCCCATCTGACCCCGAATACAACAACTTGTACCCATTACACTCTTTACCTTTATTCCCTTTTCAACTAGTCTCTTGGAGGCATGCTACATCTATCTTACGTCTTTTAAGTGTATCCACAACCTCCAACAATTTACCACTTAAGGTTCCTACATTCCAAGAGGTACCCTTAAACTATCTTCCTTTTCCTTCCCCTTACCGACACCCCTCTTCCTTAGACATGGTCTCACGGAAAAATCATGACGTCTTCTATCAATTATTGCAACTAAAACTAAAAATCCAAGGTATGTTACTGATGCAGAAAGTCTGAAACTAAGGGTCTCAGATACGGAATATGAATAAGTAAAATAAAATTAAAAATACATAAATAAAAGAAGAAACAATTACCACCACCGGAGGCGAAACCACGGCGCTGAACAAGGCGAGTGGTGTGTCTAGGGGTGACAGATGAAGGAATAACTTCAATAATAAAATATAAAAAAAATTCCAGACCACTACTATCATATGTAGCAAATATATTCATTTCGAATCATCATTAGTTCATAAAATTGATGCAATAAATTGCGACTTTGCTGATCCGTAAAGGCTATTGTATCATTTGCCGTTATAGTTGTAATAAACCCAATTGTTTCAATAGCAAAATGATAAATTTTCTCCATTTAAAAGAAGTTGGTTAAAAGTTAAAATTCTAACTTTAGAACGGAGTTATTTTAAGAGTTTGACGTAAGGACCAAGGGGACAATGGACAAGTAATCTGAATAATTAATATCAAAGGGAAATGTGTGGTAAAGTCCTTTCCTGTAACGCGCGAAGTTAAATGAAAAGGAGAACATTTCAACAGAGAAGGGAAGTGGCATGAGAAGAGAAGAAGAACGAGAAAAGAAGAATAGAAGAATGGTCTTTTAGGCCATTTGATCAATGTTCAGAGGCTCAGGTGCGCCTAAACCTTTGTTTCTATGTTTGATTTTTCTTTCCTATCTATTGATCTTCTCTTTACTTTTTGCTGAATAGATGACATTAGATAAAATTGGTCAGGGTTTTGAATTCTGATTGTAATAGGTCCTTTTTCAGAAAATTTGTTCTTTTGAAAAGTTGTTGATCAATTTGCCAGGAGCCTTTAATGATTGTTTAAAATGTCATTTACTCTTTGAGTGGAAAACATGTACACGTGACACCATAAAGAGATTGTTTTTCAAATACTTGGTCATTACTTTAGATTTGCTTAAACTTCTGGATTACATAAAGCAAGAAGACAGTAGGGTAAATATGCTTTTAGCAGTAATAGGTTATTAGTGTTATGTCCTGGTCTCATAAGACCTTCAACACATGTAACCTGCATTTCCCATGGACTACACTTGTGTGCCCCCGTGCGTGCGTGTATATGATTGATGTATTTTTCTTTTTTTCTGGGTGAAGTTTAAAAAACAATTCTTATACCGCAACCCAGGCTTTGGACTCAAGTTTTGGCATGAAATATATAATTCCTCACAGTCGTCTATATACCTTTTTCCTAAAAGTCTAGAATTTGTCCTCAAGTAGGAAAAAAGGAAAAGGAAGAGGAATAGTTAGGGGTGTAAATAAGTCATCGAGTTGAATATTTTTTTAACAAGCCGAATATGTTACAAATTTAAGTATCTTTGAGTATGATTTATAGATGTTTGGCTCATCAGGTCTAATTTTTAGGTACGCTTATGCTCAGCTCGATTATGCTTGATTGATAGAGGAATTTAGCATGCTTGTGTTCTCTGTTTGCTTTTCATATTTTGTTTATTACTATCAACTAATAATTCTTGTAACTTTTACGATCATTTTGAACTCGGCTTGATAAAGTTCATGGCTTTTCGAGTCATTGCTTGAACTGAGCTCATAATTTTAAACAAGCTACTTGAACTTGGATCAAGTTCGATTAACTTCGCTTTAACAATCATTTAACGAGTCGAGTGCAAACAACTCATGATCAGGTTTAGTTACACCTGCATTTATGATTTATGACTAGAGTGAGCCAGGCATCCTTGAAAAACAAATTTCAGAAATTCTAATTGTCGTATCAAGAGTTTTTCATCAAGAAGCACAATTCACTATTTTTGACTTGATTATTTCGAATTAAATTTAATAATAAAAAGTGTATATATTATGTCAGACACTTATTCAAGATGAATGGTGGAGACATACGTCTCATTGACAATTTCGGCGTTACAATTAGCAAAAGCAAATGTTAGTACAATTTCTTATACTACAATATTGATTGAGGCTCCGGAAGAGCCACCATTATATTGCCAAATGGTACACATATCTTAGTTACTACGACATTATTTTCTACCAAGTCGAAAAGATACCTATTGAGTTTCAAGGATATACATCTCAATGGTTTTCATATTGAAATTATGAATGATGGGAATATAGAATTTTTATGTATTACATATAGTGATTCAGGCCAAAAGCTTGTTAAAGAAAAATTTCCAATTTTCTCATCTGGATTGTACTATGCGATTATACATCTATTAGAATCTAATATTGTGATGAACGAAAAGTTCAATGATTCAAAGCTATTTATGTTATGACATGATCGACTTGGTCATCCGAGTTCGTAATGATGCGTAGAGTTATACAAAACTCATATGGACACTCTTTAAAGAACTAGAAGATTCTTTTACCTCGTGATTGTGTCTGTTTCGCTTGTTCACAAGGAAAACTAATCAAGAGGTCATCCCCTATGAAGGTTCATGTTGAATCACATATATTTTTACAATGAATACAAGGGGATATTTGTGGACCTATTGATCCATCTTGTGGACCAGTTTGTTATTTTTTGGTCTTGTTGGATGCCTCCTCGTGATGGTCTCATGTGAGTTTGCTCTCGATGAGAGCCGTAGCTGTTGTCAAGCTTCTTGCTCAGATTATACGCTTAAGAACACAATTTCCAGATCATCCGATTAAATCTATTCGTCTTGATAAAGCCGGTGAATTTACTTCACAGGCTTTTAATGATTGTCGATTCGGATTGACGTTGAGCATTCGGTGTCACATATGCACACCCAAAGTGGCCTGAGAGAGTCATTTATCAAACGTTTACAACTGATTGCTCGATCTATGCTTTTAAGGTCAAATTTATCCATAACGGCTTGGGGACATACAATTCTGCATACATCTGCTTCGGTCCGGCTTAGACTCACTTCGTTTCAACCATACTCGCCATTGCAGATGGTATCTGGCCATCAGTCTAATATTTCATATTTAAAGATTTTTGGTTCAGCGATTTATGTTCCGATTGCTCCAACACAACGTGCAAAACTGGATCATCAAAGACATTTAGGAATATGTGTGGGTTTTGATTCTCCTTCTATTGTGAGATGTATTGAGCCCCCCGGCGGGTGATTTATTTAATGCAAGATATGACGATTACCATTTTGACTCAGTTCATTTCAACCATACTCGCCATTGCAGATGGTATCTGGCCATCAGTCTGATATTTCACATTTAAAGATGTTTGGTTGAGCGATTTATGTTCCGATTGCTCCAACACAACGGGCAAAACTGGATCATCAAAGACATTTAGGAATATGTGTGGGTTTTGATTCTCCTTCTATTGTGAGATATATTGAACCCCCGACGGGTGATTTATTTAATGCAAGATATGACGATTACCATTTTGATAAGAAAGTTTTCCCGCCCGTTAAGGGGAGAGGAAGTACCATTTCCTGAAAAACAGCGTGAAATTACATGGAATGTTCCTTTATTTTCTCATATTGACCCACGAACAAATCAATGAGAGCAAAAATTAAGAAGGATGACTCATTTATAGAATATTGCAAATCAGTTGCCTGATGCATTTACTGATAGTAAAAAGGTGACAAAATCCCATGTACCAGCAATGAATACGCCAATTTGACTTGATGTCTCTGAAAGACATGATGAGGATATACCAAAACCAAGTTTGAGACGTGGGGCCCGGTCGGTGTAAAAGATAGGAACCCTTGAAAGAAAAGAGTACAAGTTAATAGTCTAAAAGGGAAAAGAAGTTCACAACTTGAAAGCGCTATGGAAATAGAAACTGATCAGTCTAAAATTAATGAACAAGTTGTTCCTCAAGAAGCAAGTGAACAAAATTTTGAAGAAATCCCTTTGAATTATGTAAGTACTGGAGAAAATTGTGATCGACAAAAGGTTACTATTGATCATGTTTTTGCTTATGCTATTGCATGTGAACTTCTGAATAAGGATCTTGAATCGAGATCTATTGAAGAATGTCGACACAGAAATGATTGTCCAAAATGGAAAGATGCAATCCAAGCAGAACTAAAATCGTTAGGAAGTCACATGAGAGACAAGACTGAGGGAGGGGGTTGACGGTGGCGGGACTATGGTAGTGAGGTGAAGGGTGACGGGTTTATGGGAGTGGAGGCTGAGGGTGGTTGTGATAGGGAAGGGGGCGGGCAACATGGAGAGGGGATGAGGGCGAAGGGAGGAAGAAGAGATAGACATGAAGCTTAGGGTGGCGGGAGAAAGGGGATTGGAGAGTGTTACATGAGTGGAGGGAGTAGGAGGAAGGGAGGAAGAAGAAGATGAAGGTGGAAGTGGCGATGAGGGTGATGATTCTAGTAATGTCTAACATAATCTGTTTTTCCCAAACAACAAATTTAAAACATTTTAGAGTGATTGATATAAATTAAATAGTTAGTGTAATTTTTACCCACCATAATTATTTTGTAAAACAAAAGCTGGCTTTTTCTATTTTCAATGTCCACTGCATTTCCAATGGACAGGTAAACCTCTCTATATGTGATTATGAATACCTTCTTCCACATAACTAAAATAATAAGAACATGTGTTTGGTTTAAGAACATGAATGAGAAACCAATTTGAGTAAGGATGATACACATGGCTTAGGAACCGTCCAGTAGTTTGGTTATGAAATTTATATTCATTTAATTCAACAAAAAAAAGGGTACTCCAGTGATATAAATTATATTCTATCCATCTTAAGAATATTGTTGTAGTTTGATTTTGAATATAATTTAACAAAGTCAAACAGTTTTAGTAATTAGTTTTGTCACACTCTTTATACTATTTAATTGATGCAAACTAGAAAAATCGTGTAAATGTTAGTTTAAATGATAATAAACATGGATTTAGAGAATGAATAATATTTTAAGACAAACCATAACGGAATACAATATTTTTTTGGAACGCAAAAAGTACTTAAAAATCCAATAATGAAATCAATAGAGATATATGCATTTATCTATAGAATTTATATATAATTAGATATATCATTTCAGTGTATCTCTCATACACATACATATATATGTGTCTTTATGTGTGAGTGTTTGCGTTTACAAACTCACAAATAGCATGATCTGGGATAGCCTGAATGTAAGAGAAATTCCTATGAATACGAACTTTTTTCTGGTGGAGGTAGGCCTCCATCAAGGGTCTGCGTTGAGCCCATTTCTTTTTGCAGTTGTCCTTGACGAGTTATCAAAGCCGATACAGGAGACAGTTCCGTGGTGTATGCTTTTTGCTGACGATATTGTATTAGTCGCAGAGAGTAGACATACCCTCAGTATGAGACTAGAGCAGTGGAGAGGTGTTTTAGAGAGAAAAGGTTTAAGGATTAGCAGTTCTAAGACTGAGTATCTGCGCTGCGGCTTCAGCGGCGTAGTCGACGATTAAAATAGCCATCTCACCATCGATGGTCAAGTGATACAACATGTAAGTAAGTTTAAGTACCTAGGATCATTTGTACTACATGATGGGGACATAGATAGTGATGTAGCACATTGAGTTCAAATAGGCTGGTGTAGATTCAGGGCGGGTTTAGGGGTGATATGTGACAAGAATTTTCCAATCAAATTGAAGGAAAAATTTTACAGGGTGGCGGTGCGACCGACAATGCTATATGAGACAGACTGCTGGGCCATCAAGAGGTTACAATCGCAGAGATGAGGATGTTGAGGTGAATGTGCGGGCATACAAGCCTAGACTGGATCAGAAATGAGGTGTTTCGAAAAAGGTTAGGGGTGACTAGTAATCAGATAAGATGATGGAGGGAAGACTAAGATGGTTTGGGCATGTCAAGCGGAGACAGACAACGACGTCCGTCAGAGCAATTGAAAGCCTCGATGTAGAGGGGAACAGGAGTAAAGGCAGACCTAAACTGACTTGAATGAGCGGATTAGGCACGACCTACTATATTTGCACCTCTCTGAGGACATGATCAATGATAGGAGTTCATAGAGACATATGATTAAAGTTAACGATATATAGGCCATATATAAGGGGCACCTTAGAGTATATTTAGGGACGTAGATAGTCGTAGACAATATCTATGCTTTAGGTTGACTTTGCACTTGTTTGTTTATGTTTTGCCGTTGTTTTGCATTATATGTACATATACACGTTATTAGTATTTTAATATCGACATACTCCTGTTTGTATTCATTGAGTTCCCTCACTAACACACTAGCGCATCATATCCCTATTATTGTGTCATTTATGCAGGTACATATATAGTCGGGAGTCTCACTAGAAGCAAACTCTTTATCCTTTGGGATAGATGTATTGTTTGTATGCCGCTTAACCTCTCCAGACCCAAGCGATAGCTTTTAATGTCGTTAGGATATACTGTGTATGATTGCTGATGATGAACAAAGTCACAAGTAGACAAACCAAGATGTAGAATAATAGCGACATATACATATTTCAATTGCTTAACTTTATTATGAATTATTACGTTATATAATGTACCAATAAATTTCAATTAATAAAAACTTATCTAAAGCTGATAACGAGTTTTATAAAAATAAGCTTGGCAAATTATAATCAATCTATGAATCTCTTATAGTCACATCAACCATATTATTTCAATATGCGTCATCTTAGTGCATTAGTATTTTATGATTAGTTTTTTGTATAATGAAATTCTTTTATATGAATAACTTGTTAGCTAACTATAACCATATAGAATTTTATGTTTGTGTGTATCTATATGTGTATCTATAAATTAATAACATCACTTTAATTTTCTAGATCACTATACGTAGTATTAATTTGATTGATTGATATTTTAATTAACTATGAAAAAAATTTATTAAGTTATGTTTAGATTTCTGTTGAATTCATCAATATAATTGAATATTATAAATTAACTTATTTATTTTGCTTACTCAAACACATATTTTGATTCCAATCCCGCAATAGCGCTTAGCAAAAAAAAAAAAAAAAAAAAAAACTTTCAAAAAATAAAATAAAAATAAAACTCTTGCCATATAATTTGAATTGGCTCCCAAACGTACACAAGGCTTCCGTTAGACTTTCCTTACCAAATGCGCACCGCGCCAGCAGTTAGTTTCCATTATACCCACGCTCGTCTATAAATACACAGCAGCGTGACAGCTAAACTCGTAAGTACTATATTCTGCCGTTATTCCTGGTCGAAACCTTAGAATTCTTGCGTTGTCATCTCCCCATAGTTGCCGCCGTCGCAGGGCTAAGAACTTCAACATTGCTTCGATGATATCACCGCGTTCGCTCCAATTTGATAAATTGCAGATGAAGGATTTCATCTGTAAGTTCTTTTCGGGTGTTCTCCTGCAAGTACTCGACGCCAAAAGTTCGAGAGTTTGGTTGACGATCGGACTCGCGACGCAACCGCTTATGTTGATTTGCGAAGTCGCGGAAGCGAGCACATGGCTAGTACTCATCTGTCACTGGTAATTCTACGGTCTGTCTCTATTCACCACAAGTATATTGTCTCTTAGTATCCCCCAAAACTCTCTTTATATAATTTATTCGTATGAAAGTTAAACTATAAAAGTTTTACTCACCTTTGACTCTGATGATGAATGGTGATGATGATGGATGATGGAATAGGAAATTTCTGCTACTTAACCAGATCATCGAATCATGAGATGGTCTTGGAGAATCGTCTGAAATTTCTCCCCAAGAACCTCCTTCTTGGAAATCTTTTTTTCAGATTATCCATATTTGGATGATCTGTGTCTTCTAAGTGCTTGGTCTTTCTGCTTATGATGTGTACATATTTTGGTATTTTCTGATATCAAATTTGATAGACGGCTAGTTCTTCCTTACACTCTTTAATATGCCAGAGTCTTAACAAATTATTGGGGTTTATTTTCGAATTGTCAAAGGTTGGGTTCCTTTTGTCCTGTCGCTTGAATCTTATTTATTTACTTTTTAAAACTTTAGCCATTTGTTTCTCTCTATTAGATGTCTCGTTTTAAACAAGTTGGGCTGGATTAATTGAAGGGTATCAATTGGAGAGCATCAAATGTGACTGGTAGAGTATCAATTGCAGAGAAAAAGTGATCAACATAAAGCCTGCTGTCAACTAGTTGGGATATGATTTATTTTGCCTCTGGTTTTTATGACTCGCAATAATTGACTTTCTTGCTGTAATTCTGTGCAGTTTAACCAGAGTGTCCTATTTTGAGAAGAAGTTGAAGTCAGGCAATTTGATGCCGGTTTTGGGAGTTGATATGTGCTTCTCTCTGTTTCCAGTTGAAAAGTGTCTTTTGTATATTTATTTTTATCGGTCAAATTTTGAGTATTAGACATTTTGTAGAAAGAGAATGAGATCGTCCCCATATTTAGAGGGAACCAGGATGACACTCATTGAGAACACTATGCATGTTTCAGTAATTCCTCTACTTTTGGCTTTTGTATGTTCCACAACTTCTAACCTAGCACGTAGCCTACATGCAATTTGTCTCTTAGATTCCGACATCGTTGGCTTCTTATGCTTTCTATCCTTATGGGGGAGAATTATGCATGTTTCCGTCAGTAACATGGCTGCTCTCATGCACTATAAATATCAGGGGTTCAAGTATCTAAAAACTGACCGGCCTCGAAGATAATAAAAGACACCAATTATAGGAACGTATATATTGGATGGATCCTCTATCCACACAAGAAAAGCGTTGTGGAGCAGGGATAGAACCTGTGGGGGCAACAGTGCATGAAGGATCTGCAAGGCTATGCTGGAAGAAGGCTATATAACGTGAAAAAACTTTACCAAAAATCTTTCAAAAGGTTAAAAGTTACCTTCTTGAAATTCTCTGACTCTCTCTCTCTCTCTTATATATATATGGTCAGTGTGTGGGGAGGGCGGTGTTGAACAAGTTGTTCGTTTTTTTGAAATTGTCAAGAGATTACGGTCCATAGATAGTTATCCCAATTAGATAAGGTGAAAGATTTGTGCCAATCTCTACCCACCATGAGATGAGGTATTGATTTTCCTATATTGTTGGCTTCTTATGTTTTCTATCCTGACGGGGGAAATTTCTCCATGTGCCCGTTAGTAACAAGCTTCCTTGTTGTAGTGATTTTCTTTGCCTGATTTGTTGTTGTCCTTATATGTGTATAATTCTACATCACACACACACACACACACACACACACACACACACACATATATATATATATATATGTTTGTGTGTGCGTATACACACACAAATATATATGTTTTATATTTATTCTTTTTGGAGTTCTGGGGTCGGTGTGTGAGGGGGGGGGGGTGTTAAACAAGCTGTTCATTTTTTTTTAAATTGTCAAGAGATTACGGTCCATAGATAGTTATCCCAATCAGATAAGATGAAAGATTTGTGCCAATCTCTACCCTCCATGCGCTGAGGTTTTGATTCTGCTATATTGTTGGCTTCTTATGTTTTCTATCCTGGTGGGGGAAGGTTGTGCATGTGTTCCATCAGTAACAAGCTTTCTTGTTGTAGTAATTTTCTTTGCATGATTTGTTGTGTCCCTATGTGTATAATTCTACATGACTAGTTTTTGCCTGATTTGTTGTTGTCCTTATATGTGTATAATTCTACATGACTAGTTTTTTCTGCTGTTGGACTTTATGTTCCCCTGATGCACATAATATTGTTTGCCACTTTTTTCTCAGTTTATCAGTCTTTTCTTTTCTTTTTTTTTTTGCCTAATGGTATGTTGTGCAAATGAAGGCTGCTACTTTGGTCTAAAAGACTTAACATGAACGCAGAGTTGGAAAATCATTTTGACATTTTGTTTTGTTGTTCCTTTCCTTCCCTGCAGATCTTCATAGCTAGTGTAATGGAATCTCTGTATGAATTATGTACTCCTGCAGCTAGCTTATGAGTACATTTTTTTATAAATGCTTATGAGTACATTTACTGAATTCTTTTTTTGTACTTTTTAGATATGACTGTCAAAATCCTCTTGTCCACTTTCAAAACTGCAGGAAACATAGGAGACCCTCCTAGCCTAACATGAATGAATCAGAAAGTCTAGCTGAATCTTTTCTAACTGCTTTTCCTTTGAAATCCACTTTCAGCTCATGCAATATTGTCTGCTTGCTGAATTTGATTCTTCATTGATAGTGGTAAATTCCTGTAATGGCTTGGCATCTGATGCAAACGAGACATAGGATAGACGTTTGACAAGAAGTATGAAGCAACACAAGGTGGCTAATTCCTGGCATCAAAGAGATGATTTTGTAGGTGAAGTTATTAGTATAGTTTTAAGTTTCTACAACTTCTATTTGACAGTTTGATGTTTATATTCCATTTTCTTTCCTATTAATCTTCTAAGGAAACTAAAATCTTATCCCCTATACTTCTATACTTTGTAACTTCATGCTTTCTAAAAGAAGTGTATGAAGAAACTCTTCCCAGCAACCAAAACCTCAACATCAGCTAAGTACAAATAAACATCACAACCATGTTTATTATTAACTTTAAAAATTGATAATCAATTCCTGTTTCCTCTTTCGTTTTTCCAATTAAATAGGTAGTGCGAGTCACACATGATACAGATCATGATCACAGCGCGAAATTCATTTGGTAATGCAGCTGCCAGTCCTCTGAAGAAACTCAAGCTAAAATAAGCATAGGCTGGCCATACTGGTTGCAAACTCTGTTTTTGAACATCAGCCACTATCATGGCTATTTAGTCGCGTTTTTGCTTTTACATTGTGCACTATTGGGTGTTTTTCTGGGCCATTGTAATGGCTACTTTGTGGCGGGTGTTTCGCTTTGGGTTTATTTCGAATTGTCAAAGGTTGGATTCCTTTTGTCATGTTGCTTGAATCTTATTTATTTATTTTAAACTTTCGCCATTTGTTTCTCTCTATTAGATGTCTTATTTTAAACAAGTTGGGCAGGATTAATTGAAGGGTATCAATTGGAGAGCATCAAATGTGACTGGTAGAGTATCAATTGCAGAGAGAGTGATCACTGTAAAGCCTGCAGTCAACTGGTCAGGGTATGATTTATTTTGCCTCTTGTTTTTATGACTCGCAATAATTGACTTTCTTGCTGCAATTTTGTATAGTTTAACCAGACCATCCTATTTTGAGAAGAAGTTGAAGTCAGGCAATTTGATGCCGTTTTTGGGAGTTGACATGTGCTTCTCTATGTTTCGAGTTGAAAACTGTCTTTTATATACTTATTTTTATCGGTCAAATTTTGCATATTAGACATTTTGTAGAAAGAGAATGAGATCGTCCTTATGGACATAGGGAATCAGGACGACACACATTGTGAACACTATGCATGTTTCAGTAATTCCTCTACTTTTGGCTTTTGCATATTCCACAAGTTCTAACTTAGCACGTAGCCTACGTGCAATTTGTCTCTTAGATTCTCCATATTGGATGACCTATGCCTTCCAAGTGCTCGCGAACACAGGTGATAATTTCTTGGAGCTACCCCAATGCAATAAACGATCTATTTTTTGGTTGAAAGTCTCGGGTGAAATAAGTATGCCAGCTCTGTTTATTGCCTTTTGAACTTTGTATCAACATTTCAATAACAAAGGTTGTCCCAGTGTTTTTTTAATCATTCAAGCATCTGGAATATATTCTGAGTTACCTAATGGAGTCTGAGTGCATTTCTTTATTGCATGAAAACAGTGAGATTTGCAGAAGAAATGGATGATCTTAGGTCTACAATGCTGCATGTTGAAATCATGTCCTTCACATTAGTTTTATTTATAGTACTAATCATGTATTAACTTCAGGGGAAATATGAGACTACTTTGGGTGGTATGAGAAATATGGTTACAGGACAGTTCAATTTGAAGTTCCAGAGTTTGGTTCTTCATTAATAATAGCAAACTCTTCTTGAGGTAATTAGAATACTTTGAGATTCATTAGCTGCTGTGTAGATCTGTTTCCAGTATTCTAACCTCATTTTTCTTTTTTGTTATTTCTAGTGATGTCATAATAATCAGACCCGGATGGAGAACATGTTGAGTTCGTTTGAGTTTGCCTAAGGGCATGATACTTTGGTAATAAACTTCTGTGTCCTTTTTTAATTTTTTAATTATATTGGTATTAAGTACGCTTGAATCTGAAAAACAAAAAAAATTATGCTTGAATTTGACTATGAAATGGATGCTTTGCGATGCAATGGTATGTGAATAGGTAACTATCGCGGTGTATTTTTTATTAACAAAAACAAGATTTCAATGTACACCTTTT